>JAFIDM010009631.1:161302667-161317389 GCA_023159025.1 Thereuonema tuberculata | reverse complement strand
AATAAGCTGCTAAGTAAATATCAAGGTTCAGATGGGAAATGCTACTCACCACTGAAACTGAAGGTGTTACATCTTTCTTGACAAAGAAATTAACAAATGCTAATTTTGTCTTTGCTTGAATTCGGTGAACTTCCTCATCTTTCAAAGTCTTCTCTAATTCTTTCTTTTTCTTTTCCTCAAGTTTTGCCCTTTAAAAAAGCAATAAAACAAATTTTTCAATTTTGGAAATCATTTTAACAAATACATTAAAAATTATACAAATTTACTGGAACTTCATATGCGAGATTCATCCCTATAATTTTTCTATAACCATAATGAAAGACATTTGAAATCTCCCTCTATATTTAATTTTCTGGTCTCTAGATTTTTGACTTGAAATATTAAAAGCTAATTCACTATAACAAAAACCAGAACTACATGAATCATTTGATGTATTGTTAGAGGGATTATTATTATTATTTTTATTTTTTTTTAATATTTTCAAATTCTTAATTTAACTTTCTGTGATTCTTTTTAATGATATTAACACATTTGTATATTCCATTACAAATTTGTAAATTGAAATATATGTATGAATGTATAAAATACATGTAAGAAAGGCTACTATGACTTATGCTTATCCAAACATTTGGCCACTTAGTTCACAGAAAACTTTTTAATTTTCTATGTATTTTACATTACAAACTGTGGTCTTTTGAAGAATAACTTTTAAAGAAAAACTTGTAAAATAAGTAAATCAGAAATTCTGACAAATAAGGCTTTATAAGGATTGAGAAACAAAAAGCAAAACAAAAAGGCAATGCCAAAATCAAAAAATAGTTTTTCAATTCATTGTTAACTGAAGAGGATCTGACATGTGGTCTTTGAGTTTTTTTTTTTTCAAAACTGAAGACAATTAAACTCTCAAATTATGTCAAGATCAGTTAAAGCCGTTACTTTTAAATTTAATTATTATTAGCAATATTTCACAGCGAGAAGCCACTGTTTCAACAAGCAACAACTTAAAAAACAAATTGTAAAGAAATATCTTTTTCTTCCTTCCACTGGAAAACAAACATACCATAGAGGAATAAATTTCTGCTGCATTCAAAAATTAAGATTCACAAAGGTTTATGAATATTATTCTTAAATTAACAAAGAACATTTTTCTAAATATGTAATTTTAAAAGTCATTTCAATCCTTTGGAATCTGTATTATCATAACTTGACGATTCTTATTTCAGCATTTCTCCCCCCCCCCCTCAAAACAGGATTTTGATAACGATATGAATATGTTAAGTGATGGTATATCCATTTAGATTTCTTTATTTTACACTTAATCACCTACATGCTCTTTTTTAGATTCATACAGTGCTCTACAAGTTCATTAAAATATTTTCTTTACAAAAATAATTCTAATTTACATATTATATCCACAGAGTTTATGGTGTAGATTTCTTTACTTTGCACTTGAATAATAATTTTTATTTTATTTAAATTAAAATGAAGTATACAAAGCAAAGACATATTCTACACATTTTCAAATCATGTCTCTTCTTGAGCGTTTCCAGCATTACTTATTAAAATTAGAAAAAACAAACAAACAAACTCAGGCTTTGAAAAAGGTAGTTGAATACTTGATACATGTCTAATACTATAAAAATTATGTGCATTTTCTGTGGTGTTGTTTAATGATGAATTACTGAGGGGAAAAAATAAAAATAAATTTAATGTTGATAAAAATAGGAGATAAGAAACAAAATCCATGGCTAATAAAAACCATTATTCAAAACAATGTAAACAATAACTATCAATTTTACAGCCATGGTAAATAAATGCAATATCTGAAAAAGTTGATAATTAGATCTATTAAAAGATGTTACAGATGTTTATACACTTTTTTTTTTCTAGATAAATGGAATGTTAGAAAAAACAAAGGCCACATTAACCCATTTAAGGACCAAGCACTTAAATAATGATAATTTTCGAACAGAAATCATTTATTTATTCTAGTAATACATCAGAATGAACAGAAAAATATTTGTAAATAACTTGAGTTGCAATAAAATGTTGCGTTTACACAACTTTGGGATTACAATGCATCTTATTTATTGTCAGAGTGAAATGCAATAAAACAGTTGTATGGAAGTGGAAATTGCATTTTTTACCTTTATAAATCATTGTACTCTCTTGCACAGCCTGCATCTTCTTCTTGCTTTGTTATTATTTTTTTTTTTAATTACTACATGACCCTCACAATCATATCGTACTTCTAAGGGCAAAGAATGCATTGAAGTTCTACTGTAATTCAATATTTCTCGTTTTTGATTGATTATGTTGTCTTCATTTTTGACTTTCATTACCCTCAGATTTCATCAGAATGGTAGCCAAGTCAAATCAAAATTTAACTTGCAATATCCCCTTATTATTTGCAATTCTGTATATCTTCCATGAATTGACAATAATAATGTCAATCAAGTTGATGAAAAGAGGCATCATCATTTTTTGCACTTTACTCTGATTCTGTAATTAACAATTCAGTTGTGTAAATCAACTCTTTTCACACATTAATTATATTCAGAAATGATTTGGGACTGTCGCAGAAACAGTTTTCTTTTCTGTTGTATCTTGTGGGAGTTGCTAATGGCTGTATAGTACCGTTGTTGCTAGGAATTGTCACAAGAGAACTGTCATTCCATTTTACCATCATGACTTCTGCTTCATTTTCATAGGTAAAATTAAATGTGCCCGTCTTTCTTCTTCATAGTAGAAGTGGGCTCCAAAGGGCAATGTGATTTTTACAAATGGTTCTAGTCGCAAAAATTCCTTAAAGTTTCAACATACAAAACAGTTTATATAATAAAAAGTTAAAAATCTTCAAAATCTTCATAAATAAAATAAATGTACAAAAACAATACATTTATTAAATTAACAGCTGAATTTTCGAAAAGACATACATCTTCTTTTCTTCTTCAAAGCAAACAACAACAATAAGTTACAAAACAAACAGAGGAATACTCTACATATGTATGACATTCACGATATTGTATTGTAACAAACAATACTTACAATGTGTTACCCTCCTAATTCTTCAATTATCACCTTATTCTTACAATTTGAACATATATTTTTAAAATATTTAGCCATGTCTACAATAAATTTGTTTACTTCAAAACCTTCATTTCTGTTTATATTCATCTTTTTAGTGTTTCTAATAAATAAACTTTCCATAGTTTTCCTAGTTTTACAATCTTTTTTTATACACAAAATTTTGATTTCATCTTTTACACAATGATTTTTATTCATACAATGTTCAGAAATTTCAGATTTATCTTTTAATTTATTTATGAAGATTTTGAAGATTTTTAATTATATAGAATGTCTAGAAGAGGGATGATTAAGAAGATTTATGGTATAAAAAGAAGTTGTCAAAAAATATACGATGTTGGGTTTTGAACAACTGAAAGCAGATCTGCAGCTACTTGCTCACTCAAACTAAATTCAGAACTTTCGTTTTCTGCCCTTTTGCCACCATAATGCATAAATCTAAATAGGAAGCCATTTGAATTCCACAAGGACCAGTTCTAAATCGACTGGTTTCCCTTTGATGAACTTCATGCAGGAATGTCTCCAGAAATCAGGCACCATTTCCTCATTGATGGAGAGTTTGTGCGAAAATAAGCCAAATTTAAGATTTTTTTTGACTGATGACATCAAAAATAGGAGTCAATTTTGAGAATTTAACATTTTTTTATCCAGTTTACTATTATCAGAAAAAGGCAAATTTTGCTTGTTTGATTGTGAACTGATTATGACTCTCACATTTTCTAACAAGCAGTAGACTTTTTATAGGCTGAAACCGATGCTGAAACTCGCAATTGGCTTATGGCACATTGAGAAGCTTGACGTATGGTACATGGGCGCTAATCCACAAAGTTGTGTAGATGCAACATTATGGAAAACTGTATAAAGGAAAGTTAATACGTATTTTTTTCCCCAAAACAAAACAATATTACAGTTATCAGAACTCTTATTAAAGTTTGTCGTACATTAAATGTTACTGTAACAAGATCAGATAAATTAAAAACAAATTTTGAACGGAAAGGTACTGTGAAAAACTTGTATTTTTTCCAAGCTTTCTAAGATAACTGGTATTGTGAGGATAATTTATCAAGAAATGGCACAAAAAAAAACTTCCTTGTAATATCTATTAAGTATTGCAGCATTTATAAAAGAATTGTGAGAAGCCATTTTACAAAAAAAAAATAATAATAATAATTACTGAAATATTGAATTTAAGCAACTTTGGGGCCTTAATGGGTTAAACATAACAATACAAACTGTTAAGTGCTTATTTTTTTTTTAATGGTCAAGCCAGCAATCAGCAGTAAATATTTAAACCAAAAGTTATATTTGATTAAATGGAGGCAATACTGAGGTAAAGTCCTGAACTTTGGAATCTCCATTCACGAGTACTACCATTCTTTTTCTGATAAAAGAAACTAAAGTGAACCAATCACACAGTTACACTGTAATTTAACTATCACCATTGGCATCTTCAGTTTCACTGTTAGCTGAACTGTTGAAACCAATGATTTAAATCTGAAACTGGTTTAGATTGACTGTAATTTGAAACAGAACTGACAGTCACATTCTTTATCAGTATTTGCTTCTGTTTGGAACAGATTTACGAGAGTCTCTTGTCTTGTGCTTGTTCCGTTTCTCTGGAAGCAAAAACAGGTTTTCAGAAATAGAAATAAGCTTTGTTGGACGTACATTTGTAAGTCTGTTCCTCTCTTAAGTAGGGCGCACACGATGAAGCAAAAAGCCTCCACAAGTCACATGCGATCTTCTCTGACAGGTTTTTGACAGACCGTTGCTTGCCAACACGTCGTTCGGCCAGTTCTATTTTGGCATTCAGTCAGGTGAAAAATAACCAATCATAGTGAAGCATTGGAACAAGTCAGTCGTGATGTCACGCCCTTTCGTAGAAATGGCTCCATTTCGATTGTCCCTACATCAACTGAACGGAGAGTGATTACAAAATTATTATCACAGTATTGTGAATTATCTTTCAAAAATAAATAAAGTTTATACTTAAATGCATTAATTTTAGGCATCAGAATTTATCAGAGTTTTTAAAAACTAGATTTTTTCATAATTTCACAGCATCAGCTGTGTTCGCATGGAATTCTGGGATAGATGATCCCTCACTAGTTAAAGAATTGAAGAATTTAATCCCAATAAATCTAAGAAATGCAAAAAGAAAATATCTCAGCATGGATTTGCTAAATTTCTGTTAATTTCTGAGTGTGAAATTTGCCATATTAAAGGTTTCAATAATTATCAAATTCAAAATTTTAAAATTATTTTTGCTGTTTGAGTCACAGATGAGAAACAGGCACAATATCATTCAATATCGTTCGAAATTCCTTCTTCAAAATATTTTCTAGAGTATTTTGATGCATCAAATTACTATATTTCAGTGTAAAGATTGTTTCCTGTCGAATGATGATATTTCTTATTACAATAATAGCTTTTGGATGGTTTTCAGTGCAGTGGAATTGAGATATTCAGAGGAGCAAACTACGAATGATGTCATCAGTGACTTATTTCAATTCTGTGCTTTTATTGGTTGGATTACCAAAACACATGCGTTTAATGTCTTGTCGTGTTCTACCCTGGCAGTCTCGTCAAATAGGTTTCCGCCAGACATGTTGGATGGTGTTCACCTAGCTTTAGTCTTGATAAGACTGAAAGCCTTCCAGTTCCGTTCACATGATGCATTTGTTGGTGGAATGCTGAGGATTCTAACTGCAACTGTAGATAATTGGCAAGTATTACAATATCCTTTCCACCAAGTGATTGGAGACATGTTATCTGCTGCCCACCAAATGACATCTCTGCTCCACAGTTTATCCTTTGCACGGCATTCAGCAATGTCTGTCATCACAGTTACTTCATCAACATTGGGGACATTCTTTGCTATCTGCATTGTGTCAAGAGCAGTAATTAATTCATCTTCTGACAAATTTTGTTCAGTGTCTACGATTCAAGAGGTTTGCTGCCAGATGGACTTATTTAAATTTAACTTGACCTCATAAATTAAGACTTGAAAATATCAACAGAACAGCAGTATAATACAAAATTATATGACGTCAATGTGCTTCAATATCATTTGAATACAGAATATAAAATCTAGAAAGACAAAATAAAACTAAGCAAAAAACAATTATAGGTAATAATGTCCAATAAAACCATTCCAAATCACAAATGATAATTACATCCTGGAAAATTGACATTCCCAGTCAATATGATTCAAAATATGAAGTGTAATTCAAGTTGTTGGCATTCAGAAATTACTGTCTCTCATGGGCATTTAGGAAAAATATTTATATGAATTTTTTTTCTTGTGAAGAAAATGAAGCAATCAAGACTTTTCAGTACATTCTAGAATGTTTTGAGTCCTTTTACAATAATGAAACTTTGAAATCTGTCCAGACTGTGATAGTTACTGCGATGAGTTTCTTAATAATTACGTCTACACAAATAAACAATTTGATTATCCTTTGAACATATTATGACATTAATAATATTACTAACAAATTAAGCAAAGTTTTTGAACCAGAAAATTTTCGGAAAAAATAAAGTGGAAAATTTCCCACTTTACATCACTATTTATCATTCAACTGAAAGAATCATAAATAGGAAAACAAAAACTTATTATTTAACCTCTTACAAAGATTTTTTTTTGGGGGTCTCTTAAAAGTTTCTGAAAATCCCTGCTGAATGGCTTCCCCCCTATAAAATTTCAAAAAATATTATAAAACTGCATAACCATTTATTCGTATTTTTATCAGGATAATTGTTGAGTAATGAGTCTATTTTTTTAATTTATTTTTGTTTTAATTGTGTAGAACTTATTCTTTGTTATAACTGCCTTAGTTTTAATTTTTTTCAAAATGTAGCCTGAAGAAGCAGGGAAAGATTATTACCCTGCAAAATATCACTGGTAAAGTATGGAGTTTTTTAATAATAAACAAGTTTTGTAATAAGGAGCAGTGAATTAAATTATTCATTTATAATTAACTATCATTTATCTATTAGTATTTTCCCTACTCAATACCTGCTATTAACCCTATTACATTTATCAATAAATAATTTTTGAAATATACTTTAACACATCTGAATGCAAGTGCATTAAACAATTCAATTAAATAAATAAAAACAAACCATATACACAAGCAAAATTTTGTATATAGAGGTTATTAAAATAAAAACAATAAAAATAAAATTACTGCTTCAATTTCATTAGACTTTTGATTTAAATAAAAGCCAGTCTTTATGATGTAGTTGACTTAAATTAAAAACTAACTGCAAATTTAATCTTTTTGGGTATTTGCGATAAAACAAACATCGTTATAAAAAGTTCAGCCATCCTTACAAGAGCAACCTTACAAATGCAGAAAATCAGAGAGGGAGAGAAAAAAAAATATGGTTAAAGAATGGAAGGAAGAACAAGAAAATTAAAATTAAATTCACTAAATGAATAAATAAATGAATACATAAAAATTAAACTAATGATTTATTCCAATTAGTTCTAATTAATATTAGAGAAGGCTTTGATCACATTTAAAAAAATGATTGTTAATAAATAATTAATATGAAATTACTTTTGTAACAATACAACTGAATTTATCATGTTTTGTAATCCTATAATATTTTCTAAAAATGTAGTTAAAGAGTAGAAATTGTACAAATTACTTAAAGTAATTAAAATGAAGTTAGAATTGGTATGGTTTTGCAAATGTTCATGCAAGGCCTCATTTCAATGTACACAATATTTGAGGGGCTCAGCAGAAAATCAGAATATGCCACGAAATTAAAATTTTACAGGAAAGAAAGTTTTAGAAAAATTAATTTCCTACAGAAAGTTGGTGTTTACTTGTAATTATTTAAACTGGTAAGGAAAGTAGATGGTAAAATGCTGCTGCTATGAAATCACAGCTGAGAAGCAATGTTAGTAGACACACTTCTTCATATATTTTAAATTACTTAAATCATAAAAGATTAATTGACTGCTTTTTGCTGTGACTTTTCTGTTCAGATGATAGTGTAATAATTAGTTATATTTTTATGACTAATAAAGGTGTACATAACATAAAAAGTTCAATATAGATATACAAATTTAATGATTTTATGAATGAATATTTTTAAATCCCATTTCAATTTCTGTAGGATATCCAACTCCTCATAAAACTTAATTTTAAGTTCTAGTGTTTTGTTTTTTCACTTTTATTACATTTTAAAGGACTAATAAAATGAAGCACAGACATATGTTGTAAGCTGCATGAATTCTTAAATGCTTCACTGAAATATCACAGATTGATGATAATGCATTTCTGCAAATATCAGTTTCACTAATAATGGTCTCACGAAAAAGTGTTGGCTAAGTGTTCAACTTCTTTTTTTAACTCTTACACTTAGATATCCAAACAAACATGTACTTTGTTTGTTGTAATTCCATACCAGAGCTGATTGAACTAAAAAAAAAAAAAAAAAGAAGAAATATTTGCAAAGTGAAAAAAATTAACAGGATCTTCGTTTGTAGCAAGAATCTCAAGTCTTCCAAATTCACTATCATCAGTATTATTTTTTTCCTGCTGTTTCACAATCTTTTCTTTCATTATCCTTTCAAGATATTTTTTTTTTTTTTTTTTAAATTTTGTACTGACTTTTAGCTGCTTAACCTCACTACCAGTTGTCTCCATCTCGAAAGCAATGTAAATAAATCAGAACAATCAAATCTAACCATTTGTAGGCAAGGTGGCATGGGCCTTTTTTTCCACTAGGTATATTTTTTTGTTTCACATCCAATGAGATTTTTAAAATACAGTAGAACCTCATTATAACGGACATCGCTTATAACGGACAGTTTTTTAAAAAAATATAATAATAATAAAGGATGCATATGTTTATCTGACTAGTTTTAAAATTCCAAGCAAGCGATTAAACATCGATCATTTAATGAAAAAAAAAAATTTTAACGTGCCCGATGATTCAAAGAATTGAGTAAGCAAATGAAGGCACAACGCTACAAGGAAGGATTCGCAACTTTGTAGCGTTGTTCCTTCGTTTGCTTTCTCAATTCTATCGATCATTTAATTTCGTTATTGTCTGAAATTCCACAAATTGCCGCACACACTCATCAGTTTTTATTCAGTAACCTTTGAGTCATGTCGTTAAGTACTTTTTATAGCTAACTATTGTCCTTTCATTGATGTACACCCTGATGCATTACACCGATATAGAATTATTTGTTATAAACCGGACTTTCATTAAAACGGATAACCTTCAGCCCCAATTAGTCCGTTATAATGAGGTTCTACTGTACTTCTATTAAGAAATAGATGCATACCACTATGTTGATTAGTGAAATAGATAATCTGCAGGGTCTATTTAATAAAAGCAAAAACTCAAAATCCACATAGATGTAGCATATGTCTCTTTTCCACTGAGCCTCATTTGTTGTAGTTGAAAATTTAAGTTAAATTAAAGAAACCTTATCTGATATCGGTATGTTGCCAGAATAAATTAATTATACGAAATTTGAAGAAGTTCAAGAAATTTACTAAAGTAATTTATAACTATAATAATAATAATAATCATAAAAATAAATAAACTATAATAAGTAAAAAAAAATACAATTAAAGAAATAAATAACCAAAAATCAGAAGCGCATGCATTTTCACAAAATGAAAAATTCTCATGAAAACTAAAACAATTGAAAAGGTCTTTCAGATAAAATCAAATATTGATACTAAAAAACTTTGAAAGAAAAGATTCTTTAATAATTTAAAAGTAGCATTTTTCCTTAATTCATCTATTCCTTATATAGTACAGTGCAGGGCCAGCTTGAGGGTATGTGGAGCCCCTAGGCCAGTTTGGTTTTCAGCACCTGATCATTTTTTATATATTTTAAATTGTTAAGCTTTATAAATTTTACAAAAGGGGTATGTCGTAATAGAACATATTTAACATACTATTACTTTTTTTTTTATGAGGTTGGCACCCCAAATCCTAGGCCGGTGCCTCTTGTGCTTAAGTCTAGAGTCAGCCCTGGTACAGTGATAAGGAATTATCTCTCCACTTATCATCTTAGAATCGTCATGAATATCAGATCTATTCAGCATTCAAGGATCAAATTCAAAAATTTCTCCCAAATTTTTTTAGTGACGAGGCAAAAATAATTTGGTTCTTCAATCATGAGTTTTTATTTATTGCAAAACCTCTTAATTCCTTCACCAAGTTAGTGGATTAACAATTATCTCTCCATTTCTTACCTTAGATTTAGATCTTTTCAGCATACAAGGATAGATGTTTCAAGATATTCTCTCATATAACCTCTGACAAATCAAAAAAATCTGAAACACTTCCTGATGCTACTAGTGACTGATGAAAATTTCTTTAGTTATTCAATCAGTGGACCTATTACTTTATCTCTTCAATCCCTTCATAGAGTTAAATTTCAGTGAAATGGGAATTATCTCTAAAAACAACCTGATAAAATATTTCTAGATAATACTGAACATCAAGATATAATAATTCAGGAAAAACAACTACCTAAATAAAGGGAATAAGACATTGGCTGGGATAGATCCATCTCATGAAACTTCAACAAAATTCTGTATACTATTTTTGTTTTTGTTTTTTTTGTGTGGAAATTTTAGGAGGTACACTGAGCATAAATTTTCCATGCTTGTTTTGAAGATAAAAACCATTCAACTAAGAACATTTTAATATAAAGGAGGGTGGGAGCACAGATAGGAGGCACAGCAAGGAATCTTCTACATAGCATCTACCATATAATTACCAAGATTAAAACAATATGTAATGTCTTGTCAACAGAATATGAAGCATTTAAGAGGGTTGTTCAATAAGTAATGAAACACATTTTTTTTTATCAGCTAATATTTGATGAAAAAACGTGAAATTTTCTTTACAGTATCTTCAAACATTTCTATACTTTTTCAAATTGTTTCATCATTCTCCACTGTGCGGCAGCACTGTAAGTAGCGTTCAAGATTGTGTCTGTGAATGAGATGCCTTCCAAACAAAGAGCAGTTATTGAATTTCTTTTGGCAAATATTTACAAGCGCTTACAGAATGTCTACGGAGACCAGGCAGTTGATAAAAACAATGAGTCATTGGGCTAATCGTCTGTCATCGTCAGAAGAAGAAAAAGGGAAGCTGTCTTATCTCTAAAGGATGCAATCTGCGGGAAGCGATATGGCAATGATCAGGAAGTTCTTGACGCAGTAAGAAGCTGGCTGAGGCACAGACCAATAGAGTGGTACCCTCAAGGCATACAAGCTCCAACATTTCAGTGGCATAAGGCCATAGACTTGAACAGAGATTATGTTGAAAAATAGTTTTTCGTAGCTAAAAAATTGAGGAACAAGGTGATGTATTTAAAACTTAAATAAAACAAAATCTACTTTGAGAAAAAAAAAATGTGTTGCATTACTTATTGAACAACCCTCGTATATGCTGCTAGTTTCAAAAAGTTGATGTCATACTATAAAGGGTGTCCCAAATTGAAGTGTACACTCTTTGAAACGTTATAACTCAGGAACGAAATGAGATAGAAATATAAGGAGTGTTGTGTATGATTCAGACGGCACTGGAAAAGCATAGCAACACGCTCATTGTTGTTCAATTGTTTAGAAACCAATATGGCGGTGAGACTTTCATTCGATGTACGTAAGTGGATACTGAAGTGTTATTGGAAAGTGGAGAATATTGTTGAGGTTCAACGACGTTAGAGGGTTGAATTTGGTACACCACCGCCAACAAGGGTAACAATAACAAAACTCCGAGACAAGTTTGAAGCCGAAGGAACGGTGAAAGATGTGTTGAAAGGTCGGTGCGGGAGAAAGAGAAATTCCACTGATAATGAGTGTTGATGCAGTCATGGAGATTTTTGCACGATCCCAAATAAGTCAGCGAGGCAATGCTCTCGTGAAATTGGCATCGCCAAATCCAGTGTTTATCGAATTTTGCGAGGTCAAAAATGGAAGCCTTACATTCCACGACTTGTCCACGCACTAAATGAAGATGACCCAGATAGGCGACTGCAATTTTGTGAGTGGTTCTACACAAGTGTGACGAAAGGGAGGATTTTCAAGATTTAATTGTTTGGTCAGGTGAAGTAACATTCAAACTTAATGGCACATTTAATCGTCATAATTGTGTGTACTGGGCTAACACAAACCCAAACATCATTGAAGAAAAGGCCATCAAACTTCCAGGGATAACGGTATGGTGTGGTCTGTTCCCCAGAGGATTACTTGGGCCGTACATTTTCGAACATACTGTCACAGGTCAGACTTACCTGCAGATGTTGGAACTCATGATTCCACGTCTTAATGATCTCTTCGAGAATGGAAATGAGGTTTACTTCCAACAAGACGGAGCTCCACCTCACTCATATCGATGTGAGAACTTTCCTCGATCACACATTCAATCACAGATGGATAGGACAAACAGGAAGTGCGACTGAGTTCCCGCCTCGATCTCCCGATTTAACCCCTCTCGACTTCTACCTTTGGGGAACTTTAAAGAACATGGTGTACGCCACAAACCCACAAACACTGACGGAATTAAGAGATCAGATTGAACATTCCATCAATGACATTCCATTAGCTACAATCCAGTCAGTATGTCGTTCGACGTCGGTGTTGGGTGCGTACTGTGGCAGAAGGTGGACATTTTGAATATGTACGGGCTTAAGGAAGTTTACGGAATAAAATACAACACTCTTATACAGTCGAATCCCGCTATAGTGAACACGGCTTATAATGAACTCCCGGATATAATGAACGAAATGTTTGGTCCCATGCCGTGCAATGCATGTATAATGTTATTTTTTGTGGATATAATGAACAAAAAAAAATGAGGACGTTGGATATAATGAACTTTTTTCTGTCTTTGACTGAATTTATTTTTCATTTTTTTGTAATAATTTAGAAATTGCTACTTCAAAATAAATACATATACCGATTTTTAAAACCATCACAACACAACATTTTCCGAACTTGATATGGAGCTGTTCGAAACGTGCGATCATGATGTCATTATATCTGAAGATCTCGCAGATGAAGACATTGTTGAGGAAATTGAATTAAAAAATGGTGACATTGAAGATTGTTCATCTGATTCAGACGAAGAAATTGAACAAACTGAAAGCAACGTCCCCACCATGACGGACGCCAAAGCAGCAATTCAAGTACTGAACCAGTTTTTGTGTACACAAAATACAGAGTGATGGAAACATTTCGAACCTTCGACAAATATATGGATAATTTTTTTCTTGAATCAGCCTCTCATCAGCTAAAGATTACTAATTTATTTTGTACGCAAGAGTAAAAAATATTAAAAGTTAGTTAACATGTTTTTTATTATTTTTCAGTTATTCTGTATTTCATTTTATTGGTCATTTATTTAAATAATGTGTATTTCGAGGCAGGAGTTCAGAACCGCTTAGTTAAAATTGTTTGCAGAACGGATATAGTGAACTCCCGGTTACAGTGAACCGAAATTTCGGTCCCTTGAAGTTCACTATAGCGGGGTTTGACTATTTCTATCTCATTTCATGCTGAGTTCTAACGTTTCAAAGAGTTTATACTTCAATTTGGGACACTCTGTATATACATATATATATAAAAAAATCCCATCTTCTATGAAAGAGGCGTGTGATGGTGAGGAAGATTCAGTCATACAGATGGGTCTGGCAATTCTGCTTTAAAACTTGCATTCCCACTAGCAGAGGAGATATTCTTATAAAATTAAATAAATATTCTTATTCAATAAAAAAAATGCTTTTAAAGCCTATTATAAAAATTATTATCTATTTATTTAAAGTTCAATGGGTTTAATTGCAGCAATATGTTCTTGCTTGTTTAAGAACATTTTTATTATTCCTTTAAAAACAAAAATTCCAGTCCATATATTAATATACATAGGCAAACTGAAATAAAACTTCATTTATTTGTTTTATTATATTACAGGTTGAGAATCCTTTATTCAAAATTACAAATACCTCCAAAATCCGATAGTTTTTTTGAGTGCTACAATTATTGTAGATGGAGAATATTCTCCTAGTCAAATATTCAATGTAAATGACTATCATGGAAGAATGTGATCCCAATGGAGAAAGTATATCTCAAGTACATAGGGCGATTGAGAAAGACACAGCATTTTATAGGACTCTCTTTCAAGAAAAAAAAATGGGTAGAAATCAACTAACTCTTGACAAGTTTATAAAGAAAACATCTGAAAGCACTTAAACATGCCTCATTAACTTAATTAGTTATATTTTAAAATATCAAAAATTGTATATGTTTTTTTTTTACATCCCTCTCCTTTCGAACATTTTTAGGAACCAATTATATGCGAAAGTCGAGGGCCACCTGTATATCATATGTAAATGTTAGACATCGATATCTCAGAATTCTGATGTTGAGGTCTTATATTTATTAGATTATGTACCTTTGTTTTAGGAAACATCTAAATGCCCCCCCCCCCCCCCTACAATCATCATGCACAATAAAACATTTTTTTGCTATTCAAAAATCTTTAAAAAACAACAAACAAACAGAAAAGTAATGAATAAAAAGCAAATCACAGACTGAATTCAAAATGGATGGTTGCATCATATATTTATTACAAAACAACACTTTTA
>JAFIDM010009631.1:161272421-161302567 GCA_023159025.1 Thereuonema tuberculata | reverse complement strand
TCCAGCTTATCTTTTTTTTCATTTTTTTCCTTCTGAAGCTTTTCTTTGAGTTCTTGCTTTTCTTTTAATTTTGCTTCACGTTCCTGTCGTTTTTTAGCAGACTCCTGCAGTTTTTGCTCTTTTGCCTTGTTTCTTTCTTCTTTCAATCTTTCTTTCTCTAATTTTTTTTGCTCCTATACAAAAATATCATAGTTTTAAACAAATTCTTTACAACTAAATTTTAAAACATTTAAAATATTTGCCGATTTTTATTACTCAAAAAATGAGTAATAAAATTTCTAATGTCATTCCATTTTTTTTACAAGATAACTTTTTTAACATATCAAAACTATAAAAGACTTTTTCTTATAAGTAGTAAAAAAAATTCATATTTTGATAAGAGTTTTTTTTTTTTTTTTGAAAGGTTGGTTCTAATTAAGCTAGAAACTTTATTATTTTGCTTTTCATAAGCAACACTTTTCCCCATGCACATCAACATTAAGAATTTACAATAATCTCTTTTCATCTCCAATGACTTTAGCTTGAATTGAAGGCATTTTCATGAAGCTTAAGACGAAACAAAAATGAAAAAGAAATTAAAAGAATATGAAAAAATAGTCCCTCAAGTTTTTCATTTGCAGCACTTATTTTTTTTTTTTTTTCCCCCCAGATCATTTTTTCATTTGGGTAATCTTGAATGAAGATGGTTAATGACCCAGAAACAGCCATTTGAAGGTCCAAAAAACGGAAAAAAAATAATTATAAAATTATGTAATTTATATATAATTTTCATATTATTCCTTATTTTTAAAACTACATTATTATTTGTAAGTGCATAAAATAGTGAAAATTTACAAATACTACGTAAAACAAGGCAAAGTTACATTTAATTCTATTTAGTTAAAATTTCTAAATGCTTTTATATTTAGTGAAGAATGCTTTCTTTAGGTTCTTACCTTTCGAACATCCATGCAAGCTATAACAAATACCTTTTATTACTATAAACTCTTATGTATAAAGTTAATATATTCCAGACATGCAACATTTTGGTTCTAACCCAAAATGTATTCATGGCAACTCCTGCTGGTGCCATGCAATTGATTTGCCTTTAAAGAAGGGTTTTCTTGGAGCTGCATGAGATGTTCAGATAGATCTACTTGCAGTCTACCTCCAGGCCACAAAAACTTCAGGGTTGCAACACCCATTGTTGGGTTATTTTTTTACTTCAGCAGTGTCATCTTCGACCAAGGCAAGGAGGGTAACATGCTTATTCCCCTTAATGTCTTAATGGATTCCTCCACTGAGGCTGCAATATTTTTGTTGAGAGAACAATCAGAAAGAGAAATCTTAATTGGCTTACTATTTGATTGGCCCCCCAAAACAAAAAGTCCTATCATTTTTAGAAGAAGCAGTACGGAAGAGCACTTAAAAATTTAATTTCACAGCATCTTTCAGATGACGAGCTAAAATTTCTTGCAATTCCCCAATTAAGTAGAAGGCAATTTGAGTTTTAAAAATGACCTGAACTTTTGCTGAAAAATTCGACAAAGATCATAAATGAAATTATTCTTTTTATTCTTCCCTCACCTCGAAATATAAAGAATCCATTCAAAATCCAGATGCAGTAGAAATTATGCCTTTTTCTATTTTTATTGTTTCTTTTCAAAATGTGGCTCTTTTTATGTAACTTCCAAATATAAATGATATTCATAAATTTCATAAAAAGGGAATGAATAAATGATAACTTTAACTGAAAACATTACATTATTTTAAATTACATATGAAATTTAGCCCACACGTTTTTACAAATAATACAAAATATATTGAAACAAAAGCTACCATGAAATACTTTTAGAATCTTCATTATCAGTTCTTTTTAATTATGTATATTTTCTTATAATATTCCAATTGTATGATTCAATTTATCAGGTTGTTTGTAAAGTTAAAAAAGTTTTACTGTGTTACTTTATCATAACATTAAAAATACAAAAAATGAAAATAAAAAAAAAAAAAAAAATATTCATGTGCTAATTAAACTGTTGTGAATATTACCTTAAAATAAACATATTTTCAAAATAATATAATTTCACAAAAGCATGAAATAATGCATTATTTTATGTCAATAATGAGGATCTTTATATTGAATTGAATTCCCTTATTTTTATAAATTTCTGTAATAAGTGTCAACATGAATTGTTGTATTTGTTTCCAAATAAGAGTTCTGAAATGACTTATTTTGATTTTTTTGGCTACAGAAAGCTAGAGAAACTAGGTTGGCAGTCATTACCCGACTGATCCCTTTTGAGTCCTAGGTCAGGACTGCTGTTGTAGCTATGAAAAGGACAGCTTCAGTGCCCCAAACTATAACAGATAACTGCCACCCTATTGAAAAACTATGTAATTGCAGTCACCACCTGGTGCCTCTTGCAACTCCGAGGAAACTCTACCTTAAATTACATAATGATCTACATGTATCTGCAGTGCTTGTGCTCATAGTAGTCACTGCATAACAATTTTTAGTTGATTTCAAGTAAGAGTACTAAACATTTATACACCAAGTAAATAACTTTTAGATTTTCTTAATATTGTATTATAAAACTGAAGCATCTTCAAAAATATCCTTTACAATAACAGTGATTTCTGTACAATAAAACTATTATCATCCAACTATTAATTGGTCCTGAGATCAAATCAATTTTGGGCAGGTTATTTAGGTTAAATTAAGTTTCCAAATTCTCACATAGTTGTAATAAAAATACTCACATAACGTATGTAAAGCTAAAGAAGCTATAAAACTGCTCACTACATAACCAAGAGATGTAATAGGTTTTAGCACTTGTAGAAAGCACTACGGGGATTCCATAAAGAGTTTAAATTTCTATAATGGCAATTTCAATATGAAAGATATCAACTAAATACTTTAATATGTAGGATAATTCATTAATGCTCATATTATTTTGTTGATAGTTAATGAAAGGATAGAACATTTGCCTTAATATTATCTTGAATGAAATATTGTAATAAGTAACTATTATCCGCGCACTCAAAGATGAACCTCCCAGAATGCAACGCAGATTGACCTTTTCTGGCTTTTCTTTAACATTCAAATGGAAGAGAAAATGGTGGCAATTCCTTCTTGATCTGCATATCAGCAACAATTTGACGAATGACGTAACAATCAAAATCGTCAGGCAAACTCTTTGGAGCCAAACAAGGCCTTTTTCTCCCTGGCGTTTGTAGCAAAGGCGACTGTACAATTCTCTTCATCATAGACAAACTCACTCCAGTATATTCTGCGGTGACCTTCAACGCATCCTTTTTACTTTTCAAATTGTTGTTGGGTGATATATCTTCTAGAAATCGATGAGCAGCATTAAGAATAAATTTCCCTAGCTTGACTGTTGATAACTCTTCCTCATCGAAATGTTGACTGTGAACCTGCGAGCACCATTTTCTCTTCCATTTGAATGTTAACGAAAAGCCAGGAAAGGTCAATCTATAATCTGCATTGCATTCTGGGAGGTTCATCTTTGAGCGCGCGAATAATAAAGCTCTAATTAAAGCTGAAACAAGTTCTTTCATTAGAGCAATGTGGTCTGGCCAAAAAGTCTCTTACAAGTCCATATAGATAATGGACTAATGAATATACAGAATGTCTTCATAATGGAACAATGTATAGATAAGTAACCAAAACAATTAAGACGTAGAAATTAATTAACTATTCTTGATTGTGGGTTGATTTAATAAGAGCTGATTTCTATTGATTATCCATCTTCTACAAATGAAATGGGAATTCTAAAACTGTGTAATAACTAAGCATATACAGTAAATTTTGTTATCTCAGATAATGAAATATGAAACAAATAGCATCAAAGACACACATTTTCATTATAATATTTTATACCAGTGGTTTACTAAATTGTTCACAATGCCTCAAAGGACTCACAGGGGCACCACGTGGATAATTCAAACTTTCAAGGGAAACAGAAGGGCGTAAAAAGAATTTCTTCAGTTAAAAAAAAAAATTTTTAAAAATGCCGAGATACTAAGGGTGCTGTGACGAGAAAGTTTGGGAACTTCTATTGCAGGTAACCAATCAATGGCTTTACATTTGATAGAGAGACAAGTGTATTAATCCTTACAAAAAAGTAAAGAAATTTATTTTTTTTATCATATCCAATACTGAAAGTATCTTCAGGTTATGATCTCCTAATTGTTGAATGAATTTGATTGGCAATGAAAATTAACGTGCATGCTATGGTTTAGTTTTTAATCATTAAAATATTATGTGCTGCAGAATAATTCTGAAAACATTTCACCTTTTCAGCTTCTATTCTCTTTTTATCTTCTGTACTTCTTCGTTTTATCTTTTTCTTTTTCATTAAATCTTGACTTTCACTATCCTTTCCCTGGAATAAATAAATAAAACTTTAAACTTAAAATAAATAAAACTACTAATATCGCCAATGATTTCAGGTGATACTTAATCATTTCTAATGTTAATAACTAAATTCACTTCAAACTTACTGTATTTACATAGTGCAACAATAGAAGCACACTATGAACTTACATAATAACAGCTTCTGTCAATAAAATCTGACTCCTATCTCATTTAAATTCTGATTCAAAAATGCAAATTTCCTGTGCAATTTTTACTATTTTCAAAAAATAACACTGTTGAGCACCAGCTATTGGAAATGGCATACTCTGTGCATTTGATGTAAATATTATTTTAAATCTAGTTATTTAATTTTAAAAGTGGAATATCTCCAAATAAGCATCTCTAATAAGTGGGATACAGAACATTGGTTGAATGGAGCTTTCATATCCACTAAGGCAGACTTGACTACATCTGTTATGAATGACCTCTGAATTCAAAAATAGACAAACAAGATACAACATCTAATGTCTAATAAAGGTGCACTTCCAGTTATGAAAACTCAAAACATCCAAGGAAGACAACCTTACAAACATTTGAGTTCAGAGATCACCACTGCAATAAATTGTATCTTTCACGATGCAGATTTAAGACCGGTAGTTTTCTTGTAAAACCAATCAAAACCTTTCATTAGCTGCTATATCTGCATTTTGAAGTTCCTCTTGAACTAGAAGCTGATGCCATCTCAGCCACTGAATCAGAACAACACTGATATCCACACAACTTTAGACAGTTATTTTCATCATCTTGTTCTATCCTTTCATAAACAATTAGGTCAAAGTGCATTATGTGTTCTCAATTGTTATCATTTGATCAAACATCAAGCTCTTTTGAGAGGTAGATGTCATCAGATTTGTGATTCAGTATAAGAGCACCAGTCTCTTAACACCAGACTTTTCTACCCTTTTTTCTTTTAATTATAAAACCAAGGATGTACTTGAATGTATAAAAATCCAGATGTATGTTGCACAATGCTCAATTAAACATCGTACATAGACTTCTGGTCTTCCCATCTGAAAGGATTTAAGGTACCGTATTTATCGGCATATAACATACACTCTAATTTTAAGAAGGAAGTTTGAGTAAAAAAATTTATTAAAAAAAAAAAAAAAAGTTAGAATAGAATTTTAGCCCTAAATTTTAGGAAAAAAAGTGCACGTTATACACCAATAAATATGGTATTTATATTTCAAATAAGGCAGGATACTGAAGTCTTTAATTCTTCATCAAGAATAACCCTACTTATTTGAAAAATTAGATGCACATCATATAAACCTTGCAACCAACTTTGCAAGTCTTAAAGATTGTTTGTTAATTACCCCATTCTACTAATAATATGTCACTGCATATTAATTTTTACATCATCAAACACTATCAGCTAAATATACCAGAAACATTGTAATTTCTCTGTTGCCAAACCACCCCCAAAATGAATTTGCTTTTTAACTATGTTTCTACATTCCAATTTTCACTTACCAAACTAAAAAAAAAAAATGATGATTCACTAGCATGAATCTTTTTTCAAGTTATTCTACTGTGGAATCCACTCTATATGTAATTAGATGCATTTACTGACCACCAGCTTGCATAAGTTCCTTTTCTACCCTTTGTGATAGCCTGCTCTCTTCTCTTTTGAAATTTAGCAAATAAAATACTGTACTAATTGGATTAATCTGCACCAACCATACAGAATTCTTCAGACAACTTCTTCCTCCAGTTCAAGTTGATTCAACATTTTAGAGATTCAATGGAAGGAAATGATCAATAACAAATGACAGTTAAAATTGTTCGGATGGCAATGGCCCAAAAATGGAAGAACTGCTAGTATTATAACCAGTTCCATTATCATAATATTGATATTGGAAAAAAACGTCACCCATACAAATAGAATAATGAGTACATAAATATTTTAACTGAGAAGCTCTTGGGAGAAAAATTCTGTCCAACAGGACTTCTTTACCTTGAAAAAATGAGCACAGTATTAATGTTTGCTATAAATTTGGTGAGGACTTCAACAGGTAAGGACTTATTAAATTACAATTATTCACTGGCCATTACAGCAGATAAAGGTTCAAAATGATTGCATAGACATCACTATTGAGGAAAAGAATTTAAAAAATTACAAGTGATTTTCTTTTCTTTAAGATAACCTGCCTTGAAGAAACTATGCTGGAAATGCAACTATGAGATAATGATTCTGCTCCTGATCACCTTTACAAATTTGCCATATACAATCATACTCTAATCATAGTTTTACATCAGCAGTTCTTAACCTATGATTCGAGGACCAAGGGAGAGACCATGAAGGCTTGAATAAATATTACAGATTTTACAATTAAGAAAGAAAGAAAGAAAAGGCAAATTTATCATCACAGGACATGAAAAGTTTAAGGACTTTAGAATAGTAAATACATTTCAACCTATACATGAACATAAATTGGAATTAATGTGCAGCTACAGTGTCAAACTTTTAGTCATAAGATAAATATTTTTTTAAATTTGTGATTGTAACCACAATAATTTCATTGTATAGAAAAATAATGATAATATTATGAGATTTAAAGAAGATTAAATGCTGTTTAATAAAAATGTTCTAAATTTCTGATGTATGTAGGTATCTTGAATTATTGAACATGGTTTGGCATAATATATGAGCACAAGAGAAGTACTTTCAAAGACTTACTGTTTATGTCTTCATTGGTACATATTACAGCTGAAGAAATATTTAACAGCTTAAGCGAGTTTATAATAACTCATGACGTGGATTGGTTGAAATGCGTTGGAATTTGCACAGACAGCATGAGCAGTATATAGAATGCTTATTGGACTATCAGTATGGATCAAGGAAATCATACCTTTGATGACTTGATACCATTGCTGCATACAGAGAAGCTCTAGTTGCTAAGAAGACATCAGAAAAACTAAAACAGACCTTAACTGAATCATTCAAAATTGTCAATTTTATAAAAATCAAAGAGCTGAATTCAAGACTTAGCTTTGCAAATATGTCAATAGTGATTATAATCAACATTCAGTTTACTCTAAAGTTCAATGGCTATTACAACGAAAAATTGTCTTTTTTTTTTAATTGAAAGATGAGGTAACACTGAGGAAAACACAATATCCTTACAGTGAGAACTAGCAGCTCGAACTCGCAACCAGTAACTCGCCATGTGTGACTTAGCCATTTTTTTCCTAAACAAGGGATTCTTCATATAAAATTACAAGGAATTCTTTAACTACTTGAAATAAAACTAGAACCTGAAATAAAACCAGAATAAAACTAGAATTTTAAGAAGGAAGTTTGAGTAAAAAAACTTAAATTTTTAACTTAAAAATTTCTGAAGAAGTGAACCTAAATTTGTACATCTAAAATTTAATCTATATATTCACTGAATAAAAATTTATTTTTTAGATGAAGTTTCTGTTCTATTTATTTATTTTATTTAACAATTTGAAAAATTTGGAATATCTAAGTTTGGAAAGTAATTTCTTTCATTAAAATTGAGGTTCAATCTGAAGATCTATTGGAGATTATCCGAAAAGATGTCACAGTATTAATTTAAGTTTGCATGCACAGTGATGGATGGAGTGCAGTAACACAGCGAACATCAGTCAAAGAGAAGGATGAAAGAGGATCTTGAAACTGAAGACAAGGAATGAGGAAAAGCCCAAATGCAGTAACAAATAATGCATAAATTTATAGTTTAAAGGCACTTTCTAATCATCTTATAATAAGATATTTTAGAGGACAATGATTGATAGCTTAAATGATCACTGACCAGATCAAAAAGACCAAATCGGTTGGTAGAAAGTTCATCAGAGTGCAGATAATTGAATGATATTGAAGTGTTGTGTATGGATAGTAGTGTGCAGTAGTGATGCAGCAAAAAATCCATAGTACGACAGATTGAGTCATTTAGTTGTAATTAAGGATAAAATATGGTTACGTAACAGTAACTTCTAAATAATACTTAATATGAGCATTTTATATGACTATGCTTATATATAAAATTTGTTAGGATCAGTGTAAGAAACAACAGGTGAATACATCAAGTCTGCCCATGCTCTAGTAAAGGGAAAGGACTGAACAGAGATAAGAAGGTAAATTAGTTCATTGGATATGTACTGGATAATAATGGGAGAGATCTGGAGGTAGGACAATCTATTTTGAATAATGCACCAAACAGGAAGTATTGAGTTTTTGGATTGCATTTTTCTCAAGGCAAGAGGATTAAGCGTTTTAATCATAAGAAGCTTAAGTGATGCAGATTCTAGAAGCACACAAGCAGCAAGCAAGAAACAGAAAAGAACAAATTCTGAATCTCTGAGTGGATTAAGGAAACAGAAAGTCCACAGGAAACCAGGAACATCATGTGTAGATACGATTACAGGAAGACTCATTGCAGAATGGAGGAAGACTCAAACAAAAATAAAAGAGGGAGGAAGCCTCAAATGACTCAAAACTTTTGCCTTCTGCTCCCACTGAATCAGTACTAAAGTATACAAACCCTAAGTCATTTGTATGATTTGAATAAAAAATAACATTAAAAGTTCTTGTTTATATTAAATGTTTGATTAATCTGCTGGCCAGTGGTTAATCCTCCAGGATCTGTGGACCACAGCGTAACAACTGCCAACCTAATAGATGCAAAGGGACTGAGAACAAAATTAAATAGGGGGAAAAAATTAAGAAAAACTTAATAATGTTTTTAGGAACAAATTACTGGGAAAAAAAAAATCTTAATACACTGGAAATCTAAAATAATTTGAAATGATTCTATGAAAAATCATTAAACTACAGCTGTATACCAGGTCTACCGGCTTAAATCCGCTGTTTTTTAGGTAACAAAAAACACGTTTTTTTCAATAGAAAGTGAAAAAATGATTTATTCAAAGTACTGGCCCTCACTAACTATACATTTTTCCCATCTCTCGGGCAATTTCTGGATACCTTTCCAAAAAAAAAATCCCTCCCTTTTGAGGCAAACCAGTTATCGAGCCATTTTCGGACGTCATCGTAGGAATCGAAGTGTTCCTCAGCAAGTGAGTGGTCCATCGACGAAAACAAGTGGTAGTCGGAAGGTGCCAGGTCTGGTGAGTAAGCAGCATGGGATAGCAGCTCCCAGTTGAGTGCCTCCAAGTAGTTGCGGACCATTGTTGACGTGTGTGATGGTGCATTGTCATGGAGAAAAATCAGCTTGTCATGTCTTTTCTGATATTCCGGCCTTTTTTTCACGAAGAGCATGTGATTTGATCAGTTGGTGTAGTAGCGATGGGCATTGACAGTTTCCCCTGGTTTCAGCAACTCATAATAGATGACACCCTCCTGATCCCACCAAATGCACAGCATCGTCTTCCGTCAGAAGCGATTGGGTCTTGCGGATGATGTTAATGGTTGGCCAGGGTCAACCCACGATTTTTTGCATTTAGGATTCTCGAAATAGATCCACTTTTCATCGCCAGTAACAATCCAATGCAGAAAGGATTTTCTTTTTTGCCTGGCAAGCAAAATTTCCTGTTTTGGCGTCGCTCCATCTGCCGATCGGTCAATTCGTGCAGGACCTATTTTCCAATCTTTTGGACCTTTCCCATGGCACATAGGCGATCGGAAATGGTTTTTGTTGAGCAACACCCAATTACTCGGCAAGCATTTTTTGCGATTGCATGTCGTCTTTGTCCAATAGAGCTTGCATTTCACCGTCTTCAAATTTTTTAGGCAGATTTTCACGCTCCTTGTCAGCAACATCGAAATTGCCGTCTTTGAACCAACGAACCAGTCTCTGCAAGTTGTTTCTGATAGAGCACGGTTGCCATAGGTCTCCACAAGCATTCAGTGCGATTCGACCGCCGATTTCTTGAGATTGAAGCAGAAAAGCAGAGCTGTCCGCATACGCTCCTTTTTTGGCACAAAACTCGACATGATTACCACAGGAAAAATTTATGTTGCTCTTTGAAGTTGTTGTTGTTGTCACTGTTATTGTTGACAGATGTCAAACGCATGAAACTAACAATATGGCAGTTCGATAGTTGTTTCATATGACCACTTACGCCATTTATGAGCAAACAGCGGATTTAAGCCGGTAGACCTGATATTATGTATCTCATTAAATTTTAAGTTCTATTTAAACTGTATCTATTCCTATTATTACATAATTGCAATTATTTTATGCTTATTATTATATTTAAAATAAAATCACTTTAAATTCTAAAAAAAAAAAAAAAAAAAAAGTTTCAGTATATAAAGCAGAAATTAGGATAGGTTTTGGGATAGAAAAGCTGAATTAATTAGGGATATGAGGCAATATTTTATTTATGTATGAGGTGCAAATTTAGCACAAAAATTTTGGATCTAAACATATTTAAAAGCAGGTGTTTTAGGCAGGGCAATTTTTCAGCCAGAATGCACTGAAATCTTATTGGTTTCATAACTGGCAAAAGAACCATAACACTGGTTCATTACTTAATTTCACATCTTTTCCACATAAATTTCAAATTGTGCATAAATTCATTTGCAATTTCTTACCATTATTTATTCTGTGTGATTGCTTAAGGATAGACTATTTCATTTTGTTACAACATATGCATGATTATATAAACAGAATGAGACCTTAAAACTGCTACAGCTGTGCATGGATCAAATCAAATCAAAGGACTGGTCATCTGGTCTGTCAATAGCAGTCCAAAAGCAAGTGTTCAGAGGTATGTTTTAATAACAAAACATAGCACTTTAAATGCTTGAAAATGTGCCCACTGCCCGATTTGGTGATCACTGGGTGTCAACTAGGCTAAGCTAGGGAGCTCCTTATAAGGGTTCTTTTAGTTCGACTGAAAAACTGTATAGCCCATTTACAATTTTTTATCGATTCTTTTCATAAACCACTGAATCCTGCAACATAAACATTGCTCTATTCAAAGATAGAAAAAAAAAGACGGGTTAAAATAGCAGCAATATCTTTCTGTAATATTAATATTTATTTGATTTATTAAATACATATTTCAAGAATTCTTAAAAGATATACAAGACATTCCATATCTTTTTGTGAAGTATTTTCAGAAACAAATGATTAGTTTTGAGATCAATAAGGCTTTAATTAATGCCAAACCAGCTTTCAAAAGCCTATCCAAACAAATGAAATTTCACACTCATGTCCTTCAAAGCCATTGAAACCTCCTCATAAACCTAACCTTCTGCACATAAAAGAATCTTTCAAAATGGATTAATTAACTCATTAAGAGCTTATTTCAAATAATTTAATACAAGTTGTTACATAGAAAATTACCTTTATTGGTGTAGAACAATTATCTGAAGTTAACTGTTTTATTTTTTCACAGTCATTCCTAAAAGATGAGTTTTCGGGTAGATCATCTTCTACTGATGAGTCTAGTTTACTTAAGGTACCATCTTCCTCCACAGATTCCTTAGTTGTATCTGCAGAAACTTCAGCAGGCAGGCTGCTTTCATCCTTTGACTCTTCATCTTCATTCGCCGAATCTTCATCTGATATAACAACACAATTGCCTTCACTTGTCAAAACATCGGTTTTCGAATCATTAGCATCTATATCTTTACCATCTTGAACAGAGGTCTGAACCTCCTCTTTCTCCTGTAGTGGCTTACAGATGAAATTTCGCATTATAGCTTTTGATTTTTCACTTACCATTTTCAATGGAGTTTCTAATTTTGGTAAATTTTCATTTTCTGAACTACAAATAGACACATCTTCCTCAATTTGTTTGTTAATTTTATCGTCTGCAGAGGAATCTAATGCTTCAGGTGATTTTTTGAGTAATATTTTTCCATCTTCATTTCTAGGTGCTTTTGTAGACCTACAGCAGGATGATTCTTCTGAAAGCTTCCTTTTCTTTTGACTATTGGACTTCGAATCTAAGATTGCAAAAGGCAGCCGAGCTGTACAGAAATAAAAAAAAAAATACAGAAATTCAAATCAAATATTGAATATTAAAAAGAACAGAATTATTTATTCCAATATACACTAATATGTCAAAACATCAGGCCTAACTCTACAAATGAATTCACACTGATGTACAATACATACAGACAAAGGACATCTCAGGTTATCTCATACAAGCCCAAGCAAAAACGAAAGAAGTACCTATCAAATAGTTAATAAGGAATTACAGTAAAACCTCGTTAAATCGTCACCCGGATAAGTCGTCACTCCGTTTAAGTCGTCGTTTTCCTTTGGTCCCGACAAAGTCTCATAGACAATAATGTAAAATAACCCTCTTTTACTAGTCACCAAATTTAATTCTACTCCGGATAACTCGTCACCCTCAAAAATGGCGAAAAGCATCTTTATTCTCAATTTTGCCTGCTATCTTTTCAGCCCGCCCCTTCACTCGCCTAAGATAGCCTAGCCTTTACGGGGAATTTTCACGTGGGAAATTCACTTGGGAAATTACACACTTCACGCTGCGACTCTTGTCAAGTGTAGACGTTTTTCTTGACCGCTACTGAGTGTGATTTCATTTCATAGCGAGTAAGCCCCGCTATAACGGCTATTTTTTTATCTTGCAATTTCGTGGTTCGATTACATTTGTAACATGTCAGGGAAACGAAAACTTACCTCGTTATATTTTTTTAGAAAAAAAAAAAGACTTAATTGCACTTTTTGAGAAATAAAACGTTTCGAAAACAGCTTTTGCCAAAGAACATCATATTCCCAGGACTACATTAAACGATATTCTTTCATCGAAACAAGTAATTGAAGAAGCTGACTGCAAAGATAAAAGAAAGAGAATGAGGAAATCGAAGTTTGACGAGATCGAGGAAGTTTTATAGTTTGATGGCTAAAAGTGCCAGATCACAAAATGTGCCGATTTCTGTCGCGATTATCAAAGAAAAAGCCATTGAAATTGCTAAGGAGTTGAACATGGAAGATTTCGGCGGCAGCAATGGTTGGCTGGAACGTTTCAAAGACAGACATTGCCTTTCTTTTAAAACGATTTGCGGAGAAGCTGCAGCTGTTGATGGTGATGCTATAAAAGACTGGAAGAACAGTGTTCTCAAGGACATTTTATCTAGGTCTGATGCATCAAATATTTTTAATCTGGATGAAACAGGCTTATTTTACCGTCTTTTGCCTGATAAAACTCTGTCATTTAAGGGTGATAGTGCACTTCTGGAAAAGCAAGCAAACAACGCCTATTACTTCTGCTTGAAGCTAATATGAGTGGAAACTTAAACCACTTGTGATAGGCAAAAGCAAAAAGCCACGCTGTTTTAAAAACGGTAGATCCCTGCCAGTTGAATATGAAGCAAATTCAAATGCATGGATGACTACAACGATTTGGGAACGACATATTCGTAAACTGGATTCTCAGTTTTCGCATCAGAAAAGAAATGCTGCCATCATTGTCGATAACTTTACCGCCCACAATTATTTATTTCCAGTAATCAGCACCTTCATCAATCAACACTGTTGGATTATTTTTAAGCCAGTAAAAGAAAATAAAATGTGATAAGTATAAAGTATTTTTTTTTTTTTATTTTATTTTCCACTCATTCATTTGCATGTATTGATTTCTGAAAATTTTGTTTTTCTCACCGAATCCTACAGCAGTTCATGAAAATATTGTAGTTCAGTGGGTTTTTTTTTTTCCAAAAATGCCCACTCCGCTTAAGTCGTCAAAAATGTTTGGTCCCTTGGGCGACGACTTAACAAGGTTTTACTGTATTATTATTCACGTAAGGAAAGTTCTTGTTTTGTGATGTCTTGTTCAGATTTGGAATGTAATTGTCTCTATATTCAGGTGCAATTCACATTGCTACTGGAGATGCTATTTTGCTTGGAATGTATGGCGTCTCAAACATACACAATTTTGGATAAATATAGCTTCCATTATCCTCCTACATAAATCATTATGTTCTTATAGTAAAACTTCTACATCTTTCTTAGGACAGTGTGCATTTATCCAACAATATTCTTCTAATTCTGAACTTTTAATATCACCATTTTAAAAATATCTAACATCGTCATTTATCCTCAACTGAATCAATCTATAAGTCTCTCCAATATGAAACAAGTTGCAATTAGCACAATTAATGTTATAAATAGCCCCATGTTTGTTTCTATTTTCATTTCGGATAATTAAATTTTCTATTTTAAGACTTTGTTTATTTTAAGATGTATATTTATATTTATCCAAAGTTGTGTAATAGGAATAAAGCTGTAGAAGTACAAAATATTCTTACAACCTTAGCTAGACAAGAAGTATTTTCATTAATAAGAAATGCAAAAATTAATGGTTCATTACATAATAAAGGAATTTGAACCATTGTTTCTTATAGTTCCTCAGCATTAATTTTTGTTTTTCAAATTATTGTTGAGTATATATTATCTTTAGTAATCAGAAAGCTGTTCATGTTTGTATTGATTGTTTTCATGTCATTTGTACTTCATATTCTATGTTTGATAAAGAAAAACATGAATAAAGTTCTTCGAAAATTCATAGTCTATGAAGTATTGGATGTTTCTTTAGAGATATTATATTATATTCATCTCAGATATGTGTAATAGTAGAATTGAATTATAAAGTAGTTTTGTTAGCCTTTTAATAATATATTATTAAAAGGCTAACAGTTACTTTATATGAAACTGCGATTTATTTTATCCTAATCTGCACAATTAGACCAAAATGTAATAATAAATAAAATGAATGGGAAATTTTAATGTTTAATTTTATTAATGGTTTTAAATAGTTTAGTGTCAGGATAGCAAAATCTGGGACCTTTTGGATTGCATATCTCTTAAAGAATGTTTATCCAACAAAAATATAAGAACGTCAAATAAATTCATTGCTACCATGGAAGAAAATTTACTATTCTATAATTTTATGTCAGATACTAAAATATGTGTTTAATTTTATAAAAGATGATAATTAAATGGCAGTGCAAAGGAAGAGTACAGTGAGATTTAAGATCAATATATTGATAAGCTGAAATTTATATCAGGTCTTTTTATTAGATCAATTACCATACACATGCAAAAACAACTGTAGATTTCTTCTTGGAAAAAACTGACAAAGCCTAATTTGAAGAGCAGACAAAAAGCTAATAAAGGACTTGCTTCCAAATCTGCCCAAGTAATAATTCTTAAAATTCATATACTGAATTGCAAATATATTTTTTTTCAATTATTAATTTTCTGAACACTTAAAAACACACAAAAAAATATTAACCAAAAGTTTTAGATTTTTCTTTACTAATATTTAATTAGATTTTAATATTCTGCAAAACAAAAGCATGTTTTATCATATTCTTACAATTCAGGAAGGAAAATGATGGAGCTTTGTCATAAGATAGTCATCAGAACAATTACAGCTATTGATAACAATGACATTGCCAATGATTGTGTTTCCTTTAACAATTACTCTGCATTGTATGTTTTCAACATCGATTTAACCATTGTCAATTTCATTGTTGTCAATAGCTGCAATTGTGACTAAACAAGGAACATTAAAGAAAGAAAAAAAGTTTTAGTAAAGTTGTTTTGTTTCAAAATATCTATCCAACGATACCACTAATTTAAAATTTTAAAGTTGACCCTGATTACCCCCACTTCTGGTTTCTACCGAACATCAACAATGCCACCATTCAATTCTTTGGGACTATTTGGTAATGAAAATTTTCATGCAAACAACCTGTACCCTGTCGTTTCTGAGAAAAATGGGTGGACAGGTAGTCTCCCTATACATGAGAAGATAAGATAGGGTAACATTTTATTTGAATAAGAATGGATACAAGTCTTTATTTATTGACACAATGTCTACTAATTCTTTTAATAAAACCAACTTATTTTAAAAAATTCTAACCTCAAGATATTAACCTTGTAGCAAGCGAACGTAATTAAGTTTGCTGAAGTTTCAATAAAACTACACAACTTACCTTGTTTTAGTTTTTTAGCAGGAGGAGTATCTTCCATGTAGCTACAATTGTTTAATGCATCCTTATCTAAAAAGTAGTAATGCAAAAATAAATTAATATACTGAAATTATTTTAGTTAACAGATAAATGAAATAAATATTAAATGCATGTCACAAACACATGCATGAGGGAATCACTCAACTTTATAGTGATTATTTAAATTAGATTATCATGGAGGTGGCATTGTTGTAAATTAACTGGCATCAATATTAATACACTTGCTGAATATAAACTGGCCAGCTCTTATTAAGATTCCCACCAACTATTTTTTTTTCCCCACAATAAATTACCAGTTCCACAAAACAGGCATAGCAACATGAAAAATATATAATTTTTAAGATAAAATATAACCAGATCTCAAACTGTATCAAATCAATCTCTTAAAGGAACATAATTTAAATATAAATAAACAAATTTTAACTCATAAATACATCAAATTACACGAGATCAGAAACAGGAATGACGTAACAAAATATTCAAATTACAAAAAAAAAAATGGAGAAATGCTTATCAAAAAAGTTTTGAGATGAAATGAACAAAAATTGGTTTAACAGAAAGAGGAATAGAACAAAAAAAATTATAAACACTAAATAATGAAATAACAAAAAAAATAAAAAATTAAATAATAATAATAAAAATAATTAATAGCCAGCAATTACTGAAGAACTATTTGAAAGATAACGAAATAATTGCATCTTTTGGAAAACTACAATGTTGAATGGCAGAATGTTTAGAAAAAACTGAAAATTCAAGTTACATTGTTAAAAAGATATATCCAATGAATTGATAATTAATACAACAGTATTCAATAAATTAATTTGTAGGAAGTATATACTGTAAAGTAATTAAAGTAATTTAATATATTTAAGAGATTAGATAAATGGAAGGAAGAAGATAAATAAGCAAATAAATATTGAAATTAATATTAAACCTAAAAATTTTTTTTGTTTTTTTGTGAATGTATAAATTGATGTTTTCAGAGAATTCCTACTGTATGTAGAATGTTTCCAACAGTCTTAAGAAAGAAAAAAAAAATATACATTTTTAAATAAACAGTTTTCTGAAATTATTAACAGGAAGACTTAATTTATAAATAAACTAGTAAGCTGAAAGATGACCACTTTCAAACTGGTTTAATTTGTTATAATTCTTTTAAATTAATGAGCAAATGATATTACAAAAAGATTTTTCAATAAATAAGCATCTCTGTATATGTTATTTTAGTAAATAAACATATCTGTATATGTTATAAGAGATTCTAAATTATAAACTCTGCATTTTATTTTTATAAGAATTTGTTTTAAATTAAATTATATCTTATAAAATCCCTTACAAGGAGTAAAATTCTAAAAGCTTTAAGAATCTTCTGTAATTTAAACATTGTGCTGGAAATGAGAAAAAAAAAATAGTTAGGAATTTTCAATGAATTTACTACCTTTTAAAATGCACAACCTATATCAATATTTTGAAATTAAATAATTATCATCTATTCTACAAAGCCCCAAGGGACAAATACAATAAATTACTAGTTAATTCAAATATTCAACAAGAAATAAACAATAAAGAGTTGTTTTGAATATTTTAACAATACACATTTTTAAATTCAATAATCTCTCATTAAAATCTAAATTATGAACATTCCATGGTTTGACCATGGTTTTATAGGAGAACAGGAAACATCTGCTTTGAGATGAAATGCTTGAGTCCCAATAATATTTTCTGTGACAAAAAAAAAAAAAACTGAAGCATATGAAGGAACATTCAATTTGTATGAGACTTTTTAAGTGCCATTTGGATGAAGACTGGAACATTCAAATTTCACAATGAAAGCAGCATTGTTACATTATTGGTGCTGTGTTGAACTGCCTTTGGCTATTATGCATGTCAAGAATTCTAACACAACAATAAAAAATATTAATGTTTTTTATTGTTGTGTTAGAATTCTTGAATGTTAATTTATTTTATTTTATGTTTGTATTGGGAAGGAGAAAGTTTTCTTTTCCCAAGGCTTGAGGAAGAACGTCCGATAAGGAGTTCGAAATATTGCCTGTACGAAGTTATGGAGTAGTAAAGAAAATAAAGTGAATTTTGTAATTTATGTGGTCATCGTGAAGTTTTAATGAATTATTAAGCTGTGTCTTAGGCGAGTCAAGTTTAGCATTCAAGCATTTTATTAAATGATTTCTTCAAAATTAAATTAATTAAAGAAGATTTGAGAAACTTTAATTATTAAAGAAGATATGGACAGTTTTTCTTATATTTATTTGTCCGGTTGGCGTTTTTCCCTCCATTTAATCAAGAAGGAAACAATTTTATTTTCGAAAACGGACATTGGTTTTGAGTTCTTCAAAGATATAAAAGTTTTTAAATATTTTGAAGATTTGGAAAATTAAAAAGATATGGACAGTTTTTTCTTCAAAGTTTAATCAAGAAGGAAACTATTTTATTTTCAATTTCGAAAATGGACATTGGTTTAGATTTCTTCAAAGATATAAAAGTTTTTAAATATTTTGAACAATTTGGATGTACGAATTTTGAACAATGTGGATGCATCATTGCACGTTTTTTATTATGCATGTCGATATACGACATGCCACAGAGTGAAACAAAGTCCTTATGTTGTGGTAGATTATGCCAACCTTGCTGCAACTGCTCCTCCAAATACTGGATAAACGATGATGGGTGCAGTTGATGTTCTAGCCTGTCCCAGACACGTTCAATGGGGGACAAGTCTGAGGATTGGCTGGCCAAGAAAGGGTTTGAATTGCTCAGACACTACTGGTAAATGTATGTGGTGTGGACGCACATTATCCTGTTATAAATTGCTCCTGGCAGGCATGACACAAAAGACAAAACAATGCATTGCATGATCTTCTGTACATATCGCTGTGCATTTAAAATCTTCAAATCACTATGAGAGGGAATCTGCTGTCATAAGTAATGCCTCCCCACACCGTTTCATCAGCTGTAGTGACTGCGTGCCTCTCAGCAATGTTGTCAGGATTTGAGAGATGCAAATTCCTCCTCACGAGAATGCGATGATCCATCTGCCACAAGGCAGAAGTGGGACTCGTCACTCAACACAATATGAGACCATTCAAGAGCAAATTACGTCTCTTTGGCATGGTATCACTCTTAGACGGAGCCTCTGGAACTTTGTTATTAAAGGCAGCATTGTAAAGAACAACAGGAATTAAGCCAAGCATCTGCAATTCATCCAGCAATGGTGCAGATATCAGTTGCTTTATATAGGATGTCACATCCCTGGATGGTGGAAAGTCAACCTGTTAGAGCAGTTAAGAACTTCGAGCAGAGGTATGTGATTGCTAGAAAAACAGATTGCTTCTAGCAGAGGTATTGTTGTGCCAACCAGAGCCTTGGCAACATGAATGAGTGCCCTCATGCAACCACTGAATCCAGCAACTTTCCACAGAAGCATCAATATGACTCAAACCAGTTGGCTTCTTGAGATCTCACAAAATGAGGTCTCCTGAAGTTCTGCAATTGCTTGTAGGGTCGTCGAGGCATTACTGATGGTCAACTGATGTTAATGCAACAGTTCCATGAAGCAGTATGTGTCTATTAAGATTTTGAGGGTCCTTATATGCTCCACAAGAAGGGCACTTCCACTGAGCAGTGAGGGTGATGGCTACGTTTCTTGACAACTAAGCTTTACTAGTCTGCATATCTGATGGGATGGTAGTTGCATTTAAACTGGATCCTTCCTTCATGGTGCTTCAATTTTTATGTCACAGTGTATTTAGAAACACTCAATTCTTATTAGCTTTTCAAAACGTTTTGTGCAGTTTTCTTAACACATTCAGGTCACACACCCTGCTCACCTGATTTTTCCCACAGATCTTGCTATTTTCACTCATTTTCAAAGTGCATTTATTACGAACACAAGCATAATGGGAAATTGACTTTGGATCAGTGATAAAGAACTAATCTTTGTCTTCAAAATGGTATGTTAGATTTTATTGTAAGTATTATAATAAACAAAAAAAAAAAAAAAGCTTTACACAATATCTCTACTAGGAAAAAATTACAGAATATTACAAAGCAGAAAAAAAATAATAAATAATATAAAATCATATATTATTATAATTGGGTCAGGTACAACTCACCATGGCCGACTTGCCACGAAATCTAAAAACTAGAGTTAGGACTTTATTTACCTTCTTGGGGATAAATTTGTTATTATGACAAATACAACTGATAAATATAGTAGTACACTTTATTTGATTATTTTAAACAAAAAATAGATTAACATTCTTTCAAAAGTAACAAAAAACTATATACCAAGATAAATTTGGATTTTTATCAAAAATATTTTATCAGAGGATTTAATATGTACTTAAATAATTAACAGTAATCCGCTTTACCTGCCTTAAAATCAAAGAAACTGTTATAAATTTTAAGAACGAGGTACCACTGGTTTTTTACAAAAAAAATAGGCAGTAAAACTTAAGAACAGTAAATACTGAATTTTTATCAAGACCCCAGGGAAGGCAATTTTTAAAATTATTCAATATAAACATTCTGGAGGGGGTCATACCTCAACTTATCTAGCCTACAGCTAATCGGCACACACTCTTCGCTCGGGCATTGTTAACACAGTTTAGCTCGTACTAACTTAAATATTTTTTCCCACTTATTTTATGACAGGAGAGCCATTCTCGTATTTACGAAATTAAACGTCGTACGTATAATTATATGCATGGTACTGCATCTTAAGTCTACTAGACATATAGTCAGGATTTTGTTAAGGGGGGGGGGTCCATTATACTAAATTTTTATTACTTTGCTTTCTTTAAATGAAACTTAATGCTCAGAATTTATGGCAAGAGTGGACTCTTTGAATTTCATCAATTACACTTGAGCATTTACACTTTTTCTTTTTTTCTTCCATGAAAGGGGGGGGGGGTCCACCCCCACCCCACTGGCTATGTGCCTGAGTCTACCCTTTTATCGCTGTGTTCATGGTACTGATTACTATCAACTCTGTTTTTTTATTTCACTGTTCAAATTGCAAACTTTCGCGGCGAGTTGTCCCATTCCTGTTATAATTATATTATAAATAATATAAAAATCTAGCCATTTCCAAATGCTTTGAAAACACTACACACAGGCTTCAAAACACAGGACAGCACAGTGCTCCACTTTGTAACTTCTGTTGGGATTCCATGAGATACTACTGACAATAAACCCCATCTATTGGTGTATTTTTAACTACAATAGTACATGCACATTCAGAAGTGGTCACCGCTCAGATAAATGCCTTCAAATGGGAGGCAAAACAATCGGAAAGCCGCACTTGGAGAACTGCCGAGCAACCTAAATTTAAGGAAACTGTAGCCGCCCGTAGAAAAGTGTTAAAAAAGTCACAGTGAAATTGAAACTGGAAAGCTTTGTTTCCATTTCAATCATCTCTTCTATATTTTCAAAAATAACCAAAATTAAAACTGGGAAATATTTTCAATTTTTCCCTAGTCAGTATAGTTTACACTTTGTTACTATATTTCGGTTAATTCTCATTTGAGAATTGAATTTCAGGCAAAGCCCTTAAATATTGTGATACAACTATAGATTTGAATCTACCTACTGTTAAAAAGTTTAAATTTATTTATAAAAATGCTTCTGCTGCTTCTTGCTATTTATAAGTAAAAGGATATATTGGATTTCAGTGACGAAAATTCATCTGAATTTTTTTTCCAAACCAAGTTTAAGGTTGTTACCACATTTGATAGTATAAGCAAGCATAGCAGTAAGCTAATTACAACTATATTGAAAACATATTAGCATTTTACAAAGTGCTATACTTCATTTACTTTAGACATTCCAAAAGTGACAGAGTCAAAACACAGATATTCCAAAGATACAATACGTACATTAATGCAAATCTAGTTCAGACAAGTCCAAATCCTTACATCCTATAAAAACAGAGACACCAAATCCCCGATTGATTGGAACCTCCATCAACAAAATCCTCCTCCACCCAATTAGCTCAATTTTTTTATTAAAGTCTAATTGATATTCTTTATGAATATTAGTCAAGTTTTCAAATGTGGAGGAAACACTACTAACACAGCAGCTTAAGTGCAAAATAATATTAATAATAATTTTGCTGTTTCATCTTAAGTTGGTAGTAGTTTTGTAGGTATTCGGGGAAACTACAATCTTATTATCTTTTAAATCAAATTCAAGTAACTGCAACAACAAAAAAAGCCAAACTTATTCTATATTCCCTAGTATTATTTCCCTCCAGTACCAGCACACCACACAAAATTTGAATATGTGGTTAAAGCAGCTCTGACTGAATATCTTAAAGTTATGGCTTCACAATTATTTGGTTAACTTTGTGTAATGGTTTGACAGATTCTGGAAATAAAAAGGGCTATATATAGCGACACAGTTCGGCAATTACTGACTCATCAACAACCACAACAATTGCCCGGATGCAGAATGTTTTTTATCCTTCTGCAACGATTGATGCTAAGACCAAAAACTTTCTGCAGGTGCGGGCATTTTTTTTTATTTATGTCCCGCAAAAAACGTTCATTCTATACCAGGGATGGGCAGACTTTTGTAAGGCAAGGGCTACCTCAAGTATACTCCAAATGGCGCGGTCACCTTAAGCCTATCCTCAACCAAAAAAAAAACGGAATCTCCAACCAGACAACCAAAAAAAAAAAAAAACAGGATCTCCAAATCCACGACCGGGATCAACGTCTTGCCCACCCCTGTTCTATACGATATCTTTCTGCAGCCCTCATTTTCGTTCTGCGACAATGTCGCGCCGTCGCTTGATATTCTGCTTCTGGGAACAATTGTTAAGTATGAAATGATTATGAAACATTCCAGGTGAAATGGTAGAATTTCAAGTTCAGCAATATTTACAAATGATTTCAACTTTTCCTGACAGCATGGAACTGATGTTGGAGAAGCTTAAAAAATATCAGCATTCACTTTGGGCAATACTGGCCCAACATTTTCAACACTATTGCTGTAATGGAAAGAACTTAAAAATGTGATACTCTTATTTCTATTTCGAATAAGGAAACAGAACATATCTTGGTAAATTCTGACAAAATACTGCGCCAAATATTAACACACTACCAAATATCTTTCCCTAGTGACAAATGCAAGAAAATTAAGCGACTTCTTCCAAAATTAAAAGGCAAACAATCAAATTTAATTAAAATTCAAGTCTACCCCAAATTAACATTAACTTGGCAAAGCTATCATTGCATTGATGTCTTGCTGCCCTTATAATAGGATTTAAAAATATTTATTGTTTTAAGTTCATTTCTTTTTATTGGATTAGATTTACAGATATGCTTCATCAGAAAACATAAAAAGTTAAATAATAAATTCATCTTTGCAAAGTTTACAATTAATTACCCCATAATGAAAAACAACTAAAGCTATCCAACCTTTTCATGCAAATGTATTTTTTTTTTTACTCTATTCAGAGTACCATAATTAAAATATCCCTACACAGAGCTTCATGTAGCTCCAACTCATAAAGGGAATGCCACCAGAAATAGGTAACTGATTCTTCTAGGCATAAAGAGACAGAATCTGTGAAAAAAATTGTTAGCTCCAAAATTTGGCAATAGGGTGAAACATTGTACAAGAGGAAATGCATGACAAAGTATCAATAAATGAATAACTAAGACAAAGGTAAGATAAAATTTCAAATTTTATTTTAATCTTTTCAAAAACTAAGACAGACACTGAGCTAACATGCTAGAGGAAATGGTGTCAAAATCTCTAAACTCATTCACAACTGCCAATCTGATTAATCAATCTGATTTCCGTTGTCCTGGACAAGAAATTGCATTTGATTCACAGTGCTCAACTGCAGAATGCAACATCTCCACAATAATGTTCTGCATATGCTGTTTTATGTTGTCCTTTAAGATAGCCAGGTTAGGGACACTTCCTCAATAGACATTGGCCTTGAGCTAACCCCAAAATCACAGTGTAAGGTCAGGCTAGGGTGGTGGCAGTATAATGTGAAATAATGATTAATGAAAAGTCAAAACTTCAGTAATGTCATAACAGCTGCTGTATTGGTTGTGCACTATAAGTAGTAGTCCGATCTTGCATAAAAATTCTCATCCAGGCATCTTCTTTGTTGGGGAATAACAACTGTACAGATATAATATAATATCTTTGTGCTATAACTGAAGAGGTGGCTGCTCCTGATGGGTGCAATTGCTCACAGAATGCTCAAGCATGAAATTTGCTGAATAGCATGCAGTACTTCTGAAGCCCATACGTAGCAGTTCTGAGTATTGACCTCGAGACAAAAATGGGGCTCATTCACCTACAGGATGTTCCATGGCCAGGCATCTCCTCTTCCATAGTAGCTAAAACTGTTAAGAGCAAATGACAATTGTTTTTCAGGATCATCTCCTTACAGCTCTGCTGGTGTCAGATCTTGTATGGATAATCGTGAATTAGTTTCCAAAGAAATTTCCACACAATTGAGTAATGGACATCCAATTTTCTGAATACTCCCCGTGTGCTGCTAGTTCCAACAGCATTATCCATGCATTGGTTGATTACAGCAGTTGCAACTTACCTTGCTACTCGAGATGAAATAGGTTTCTTCTACTTCCGTACTTAACTTGCAAGATCCAGTTTCCTCCAATTTTTAATCATCCTTCTAACTGCCGCAGCTAATAAAGGACCTTTCTATAAGTTCTTATCGCATCAAAATTCACAGAGCGAATATTGCACTGCATCCTTTAAGGTAAAAGAATGTCACAAAGCATGTTTAGGCAGAGCAAGACTCATTTTTTTGTTTACTGTTAAAAATAAACAGAGAATACACTTGCGATATTTACACTGTGCCTTTACAGCTCTGCTGCTGGGAAAATACAAATTTTCTACTCTCTTATGTGCAGTATTTCAGTTTTTAAATTTTAAAAATAAAATTTCAGGCTAATTCAATTTTTGAAAAGAGCAAAAAAAAAAAAAAAAAAAAAAAAAAATTAATTTTAGTTATTCATTTGCTTATACTTTATCATACATTTCCTCCTATTGACAGTTTTTAGAACTATTTTTCTTTTTTTATTTTTCACGGAATCCTTCTCCCCATGCCTGGAATAGTCCATTTCTTAATTTTGGTGGCATTCTGCTAATTAATTGTAGTTTTAGAGATCTGAATAGTGATACTTATTTATAGTCATTCGTATATAACGAAATTAAATTTTTAACAATAAATAAGTTTATGATTTTGTTTTTCATAAAATTACATTTCAATTACATTTAATACATCTGAGGTTCCAAATTTTTTCAAAAATAGAGAAATGACTTATTTGCTATTTAAATATACAATTTTGAAAACTTGATAAATGAAATATTACCAAATTTTTATTTTATTACGTCAAAATCTTGATCACAATTAATGTATAATAGATTAAGTATACAAAATATAATAGCTGCTCAAAAATTCAACTGACATACATAATTTCATGTTAATGCCAAAAAGATGGATATTGGTAAATTTTGTATGAGAAACACACCCAATATCCAAATCAATAGAGAGAAAACCAGCATAATTACAGTAAAAAATAAATTAATAAATATTAATTAAAATTCTTGAGTTCTCTGCTACTTCAAATAAATAAACATCATTAGGAATTACAAAAAGTAAGTTTGATATCTAAAATGTGAATCTTACTCCAATTCACAAAGGCATAATTAATTTATATGTTAACATGTAACCTAAATTTTCATATTGTGGACAGAAAAGGTTTTACAGCATTTCAATCAAATGATATCCCAAGTAGGAGACTAAAGATAAGAGAGAACAAAGACTGTCCAAAAATCAGAAATGATTAGAAGATAGTTTGTAGTTCTAATATGAATATAATGCCTCACTGAGGGGGCACTTCATTCGTTTACCCTGAAAATACCCACAATAAATTCAATTTTTTTCTTTAGATCTTTCAAACATGTGAAGAAGAAAAAAAAAAAGAGGAGTTACTGTTTGGGTTTCATCACAAAACAGGTAACACACAAAAAAATTGAAACTGCCTGTCGTAAGCTGTTACTTACTATAGTAAAATCTAAGGCCCTTCTCTTAACTGGAGTTTACTTTAATTCTTTATATCTTGAGCAATTCATTCCATTCATGAATCAACTGAAGTAAAATCATTTTAATAGAGGATTTTAATAGTGGATATGGTGTTTACAACTTATAATTTAGGATTGGCAGTTCCAGGCTAATTTTGCAATCTCAGATGATCAAAGTTGAATTCAAAACAGCTGTAGTCCTGATACGAGTAGAAGTTCAGAGGAAGAACCCAGAATGACATTTAATAGATGAATTAAAACTTAATACAATAAATGTTGTTCTATATCTTCTAATAAAATGCTCTAATTTTTTTTTGGACCATTGAAGCTTTTAGTTTTTTAATTAAATTTTAAAGTAATGAGCAGAACTGTTGCAACATAATCATTCAAACTACTAAGATAAAAATTTTCAATTCTGTATAAGCAAATTAATCCATCACATATTAAGAGTATAAAATTATACCACATTTATACTTTCATTAAGAGGAAGATTTTGAGAACTCCATTCAAATAGTTCTCCTTTATGTAGGATTACAATATACATTTATACTGTTCAGTTTAATTTTTAAAATCCCCATTTTAAATATATTAAATAGCTATTTTATAACATGAAAAAAATGATTACTAAATATTACAGTTGTTTATTTTAATTTCAATATTTGATTTCTTTTATTAATTTTCCTAAAAACTGATCAACTTTAATTCCAAGTTTGTTTATCGGCAATATGTACTAGGTTACTCAGTTAAAGTATCTCTATGCAGAGCAGTTTGGAAAGAGAACCAGTGGGCAAAACATCAGACTTGGTCTGTACACATTTCAGATACGGGGAAACATTTCTGCAAAAAAAAAGTTCAAAAAATGACAGATGGGAAAATATAGCACTGCAATCATCACCAGTTGTTGAAATTTGCATTCATGTAAGGCATCAAATCAGGTATAAACTAAAGTGAGAGGCTGGTTAGACATTATTCAATGAGTGCGATGGTTCTCACATTGCCAGAACATGCCTTACTTTTCAAGTTATTCTACCAGAATGGTAAAAACACTGCTGCAGCACTTTGAATATACCGACATCGCAAATCATTGTGGAAAGGTCCATTGACATCATGCTTTGGATGCACAGTTCATCGATTTGAGATGGATAGCTTCACAGACCGAGCAGGAAGACGGCATAAACCTAGGATACCTCAAGTGACTGAAGACATTGCAATAGCAGTCTTTGAGCAATCATGTGAGAATGTTGCAGGCACATCAAGTGCTCATGTCATAGAAGGGCAGTTAGATGTACTGTACACAACAGTATGAACATGTTTGCGCAAAGCATTGCATTACTATCCCTGTAAGCTCAGCCACCTTCAAGAATTGCAACCTGACATTGGCGACATCCAAGAAACGTTAACTTTGATACACATGCAGGTGGATGAGAATTGGCCCTGGAACATCCTGTGGAGTGATGAAGATGCTTGTGGAACAGTGCACACACAAAACTGCCACATCTGGGCTACAGAGAATCCTTATCAGTTTTAACAGATTCCCAGTTACACTCACCGAAGGTAACAGTTTGGATAGGGTTTAACGCCACATTTTTGATCGGTCCATTTTTCTTCAAGGAAATCTATCCAACTGAGCCTGTGACCTGTAAGGTAACCGAACTCATTATCAAGAGATGCTGCACAGTTTCGTATTCCCGCACCTCCAGCAAAAAGGATGACTCAACACAACACATTTATGCAAGTTGGACAACTCCCCACATAGGTTGTCATGTCCAACAGTTGCTGTGACAACATTCACAGGATAGAATCATTAGTCGCACATCCCAGCAAGATGGCCACTTAACCTCTGTTATTTTTGGCTTTGGGGTTACCTCAAAAGCATGGTTTATCGAGGCAATGTTCTTCATCTGGCAGATTTGAAGGACAGAATTATACTGCAAACTCGAAACATTGCTACAGATAAAATGTGTTCTGTTATTGAACATGCTGTCACTCTGCATCGGCTTTTGGTCCTGCAGAATGACCAACACATTGAACATTGTCTCTTGACTATCCTTGACAGCTCCCTGCAGCCTCAAGTCAGCTCTGGGTGTTATTAACCACTTTTATATAATGTATGGAATTAATGAATAAAAATCACTTGATAACACTAGGTGTAGTGTTCCTTTCTCGTTCACATACTCATCCAGTTCATACTACTGTAATTATTACCCTCAGGCAGTGCCATATTTCCCTGTCTGCCATTTTTTTTTAATTAATTTTTTTTTATTGCAGAAATCTTTTCCCCATGATCTGGGGAAACATTCCAAGTCTGAAGTTTCACCCACTGGTTCTCTCTCCAGAGTGCTCTGTATAAGAATACTTTAATTTGAATCTCCTTGTATATGCAAGTTTTTATTATTATTATTAGAGGTGTTTGTTTTTCGCAATCTGCAATAAAAACATAATAAAACGAAATAAAAACGAATTTTTGAAATAAAGCAAATTTTCCTTTATTTTGCAAAATTATGCCGCTTTTTACGTCAGGTTTATTAAAAGCCGTAAAATAAAATTCCATTCACATGTAACACAATAAAAACTCAGAAATAAATATACATTTTACTTCTCCGATTATAAATTACACTCTATATTAATGTTCGTCACATGACATTTTCAACAAATTTTCACTTTTATATGTTAGAATAACTTCTATAGGCCAAGGTGTTTCTTCCTAAACCTTTATACAAGATTTCAACCTTGTATATGAAAAACATTTTATATACAGTAGACTCTCGATATGTCAAAGTTAAAGGGACGCTAAAAAAAAATTTGAGATAGCGAGTTTTCAAGATAACCAGGTCATAACCAAAACATAAAATTTCACGTAAAAACACAAGATACGGAATAATATTCTAAAAATTAGAGTCTTGATAAATGAGAATAAGTATAAATATGTAATGTTAGTTTACAATAAGTCTAAATATAGCAATGATAATTTTAATTTTCAAAAGTAAGTCGAAAATAATTACCTTAAATTGAAAAGAATTAGTAAAATACAATGAACTTATACTGCTAGAATTTTTTTAAAAAGTCCAGTATCGTGGCCTGGCGACATCTCTTTTGAGATTGTTCTTCAACAACTGTTTACTTTTCTTTGGAACTTTCCATTTTTGAGACAACTGGCGATTCATTGACACGTTTTATAACTTCCCTAACGTTTTTCGCCGACTAACTTAACCATATGCAGTAAATTCTGAACAATTTAGAACAACACGCCTAAGCAACTATATAACAAATGACTGGCAAGACATAGTATCACACACTCGCACCCTCCTTTCCCCAAATGGAGTTATCGGAATCATCCTTGACCCTTCAGAGAGATAATGAAGGGTGTGAGAGATTCCTGAAAAATTTTTCCTGAAAAATATTTGACATAACTAGGTTTTCAGTGAAAACTCTTCGACATAAGAATTAAAATTAACATTAGATGAATATGTAATATCAAGGGGAAAAATAATTTTTCAAGATATCAAGGTTTTCGAGATATCGAAGTTAGACATATTGAGAGTGTACTGTATTTAGTTACATTATACTTCTCATTGTATATAAAATTGTATTTTAACATCACTATAAAGCTAATTTTATAATTCTCTGCTTTATAGCTAATTTTTATAAAAGAAATCAAAATCCATAGATTACAAATATATATATATA
>JAFIDM010009631.1:161252311-161272021 GCA_023159025.1 Thereuonema tuberculata | reverse complement strand
AAAAAAAAAAAAAAAAAAAAAAAAAAAAAAAAAAAAAATATTGCATTGTAAATCAAACCGTAAATGGAATATGTAAACAAAACAAACAATTTTTGTTAATCCTTTTTTAACAATATGCACATTGTTTCATGTAACAATCAAATGGACAAGAAATATTCTTTGAATTAGAAACAGAAACAATAAATTTTAAAATACATTAACTTAAAAAAAAAAATTCCATTAAATACAAGTGTAACTAGAGTTTATTAAGTAAAATCATTAGTTTATTAAGTAAAATCATATTATAGTCGGACCACAATAACGTCACAATTCAATGTCAGCACTAGTCTCTCTTAGAGATTCCGAAGAATATTACGTTACAGCTATAAAACAAAAAAAACAACAAAAATTTAATTTTAATTGTAGTTCTCCATTTTCCAATTCCTTTTGGAAATAATCTATAACCTGTAAAATACTCTGGGGTGATATTTTGAGGGAAATTAATAGGTACCTTTGTGCTTTGAGGTGTGCTTGTTTGTGATTGGCTAAAAAAAAATGTTATAATCACGTGGGATTCCTTCCGATTGTCATGTTATCTTGGCCGGACTATAGTGTCTTATTGTTGTATTGTATAACTTTATCTTGTTGGTATAAGAAATTTCTACCAATATTCCAATGAAGATCAACATAATTTCAACATCAGCAAAAATTTTAGACTGAATTTATTATTACTTCTTATTAACATCTGTAGAAGATAAGCTTAATCTAAAGTCATTAACTAAAACTACTTTTATTATCTTTGATAAAAATGGAGACTTTAAAAGTAATATCAGAAAAGAAAAAAACCCAGGTAGATTAATGTAAATAATCCTGTTTCTCTTAGTGATACCATTTTATAATTTTCATTATTGTCAAGAAGTGAAAAACTTAATATTTTTCTACAAATATTAAAATCTTTTAGGAGAATTACTTCAAATGCCTGTAAATATCTATGTAGCAATAATCCTTTTTAAATAGAATTATTCTTAAGAAGTTGACAAATATACAACAATAAAAACTTATTAGTTGCAGCAGGTTGTGCAGAATTTATAATGTAACCTTCCCAATGGCATTGCTGACTATCTACAATGTTCTATCTTGATTTATGAACTAATATCAAAACACTTATGATAAGAAAATACTGGAATGCAAAGTGATCTGATACTGGTCAAGTAGGTAAAATGTTCGCCAAACATATTGGACCAATATCACAAAATCAGTACAGCTTATGTAGACCCAATTTTAGTGTGAAAAAAAAAAAAAAAATTTTTTTTTTTTTTTTTTTGCTTTAAAACGGTGACCAAATATCGGACAAATACTGGAAAGCACTGGAAACCTCGATGTTCAGTAGTTAATAGAAGACAATTATTACAATTTTAACAAGGCAAAAAACTGGTTTCATTGTGTACAAGAAACTATAGCGACCCTGTACATTATTTCATTTTCTACAAATAATGATTTAAACAAACTATAAAATATAATAAAGAAAAAAAAAGTCAAAATAAGATTAAAAAAAAAAAAAGGCCCTTGTGTGCCATGATATTGCTATTAAGCATTACCGTGACCACGATTCAAACCTGGATTATCGCAGCCACAACACAATGTACTGACCACTATATGATCACAGCTATGAACACAAGCTGATTAAAATGTTCAGAATGCTTGTAATGTATTGAGAATACTCTTTTCTTAATACATTCTTTTTGTATTATCACAAGATCGGAACTCATATTTTTCCCCACCTCTACAAATTATAAGAATTGTAAAGGTACCAATAATAGACGAGATTCATGTCTGCTCAACTTTTAGTTTGGGATACAGAGTTGGTGATGGCCAGACAGACTGAATGAATGTAAGAATCTCTCTTCCCATTATACTTTTCGTGTACCAGACTGCTAAAAACATATATATCATAATGAAAAGATAATTAATAAATATAAGAAGATATAAGTAAGCAGATACTTGCAGAAATGGAATAGGAATGGGGGTAAATTACAGTTCCACAATTGCAAACCCACTTTTATTGAGATATAAATACCAATCTAGTAAAACTCAAAAATAATTAAAAAATTTTTAGATACGTTGATGACCCAATTATTTTTAATAGCAATTTGAACTTACAGAAATTTCATCCAAAATTTACAAAAACATAATACCCAATAAACCAAACCAATAACAAACTATGCAGATTATCTAGACACATGAATCCACATAAACAAAGAAAGTGCATACCACACTATATAGCAAAATATTAAATTTCAATTTTCAGATATATAAATTCATAAAATATCATAGCAATATATATCTAAACGTTTTTATAAACAAACTCAATAGATATCTGCAAATTAATACAAATTACACCGATTTTAACAATTGCAACTACCTTATAAATGAATTCATCAACAATGGATTCCATCAAAAATTAATAACACACACACAAATTTTCAATAAAAAATTTAAATACTTAATACATAAATACAAAACTAAAAAAATATACTTAATAAACTAACATTTAAAATAGGCTCATAAACATACTTTCAAAACATAAATTGTTTGATAGAAAACACAAATTATAACATATTTAACAATAAAATCTTAGATAGGCAGTTTTAATCCACTAGTCCTAATATAATAAATATCTTACGACATCAATAAATTAAATCCTTATAGGAAGTCTACGATTGATCTAAATATTAATTCTAATTAAAATATTCAATTTTAATTATATAATTATACTATATGTACAGGTGTTTTATTAAGTTATTTTAAAATATTATTTATTTAAATATTCTTTCTCAAATTAGATTAATATACTGGGTGATTCATAAAGTACTGGTGGTTTTTACTGCCCCATATCTTTTAGATATAAAATCGTCAAACATATAAGAGTTATATTTTCATGTTCTTATTTATTCATTATTATTGAAATTCATTTTATTGGCGTTCAAACACCCCCAAATATCGTATATTTAAATAACTGTTGTGATGCTGTTTAAACTCTAAAAGTCTGGATTCAATATTCAAATGATACAGAAACCTAATTAGGAAAATTTAATCTTTTTTTTAAAAAAAAAACTTTTTTTGAAAATGCATTCTGACAAATTACTTTTTTGGGAGACAGTCAAATATTTTTTTGGGATAATAATTTCGATATATTGGGGGAGTTTGAATGCAAATAAAATGAATTTAAATAACAATGAATAAATAATAACATGAAAATATAACTCTTGTATGTTTGACGATTTTACATAAAATGTTTCAGATTTTTATGAGCAGTAGTTTAAAAGATATGGGGCGGTGAAAACCACTAGTACTTTCCAGTACTTTATGAATCACCCGGTAGTTTATAGTTATACTTTAATTATTTAAACTTAACTTTGGTTTATTACTTAACTTACAGTTAAAATTAATTTATATACCGTATTGGTCCGAATGTAAGACGGCTCGAATATAAGACGAATGGCGTTTTTTGAGCTCCGATTTGATAAAAAACTATTGGTCGCGAATATAAGACATTATACCTATTAACGAGGCGTAATTCGATAAATATTTCTAGTAAATTATTTAAAAAAAAGTTTGTTGACAAATTATCTTCCCACATCCAGTTCATGATGAAATCGTTAATACTTTCGGTTGCAGTAATAGGCTTAATGTCAGTAATATTTAGTTAAATCTGCGACTTCTAAGCTAGGCGAAATGTCATTTATGAAATTAAATTAAACTATTTTTGCAAAAAAGTACAACACCACTAAGCATAGTAGAATATATTTTTTTTTTATTTTGGAGCATGTTGGTTAGGCCTATGATCGACTTCAGCCAACGCCACCAGGTGGTGTTGCTTCAGCGCCCGAGCACGCTTGGTTTCGGTTTCGTGCGCGCTCCAAGTTTGGTTGCGAATATAAGACGAAATAGTACTTTCGTGGATGGGATTTTGGAAAAATATGCCGTCTTATATTCGGGCCAATACGGTAAGGAGAATATATAAAAGTTAGTAAATATATCACTTAATTTATTCAATTTTAATTATACAAGGTGGTTATAATTAAAGTTGGTCTACTTAGAGCTTCCTGCAGCTACAACCAATAGTCGGACACACCAAAAGTTATCCACATACTATTCAAAGGATGCGCTCAATGATTCTAAAAAAAATAAATTACAAAACCATCCACTGGAGGGCACTTTTTGCTACAACAATGAAAATAATTGTAGAAAAAATTTAAACATGCAATGCTATAACTACAGAGTACGGTTTTAATTGTAACATTTTGTTATTTTTATTGTAAAAGTGGTCCAAATGTCATCACAATTGCATAGACACCAGGAACATAGCCGACATCGGGCTATAAATAATCACTGAACTGAGAACGTGTTATTAGCAACAGTCGCGATGACAATGACTTTACAAGAACGTGCGTTGATGGCAAGTTTTATTACTAAAGTCATGGTAATGCTGTAGCTGCAATTCGTGAATTTCGTTGGACTAAAAAAATATGCCATGGAACGATGTCACCACAAGGTGTGAGAAAAATGATGAAAACATTTGAAGAACCCAGATCTTTAAGTGCAATGTGGCAGAGGAGGTAAGTGAATCGGTGATCACGTGATTGAAGATGTTGCCAGTGTACGTTTTTAATCTGGTAGTTTTTGTTTAGATTAATTTATTAATGATTTATTAACGGTAATGTTTTTATTAGTAAAGTTTGTATTAAATAGAAACTGAAAGTTGTGTACAGCGCTTAGACAAAAGAAAAAGTAGTTAAGTAAAAGTGGCGCTGTTGCATGTATTGTTCTTAATGGCAACGATTTCTGCAGTAAAAAGTTCCGTTTGCAAGGAAAAAGTTTTTGCGTCTTCATTTTACTCACATTTAAACTTATCCATGCTTTCGGATTCCAACAGGTTATGGGCCCAGATGACGCCGGAATCCGGAGAAGTTTGAATTATGAGTTTAAAGAAGATTTAAAGGTAAAGGAATAAGAAATTATCGGACATTGCAAACCGGTAGTTAGGCTTATCTTTCGTGAGGATGTCAGACAGAATTGTTATTGAAAGATTAAACAATAATAATGGAAATTTAAAATGGAACTATTGCTGATAAGGGAAGGTGTGTGGGACGTAATAGATAAAGAAATCCCAGATAATCCAGACAGTAAATGGTTGACAAAAGATGGGAAAGCCAGGGCTGAAATAGGCCTAAGAGTGGGTGACAACCAACTAAGTCACATCAGGAAGGCTACTACAGCGCAAGCAGCATGGCGATCACTTAAAGAGTACCATCAGAAGGCTACTTTGTCGAACATTGTGACTCTACTAAGGCGATTATGTTCCAGAAAACTACAGGAAGGCGGAAATATGGAAAAACACATCCAAGAAATGGAGGACAACCTTAACCAGATTACAGCACTCGGGGAAGAAATAGCGGACAGACTGGCGGTAGCATTTATGCTGAGCAGCTTACCAGATAGTTATGCAACACTGATAACAGCGTTGGAGACTAGACCTGATAAAGATCTGACGCTAAGCCTCGTGAAGACAAAAATGCCCGAAGAGTACCGTAGACGACTTGGTTATTCATCCGAGGAGCAAGTTCATGAGGAAAAGGCTCTTAAAGTCTACACACCGAGAAGGCAAAATAAAGATACCCAAAGATCAAGCATTGCAAGCGGAGCATCGCAAGAAGAAAGCAGGCCATCTCAGGCGTGATTGTCCTGAATACAAACTTTGGAAAAAGAAAAACCAAGAAAAGGAAAAGATACTTGGGGCAAATATGGTCAATCAAGAAAGACTTTCAGATCCAGATATTTGTTTCACAGTGGGTGAAGGCAACCGTGATAAATGGTATGTAGATTCAGGAACGGGAAGGCACATGAGCTGTGATAGAAAGTTCTTTACATCTTTAGATACCACCATACAAAGCGTCGATAAACATCATTGGAAGAAGGCCATGGATGATGAGATGTTGTCACTTGAACAGAGTAACCCATGGCAGCTTGTAGATCCACCTCCTGGAAAGAACATTGTAGGCAGTAAGTGGGTTTACAAAATAAAGTACAACGACGAAGGAGTTATTGAACGTTACAAAGCTCGACTTGTAGCACAGGGCTACTCGCAGAAGTATGGATAAGACTACAACGAAGTTTTTGCTCCTGTCGCCAAACAGGTAACCCTAAAGGTTCTGCTGACAGTAGCGGCAAGTAAGGGTATGGTCGTGAGGGACTACGACATAGAGACAGAATTCCTTAATGGAAACTTATCACATGAAGTGTACATGAAGCCAGCAGAAGGGTACAGTAATAGCACGAATGGAAAGGTATATAAATTACAGAAGAATCTTTATGGGTTAAAACAAGGGGCACTCGAGTGGAACAAGAAGCTTAACAGTGCGCTCGAGCAAGCTGGATTCACACGTAGTGAGCCTGATCCTTGTTTATACATTAAAAGACGAGGTAACGATTGGATTTATTTAGTTGTACATGTCGATGATATCATTGGAGCAGGCACCACAGGACAGAACCTTGATAAATTTGAAGCTGAACTAAAGACTCATTTCAAAGTAAAGAACTTAGGCAATTTAAAATACTACCTGGGGATTCAATTCGATAGGAATAAAGACAAGTTCTACCTGCGTCAGGAAAGGTACATAAAGAAGAAGTTGATGGAATTTCGATTAGTTGACAGCAGACCATCGAAAGTTCCAATGGATCCTGGTTACAACAAACAAAATGAAGTCCATGAGCCAATGAAGAATAAGGAAATTTATAGGAAAGCAATTGGTTCCCTGCTCTATCTGTCAACGAACACGCGACCAGATATTGTGGTGGCAACGTCTATTCTTGCTAGAAAAGTCAGCGATCCATCTGAGGCAGATTGGACGGAGGTGAAGCAGGTATTTCGATACTTAAAACACACCATCGGCCAAAGATTACAACTCAGCGGACAGCATGAAGAGTCTGGTTTGACAGTGTATGCTGATGCTGACTGGGCAGGAGATGCAGATGACCGCAAGTCAAACACCGGCTACCTACTAAGGTTAAATGGAAGTACCATCCATTGGGTAAGCCGTAAACAACAGTTAGTGGCCATATCATCTACTGAATCAAGAGTATGTGTCACTTGCGGAAGCAGCTCAAGACACTTTGTGGATCAAGAGGCTAATCCAGAGTTTCGGACAAGAAGTCACAACACCGATCACCGTGTTTGAAGACAACCAGAGTTGCATAAAATTGTTAAGTAACTCAAAGGCATATCAATGCACCAAACACATTGACACTAAGTACTACTTTGTGCGAGATCTAGTATCAACACAAGTAATTAAAGTCCAGTACTGTGCGAGTTATGATATGATAGCAGATATGTTGACTAAACCGTTGGAAGCAGTGAAGCTTAGAAAATTTGCCAATGCCATTGGACTAGTATAATTTAAGACTTTAATGTTTTTAAATGGTTTATGGTTGCAGATTTATAAAACATTGAGTGGAGGTGTTAGTGTACAATGTTTTTAATCTGGTAGTTTTTGTTTAGATTAATTTATTAATGATTTATTAATGGTAATGTTTTTATTAGTAAAGTTTGTATTAAATAGAAACTGAAAGTTGTGTACAGCGCTTAGACAAAAGAAAAAGAAAAAGTAGTTAAGTAAAAGTGGCGCTGTTGCATGTATTGTTCTTAATGGCAACGATTTCTGCAATAAAAAGTTATGTTTGCAAGGAAAAAGTTTTTGCGTCTTCATTTTACTCACATTTAAACTTGTCCATGCTTTTGGATTCCAACAGTTGCCACATCAATCATTTAGCAGGCGGAAAATGCTGCAAGTTCAGCCGCATACCAACAATTATATCTATCCTGGAGCACAGTTAGCAAGATCCTGAGAAACTTTATTAATTTTTTTTCCTTACAAGATCAGTCACAGACAAGAACTGCTTCCAGGCGACAAGGAGAAACAACTCACTTTTGTGTTGACCTTTCTGACGAGGATGGAAGTTAATATGTGGTGGCCATGGAACATCCTATGGAGCGACGAAGCACACTTTTATTTGAATGGCACTGTGAACACCCAAAACTGCAGTGTGTGGGCCAAGGAAAAGGCCTCTGCATTCGCCCAAGCTTACAGACTGGTATTGGTTTACATCCAACTTTATCCTGGGTCCTTATTTTTTTGAAGAAATTACTGCTAATGGTCCTCAGACATGTTCCATTACTGCGGCTAGATATCGTGACATGCTCCAGAACTTTGTGATACTCCAGCTGCAGGAAAGACATTGTCTTGATTCAATCTCTTTTATGCAAGATGGTGCACCTCCTCATATTGGAAGGTTCGTGCAAACTTTGTTGCATCAACACTTTGCCAATGATCGAGTAATTAATCGTACGTTCCCACCTGTCTTGCCACCACGTTCTCCTGACCTAACTCCATACTATTTTTGGTTGCGAGGATATCTAAAGGATGTGGTGTATCATGAAGGAATTGCAACATTAGCAGAACTAAAAGATAGTATTGTGCTACATGTGCGAACTATCATGGGTGATCACCTATTGTCAGCGGTTGAGTATATAGTTCATTGTCTGCAAATGAAACACATTTGTCAGGGGGAACATATTGAGCAATATCACATGACTCGTTCAAACGTCTGATACTGTTTGTGTGAAATAAATGTGTTCTTGAACATTCTGTTTCGTTTTCCGTTCATGTAGCTGTAAAAGTGACCTCTAGCAGAAGATTTTGTAACTGAAGATGGAATCGTCCAAATATTTTGTTAAAATAAATTTAACAAAATTATTTTATTTTATTAATATGGCTTGAAACGTATTTTAAGAATGATTATTATGATTATTATTTATTGGCAAATTTAAATAAATTTGCATGAAGAGTATTTGTGATGTCAGCAATGATTTGGCATAAAATCAGCTGACCGTCTTCGCCCAGGGCTAGTGTGAAGAGTAATGGAACAGAGTGAAGAGTGACTGTTCTGACATGAGATGACGACGCAGTTCCGATACGACGTCAGAAGAGTCAATCATGCGAAGAGTAATGCAGAAAGAACTGTGAGAGCAACAAGTCTTGTCACCAAAGTCTAAACTATATGATAGAAGCCCGAAGTCTGGATACAGGAGTAACCCACGAAGCTTGGAAGTGGAGAATGCTCAAGATTAAAATAGTTAGACAGTGTTACAGAAGTAAGAAGAGGCAAGACATTAATAGTGCATCTCGAATAAGAAGTAAGAAGCATTCCTTAGAAAGCAGAGGGTTAAATAGTTAAATAGAAGAATTCGGAAATTTAGAAGTTAAAATCCAACGGAAAGTTACCGAAGGAAGCTAACGAAAAATACCCGGATGAGAGAAGCCCGAACTCGGCCAAATGCACGAAGACCTGCTTCATAAGAAGAACGGAATAGTTATTCAGAAAAGAACTGAATTTCACAGAAATTAAAGTAAGAAGGAAAGACTCTGTTCCAAATATTATAGAAATTAGAATTAGCAGATTTAATTCTATTTCAACTAAAGTGAAGATTAAAGTAATCCATATTAGTAATAGCAGACGCTAAGATTATTACGTCAAACAGTGCTCGCATTGAATGCTGGGAGGAGAAGACATCCCGCCAGATTCAAAGCCTTATGATTACAAGTCACGGGATTCAAGAAGACATCTTGGAACACCCCGATACAACAAAGTCAACGAGAAGAATCGTTCTCCAGATACCGAAGTTTCACACAGGTGTTTAAAGCCATTCGACGGAGCCGTTTTACTGGATTATCCACAAGGTGGGAAAGCCATAAGACGAATATCTGTAAGTACTTTTTGAATTCTATTATTTTGAGGGAAAAGGACGCCTCAAAAGTATTGTGCCACGGAATTGATAAAACCTGGAATTAACGAATGCGGAAATTTGTGTGTGTGCTTCGAGGAATTATAATTTATATAGTGAATCAAATTATTGAAGTAAATATAAGTGAAATGAGAATTATCACAAGTAGTGAATTTAAGAAATTTATTTGTGATATTAGTGAATGCGGAAAACTTGTGAAATTAAGTGCAACGTGATATTTAAGTGCCTAATATTAATTCAACAAGTAGTGAATTAGTGATCAACTTAGATTTAGTGAAGTGAACTTTTATTTTCTCAAGTGTGATTTTATTAGAAGAAATAATTATTATTTGGAGAAATTTATCGAGCAGAGAAATTTCAAGAAAGTGGAATTCTTCAGATTAAATATTGTGAATGAAATTTCAAGATTCCTGCACAGGGCAGAAGACTAAAGAAAGACTAGAACTTTATTATTCCATTATTGAGACATTGCTTCATATTGAAACACTATTATTGTACTCGTCACTATTGTAATAAATTATTACAGTAATTTTAAATTCTTTACCTGGTGTTGTTTTTGTTACGCATAAACAAAAAAACAAAAACAAAAAATTATCAGCGTGCATTACATACGCTCTTTCAGTAACTAATTTTGTTTAGCAGAATCGTTGCGTGCATCCTTTGAATAGTAAGTGTACAACTTTTGGAGTCTCTCCAACTATTAGTTGCAGCTGCAGGATGCTCTGAATAGGCCAACTTTAATTATAACTACCTTATACTACATTAATATTAATAAATTAAGATAACATTCTTTCTCAAATTAAATTAATATAGTTTATAGTTGTACAGGTTGACCTTCTAAAATCATTTTTATGAGAAGTATTTTAAAAGATATGGGGCGGTGAAAACCCCCAGTACTTTATGAATCACCCAGTATATATATATATATATATATACATACATACATACATACATACACACACACACAGGATGTTCATTTTATCTGAAGACATTGAAATATCCCAAAAACTACAAATCGGATCAAAAAACTTTTTAATTAAAATTTGTTTGTCTAGGAGGAAAACATCCAATGATACCAAACTCGACCTCCCACCCCCTAAGAGGTGAGGGGTTGGGAAGAAAAACGTAAATAGGAACCCCTATTTTTTATTGCAAATTCGGATTCTCCAGAAAATTTCACATTGATTTGATGTACTGTATGTCGGGGTTGCTCGCAGATGGCACTGTAATCGATAAAAATCAAAATAGGTAAAACTGTTGAAAATTGGGAACAACTCAAGAAATAAAAAATCTTATGAAATCGGAGAAATAAAAATGTAGACGTATGTGATATTTATCAAAATGCTATCCAATGACACTTGAATTAACCCCCCACCCCCACGCTGCGAGAGTGGGAGAGGCAATTATTTCATAACTTGTAATGGGAAATCCCATTCTCAACGTTGTATTCCTCCGACAAAACGAAAAGGGGACTGCTCTATCATAAAAGGCAGTGCAGTGCGATCAGAGCTCGCTTATCTTTCAGAATTAGAACTGAAAGCATCTCTAAAACTTTCATTGTACGCGAGTAGGTTTTATTGCCTGCACATCTACCCTTCATTTCTGCAGTAGAACAGAATTGCAAGTGGACAATAAATCGTGCAACCGTAGAAGAAAAAATTGAAATGATTCTGATTTATGGTGAATGTAGGAGAAATGTTGACGATGCTGTTGCCTTGTATGCTGAGCGTTTTCCAGATAACGTTCGCTCTCAGTTCTTTTTTTTTACAAAATTGTGAATGCCTTTATCTCTGATGGCAGCGTACAAACCAAGAAAAGGAAACGAAGAAAAACTGTTACAGGAGAAGCTAATGAAACAGCTGTACTAGCAGCTGTTCACCAAAACCCACAGATAAGCACTCGGCAATTACAACGCAATTCCGGAATGTCCCTAGGTAGTATTGTCAACGTATTGCATCATTATAGGTATCATCCTTATCACATTTCACTGCATCAAGTACTTCAAGGCGATTTTCATAATCGAGTAGTATTTTGTGAATGGGCACTTCAACAACTGCAAAGTAATCCCAATTTCTTTGCTAATGTACTATTTTAGATGAGACTACATTCACAAACCATGGTAGCATTAATCGGCATAAAATGCATTACTGGAGTGTAGAAAATCCCCACTGGTTACGACAAGTTGAACATCAACGTCCTTGGTCAGTTAACGTTTGGTGTGGAATCATAGGGAACAAAATCATTGGTCCTTATGTTATTGAACGTACTTTGAATGGAATCAGATATCGAAATTTTTTGGAACAGAAACTACCAATACTACTGGAGGATGTTGCCTTGGACGTTCGACAAAGAATGTGGTATCAGCATGACGGTTGCCCAGAGCATTACTCAAGTCATGCACGGGAAGTATTAGACGGTGATTGGCAGAGATGCCCCTATTAATTGGACTGCTAGATCGCCTGATATGACATCGCCAGATTTCTTTCTGTGGGGTTAACGAAAAGATAAGGTTTATCAACAAGTGCCAACAGACCGTGAAAACATGGTAGAACGCATAAGAAACGCCAGTGCTGAAATTACTGCAGATATGCTTCTGTCCTGTGTACAGTCATTTGAAGACAGGATCAATAAGTGTCTTGAAGTTTAAGGTCATATTTTTGAACACTTACTGTAATTGGACAAAACACTCCGATATGTGAGACAAGAAAAAGAAGAGACAACGGAATACATTAAAAGTTATGAAATAATTGCCTCTCCCACTCTCGCAGAGTGGGGGTGGGGGGTTAATTCACATGTCATTGGATAGCATTTTGATAAATATCACATACGTTTCTCTGATTTCATATGATTTTTTATTTCTTGAGATATTCACGTTTTTCTTCCCAACCCCTCACCTCATAGGGGGTGGGGGGTCGAGTTTGGTATCATTGGATGTCCCCCTCCGAGACGAACAAATTTTAATTATAAAGTTTTTTGATCCGATTTGTAGTTTTCGGGATATTTCAATGTCTTCAGATAAAATGAACACCCTGTATGTATGTGTATATATATATATATATATATATATATATATATATATATATATATTTAATTTTAAGTAAGTTTATTTTGTTATGCATTTTTTTTTTGGTGGTAAAGCTGTACTGTCCGTACAGAGATACAGTCCCGTAGTTATTAAGTCCTTACATTTAATATAGTACATAACCTTTTACATGAAGGAACAAGATACAAAAAAATCGAATCACTAGTTTTTTAAATCATCTTCACAGAAAAGATAACTGAAAATTGCTTACTAAAGAATATTCAATAAAGGAATAATAATGGTATAATGCACAAATATAAGATTTATTTTAATTCAAGTGTTTTTTTTTAAATTGGCATAAGTAATAATATGTTATACTACTACAATAATAGTACTTAGTAAATCATGGACGAGGAGTGCACACATTATCCTTAACAATTTGGGCACATCTCAATAGTCAAGGCAATAAGTTATCAGCCACATGCAAGACTGAGTTTGAGTTCTATCATGGGCTGGATTTCTTTCTTTAAAAAATAATAGAGCTTCTGCAAGAGGCCTGAAAAGGCCACAGAGTTAGTGGCGTATACTCGTGACCTTTCAAAATCTATATATACTCAATATCAAATTAACATAGAGGAAAACAGCACAATTACAATAATAACAAAAACCTTATAATTCCTTCAAAAAATTACATTATTATTATTATTCTTGAGTTCTTGTCTGATTTTAAATAAACAAGAGGCCAGGTAGGAACTATATGTTTGATTTTTAGTAATTCCTACTTATGTGACTACTTTAATTCATCTGGGTGTAATCAATTTACACTATTAACTTATTTTAAGGAGCTATACAACTTAAATGACAGAGAAAGTTTCACAACACATTAACCAAATCCTGTCCAAGTAGAAAATTGGGAATGTCACAGAAAACAAAGACTTGACAAACAATTAAAAAGTCTATAGATGTAAATAAATGTAATGCCTTATTAATTCAAAGGACAAATTTCCCTATACTGATAACCCTGCTTTGAATTCCAGTTAACTCAGAATTTTTTTTTTCTCATCTTTTAAACATCTCCAAAAGAGTTGCTGTTTCAGTTTCACTATTAGGCAGCTGAGATCACACAAGAAACTGAAATTGTCTGTCATAAGCCATTACATACAACCAACATAAAATTATGTCCATTATTAATTTTAAAGGAAGCTTACTTTATTAGTTTAGATCTGAACAATTCATTTCATAATCAAATGAAATAAAATTATTTGAATGAAGAGCTTAACTGATATGATTCATAATATCTAATAATTTAGGACAGGCAATTTCAGGCTATCAGCTAATAAGTGAAACCAAAACGGCAACAAAATAAGTGAATCCTGAAATGCCTAATATTACTGAGAAGTGTCTAATTTATTTTAACAAAAATTGAAACTTTAAAAACAGTTTTCTTATGCTCTGCTTATCAAAACAAAAAATCACAATTACAGACTTAAAATAAATGGAAAATTAACAGTATCTTGAACAGCATTAAGCTATTATAATGAATTAAACCTTATTGAAACTTTAAATTGAAATGTTTTATATTGATTTTAAAATAAAAAGTTTACTATAAAAAAAACTTATAAACCATGTAAATGATTACTTATATATTAATGGCATTGAGTTAACAAAACAGAAACAGTAAAATTTCATTAATCATTATTTATGTACCATGTCATTAATAACAATACATATGTGATGTCTTTAAATAAACAATAAGTTAGCATTAGAAAGTTAAAATAATGACACAATATATTTAATCCATTATTCATAGGTGAATCGGAGAGAAAAAAAAAAGTCAGGAAGAAATATGACTATCAAAATTTCAAACCATAATCAAGTATCTTATCGATTGATAATCTAGTGTTGTTGGGCTTATTCCTAAGGATGAAGGAGGACTTCATAAATTTCTAAGGGGTAGGAGTCAGAGTGCTTTACTATAATTCTAGTATTCTCAAAATCTAATTCATGTTGGAATCTGTTCATGTTTGACATATTCAGCCGTGTTATATAATATTTTTTTCTTCTTTATGGCATATTGGTACTTTTTGAGCTGCACTTGTAAAGGTCTAAGGAATTCCCCAATATACAGGCAATCTTTTACCTTACATGAAATAGCATACACACAATTATTCATAAACTTTGATGGAACCCATTCACACTTTTCTGTATAATTAATGTAATTCAATAGGTTGTTACCCTTTACCAACAACCTTAATATTAAATTTTGCAGAGACATTTTGATATCACCAAATAACGCCAGAATATAAGAAATATTAAGAAACATCTTTTGTTTTTTTAATTTTTTCAGAGTGTATAGGATTATAACTTTTTTCCATCGTGGATTTTATAGCGTCATGAACAAATTTATCTTTATATCAGAATTCCTTGGCTATCTCAATAATCTTACTAATCTCCTCTTGAAATAAAGACAATTCGGACGTAATAGAAAGTCTTCCTTACTGCCATAATAATGGCATTCTTTTTTATATTCACAGGCACAAATGATTAGCATGTACTATAATACCTGCGTTATGTGCTCTTATTGAATGACATATTGTAAAATAAATTAGAATGACATATTGTAGTATTTAAAATAGATACATAACAAAATTCAAATCTGAAATAAAATAAATATATTTACATGAGTGCTTTTATAGATGTCTCAGATTCCTGCAAACCATTCTCAGATGCTATTAATGATATGAACCTAAGCTTTCCTTCTCTCAAGAGATAGTTAAAGCGAATTGTGCTAATTAAACTTCATTGTTACAGTATTCTAACAGAAGGGGAAAGCAAGCATTAGTGTCATTGTTAGCAACTTAATGACTTCTTAACAAATCCATAGCAATATAGGACTTTATAGACCATTGTTAGGCAACTAACAATGTATGCTCTCTTTCTGTAGATGACTTAACAATTTTAATGCATTGGTAAGGCAACCTAATAGAAAGAAACATATGACTTCGAAATGATCAACAGAAATCTGAGAAGAACTATAGTCTTATTTTATGTGCAGAAATGAATCAAATAATGTTGCGACCAACACTTGCACAGTGTAAAAATGCAAAACTATTCACAATAAAAAGATACATGTGGTGAAACTTTTGTCGCGTGTAGCTTTTTATTGTGAATATATTTGTTTTGTTTTTTAAAAACTGCGCAAGTATTGGTTGCAATGTTATTAACTATAGTCTTACTTGCTTTTGAAAAAAAGAAAAAAAAAAAAAAGAATATTAAGTAATAAAGTAGTACCTGAAAAGTAAAACTTAAATAATAGATAGAAAGAAAAATTAAAGTTCCTGTATATAAATTTGTGAAAAAAAAAAAAAAAAAATTAAAAATGAACAAAAATAAATAAAAATAAACGAAGGTTCTTGCACCCTGACCTACCATCTCCAGAATTTGGGACAGCTGTTTTAGCCTTATTAGGCTTCATCAACCAGATTTACCCATCATGATGTTTCAGTTTGTTTTTTTAAATGAAAATTCATATTAATAAAGCAACATTTTTACAACAATAAGATCTAACAACAAATTTATATCAATTAATTCCAATAAAAAAAAAAACAATATTAAATTTCATACCAAAAATGAAAAATTTATTTTTGTCATATTTTGATTAAGACAGAAATTTTAAAGCCAATGCCACAGATGAAAAATAGAACAATTAATATGGTAAACTGTTGTTACTTTTTACAGATATTACTTCTAAAATTTTTATCAATGGACAAAGTGATAATAATTTACTACAATTTATTTCTCTCAATCTGCTGTACAAAATTGGTAGAAATACATTAGGACAATGCAATATGAGTCATTTTAAAATTTAGGAGAACTGTTTTAAACCTTTATAAGAATATACGTATATATTAATTTTAGTTTTAAGCAATCTGAAGTATCCTCGTTGGTAAGTTAAAAATAATAATAAAACTGCTGAAGTTGAAAGCAGTTCATTTAAAGTTTGCAAAAAGCTTCCAAGAAAATCAGCAAATATGGATTAATATCAAATATGGCATTTAAATATTTGTAAGCAAAAAGATGCAAAATACTCCAAACTTATGAAAATAAATATAAGTGTTTGTCAAACAATGCTTAGCCAAAATTGCAAAATCAACATTGAAAATTTCAATACAATTCATAATGGTAAAGAGTTCTCTCCTCAAATTCAATGACAAAAGACAAATAATTCCCTGGCTGGCTGTACAATCAACTCGTTGAAAAATAAACATAGAATTACATCAATCTGCTTTGCTTCTATTAAATGATAAGCGTCATAAGTAAAGCTCAGATTATATGCAAAATGCATATTTGTTATTAAGAGGTATATCAAAAAATTGTAAGTTTTCTATGCATATCTAATGTTTTTTGATTAAAATAGACCATTCTATCAAAAAAAAAAACATTAGATATGCATAGAAACCTTACAATTTTGTTGATAGACCTCTTAATAACAAATATGCATTTTACATATAATCCGAGCCCTAGTCATAAGCATTCAACTTCTACACTTACGTTATACCGGTATTTAACATTTGTTAAATTGGACACACACACACATATTATTTATATTATATATATATATATATATTATTAATAATTTCCGTTCATATATATATATTATTACTAATAATAATAATTTCCGTTCAAGTATGATACATAAGAATCTGCCTTTACCATTGTTATGTTGCATCTGTTTCTTTATTTGGAATCTGAGGAGTAATCTTTTACAAATCTAAATCGAAAGAGTAGGAAAAAGGAAGGGAGCCGAAGATTTACTTCATACCAATCTTTCAACTACATTACACAACGATTTGAAAAGCAATAAGAATAAAACAAAATGCTTCAGAAATTGAATTATTTTACACTAAAAATGAACTAATCAACAAATTCGTACCCGAAAGCTACCGAAAATTAATAAAACTTAGAAAATGGAGCTAATCAAAGTTCTTAAAAAACTTCATTTCAGTAAGTATTACATTCTTCCGAACCCCATTCATAATTCAAACTATTCTAATAACCTATTTATATCTGTGAAATAATATATATATAATTTTACAGAACTACACGAAACTAATAAAAAATCTACTTCTTAAGTAGGTCGTGAAAAATTACTTCTAGGATCTTTAAAATGAAATACATGTAATGTCCATAGTATCGTCAAGTCGTTTGATATTGTGATTTATTTACTTGATTTAAAATAAAAAAAGGCTGGATTAGTTTACGAAAATGATGAAATAATAATTATTTTCCCCCTTCAACTCCTGATCCCACTTGGCTTTACATGAGATGGTCTCTTTCTCTCAATCCTTCAAAGAACTCATGGCCAGTTTCTATTATTTAACTCCAGACAACCAATACTTACTCTTATTTGAATTTATAGGACTGCATTTTACTTCTTCGATCATTTCTACTTCTTCTGATGGCATTTAATTGATTAGAAACAATTAAATATTCAGTTCACTTGATGTTTTCATACTCAGTTGACCTCACTACATCATCTGCGGGATCAACATTGCAAGCACACATTTGGCGCCAAAAAAGTAGCTGACGGCGCTGAGACTTATCTTTGTAACGTAAATCACTATTGGATAACAGAGAAAATATCAACCAATCAAAGGAAACTTTACAAAGCTGCTTAAACTGAATAGCTTTCTTCTGCTGTATGTTGAAGCATCGAACAAGCAAGTATTTTATTAAAATTAATTCATAGGAATTTTATGTTGCATTTTATTAAGAAACAAAAAAAAAAATCAACCAAACTATAATAATACTCATAAATTATAAAAAATTATAAAGTCATACTCTTACAGAGACTTTCGTTTTTAATTGTTTGAAATTTAATAGGATGATCAATTAATATATGCAAAACAATCGACAGGACAGTCGACGCTGTTATTTGCTATTGTAAATGATAATTCAAATAGATTATCCTCGTAAACATATTTTTAATTTTATTTTACATCATTTATTTTCTCTTTTTATACACTACGAATTTTCCTTCAAATTCCTTGTTTTAAAACCTTTTATTCGTCGGTTTTATACACACTGCCAAAAACTTAGAAAGCTAGTAACAATTAGTTTTTTTAAGGGTTTCGTTTGTGCGCTTTCCTCTTGTTACTTAATTGTGAGATTTTTATTTATTTATTTATTTATTTTCCACTAGCAATTCAGTATGGAGACAGATAATTCAACGGTAAGAATCGCTTCGTTTTTTCTTAATTTTTCTTGTTGTCAGATGCAATAAATGTTAATAGGTTAATTTGTATGAAAGATAAATTGTATTAGAATTTTTTTTATGTTTTAAAAAATGAATTATTTCATCGAAATCACAGTAATAACGATATATAACTATATATACATGTATTGTTATAATGTAACGATATATACCGATAAATATATCTTATTTATAATTTGAGGTTATTAGAGATGTATCTTGTTGAATGTTAAGAACCCTTGAAGTACACCCACGATATTTAGCAAATTATAATGAACCGTATAGGTACTAATTTTCAGAATGATTTTACATTAGGCCGTTCAATTATAGAAAATACCGGCGATCGACAGTGTTTATTGATTGCGGAAATCAAATTTAGTTATTTGTATGAATTAAATTTAAATTATTTGAGAATGATTTATTATTTGCGATACCTCTAAATTTTACAGCATTTTTGTGGCCCATTATTAGATGGCTAACAATGACAACGATTCATGCTTTCTTTCTGTTAGAACATTATAAAAGTGAATAATTAACATTACTTATTATTGCGACCAACTAATAAAAAGAAAGCATACATCATTGCCATTGTTA
>JAFIDM010009631.1:161242161-161252301 GCA_023159025.1 Thereuonema tuberculata | reverse complement strand
AGGGTGACGTAATAGAAAGAAAGCTTGCATCAATGCCATTGTTAGTCGTTTAGCTTGTGGAATTCGTAGCAGAAACACTTGGTAGTTCGTTCCAGTTACGTATGCTAGAAATGGAACAGGTCAGATAAGTATATACTGTATTAAAATTCTTTCACCAATTTAAAAAAAATAACGAAAAGCTTGAAAATATTTTTAAGACAACATTTTTGAAAAAGGATATATATATAGGAGGAAAAAAGGTATAAATATGATTCTCAAGAAATCGAATTTCATAGCTGTTTTCGTTTAAAAAAAAAGCCAAACTCTCATTACATATTACTGGAAACATTAATTTTGAGTGCATTACAATTTTTGAATCCATCCAGCGAAAATGGCTCATCTTATTAAATATATTAACATTACATTCCACAATTTCACTGAAAACTTTATTAGATAAGACTAAAGCATTTTGTAGGCCTATAGCATGAAAATGATTGGATGCTGTACAATGTCAGAATTCAATGAAAGATAGTTTGTACATTTGATCTGAATGCTTTCCAGTATTTTTTATTTTTTATTATTATTACTAGGCCATCCCCCGTGTACATGCACTTGTTTTTCTATATCGCATAGAATTTGGTTAAGTAAGAATATTATATTTAAAATATTGCATCGTTTCAGCAATTATAGTTCTAATTGTCATTTTCGAATTACAAATAAATAGACATATCGGAAATAAAAAAACAATCTTGAGATTAAAAAAAAAAAGGTTGAATACATTCCTTATTGATGGGGGATGGGGAAGGAAAGTCAAAAAACAATATAAAGTGAGTTGTAGTCCCCATGGCCCAATGGATAAGACGTTTGACTTCGGATCAGATGGTTGCAGGTTTGATTCCCATCGAGGACATTTAAAATAAAATTATTTCTATTTTCCATTCTCAAAGGGAATTGCGCCAGACAGACAGGCAGAGAAATAAAAGAATTTAGTAATATAGATTATTTTTATTATAATTTACAAATTTCAAGCAGAAATTAAAATAAAAAGCTGTTATTGGGTTTGGGGAAATAAGAAATGCATTTCAGTAAAATTTGTGTTTATTTTAAGGTTGATGAAGATTCGTCAAATAAATATGTGTTTTCTGGATATCGAGATTCCAAAACTGCTTACGTCAAAGATCCTTATATTATGAAGAATGATTGTAGCCCTAACTCGAGTGCCAGTTCCGAAGATGAAAACGATGATGAAGTTCCAGACGATGAAGAGATAATCTGGAAGCGTAAAAAAAAAAAGCATTTGAATGATACATCGGTTAATGATGGAGGAGTAAGATTTAAAGAAATGTCCACGGAATTTCAGCAGAATAGAACAAGAAGAGAGACATTATATGCTGATGGACAATCAATTAACAAGGTGAGAAAATTCATTTTTTTTTTTTTTTTTTATTATTATTGAAAAATACAGCTTTATTAGATGAACAATGAACAAAATTAAAACTGATCAAGGAATTTAGGCAGGAGAGATGTGTAACTTTCAGTAATTAATTCTTATTAAATCATCCTTTTCAATAATTATAAACATTTTACCACAGCAGTTTCTTTTCTGAAACTGTATATATTAAAAGCAGGTTTAGAAAATAAAATGGCTTAGTTTGAAGTTGAGACCAAAGAAAAATACGAAGGTCAATTCATAAGTCATGGCAACTATTTTTATCTGCCAAACATGCTGTAACACTACAATTCTAGAATATATGTTTGAAAGCCTGTTTGATGATGTTCTTCTGATTGGCACCACTGATGTGATCTGGTTTCATTGGAGAAATGTCATGGGGGCAAGTGGAAAATACGTATTTGGAAAGCATTTAATAAGGCAATGTACTGTAGTCAAGAAATAAAAAGGAACACAGGAATGCTCAATACACATTGCTAACACCCCTCAAAGTAATCTCCAAGATTGTCCACCGTAGATTGCCAGGACTTGGGAACTGCTGTCAGATGCCATCATTCTTCACGATAACATCACATGTCACACAGCAGCTTCTTCACAGGCTTTATTATGTTGATGAGGGTGGGAAGTCTTGGAGCACCCTTCGTATTCGCCAGACCAGAATCCATGCAATTTTGATTTGATTCCAAAACTCAAGCTGCAGTTGCGTGGGAAACACTTGCGAGCAAAGATGAAATTTTGACGGTGTTTCTGCAAGAGGTTACATGCTGCCAATTGTATTTTGCCTTTCCAAATGCTTTCAGTGTATGGTGGAGAATCTTGGAGATTACTTTGAGCGATGTTAGCAGTGTGTATTGAGCATTCCTGTAGACCTTTTTCTTTCTAGGCTACACTGCATTGCCTTATTAAACGATAATTTCCAAATACATATTTTTCACTTGCTCCCATCAAGTTCCGTCACTGACCCAGACCATGTTAGAAGCAATCAACAAGCTTTCAAACATGTATGCTGGAATTGCAGTGGTGCCGAATGTTTGACAGCTAAAAAATAGTTGCCATGACTTCCATAATGGCCCACATATTATGAAAGTAAACTCTGTAAAATTTAAAATTATCTTCAAACATTTGCCTCTCCATATATTGCAACAATTTTGTCTATTTATACAGATGAGGACAAAGCAAGTTGCAGTTTTGTGTAAAGCAGTTCATTAGCTTTCTAATAGTATCTGTAAACATTAGGATAAAATGAAGCTAAACTATACTAATTGATCTTTTTGTGGAATTTTTGTCCCCTTTTAATATTGTTCAGTAAGGAAGTCTATGAAATGTAAATATACTTAATAATAAAAGTTTTGAGTATAGTTATTATATTAAAATCCAAGACCAAAAATACAAAATGATGTGATAATTGTTCTATGCATATTTTTCGTACTACATAGTTATAATAAAAAGAAACCACAGAAAAGTGAGTGTTATCATCTGAAGCTCATCTTAGAGAGTGAAAGAAAATTCAAGGAAACTTCCATCATTTACATGGATTCAAAATGTCTCCATCACTCAAGTTTCGCGAGTGTGTTGCCCCATTGTTTCTTCCATTATTAGATTATATTATAATTCTCATCTATAATAATATTCTCATAGACGTACTCAGGATTTTGGAATGGGATGGGTTACGATCTTTCTTGGATTGCAGATAGTCTAGGTGTTTGCTGTTGCCCCTTCTACAATTTTATGTATCTTCATTTTGATTGCTGGGTGTTATTACCTACTCAAAGAACACTCAAATATTTTTGGTCACATAATCTGGTTTGTGGTCTTTTGGCTGCCATATTGGATTCAATATGGTTGATCAAGAATTTCTTCACGCGTTCATAACTCGGCCCTTTATGGACTGATTTTGATTTTTTTTGTTTAGCTTGATAGATAAGATTGTGTTCTACAATTTCTTATTCTTGCATTTTCTAAAAATTCCTAGTCATTTTTCCAGAAAATTGAAGAAAGTGAAATCGAGAAAATAAATTTCATTTCGTTTCCCCATTTTCTCAAAAATAGTGAAAAATTTAAACATTTTGTAAGACAAAAAAAAGATGAAAAATTTTATAAGCTTTAAAATGATATGCAACAAGTTTGATCTATTTAAAAAAAATATTTAACAAAAACTAATTGTAGTGGTACTCGTTACAACAAAAAATTCTATCGCACTAGGCTTCTTTATTTTACTTTTATTTTTTTCATTTCATGTAATAATTATCCCTGAAAAGCACTTAACCTGGGTACAGACAAAACAAAATGAAGATTTATGTTTTGTTATATATAATGGTTAGAATATTGTAAATTTAGTATTCATAGAGCATACTTAAAACCTTAGAAAGTTTTGTAATATTACTAGTTCTAAATTTTATCTGATCCACTTTTGAAATGTACATTACTCTTTTATTGTCTGTTTTGAAAAAGTTCTGAAAAAAATATGTATGCATTTTTAAAGAGAAATGTAAAGTCCAAATTATATTTGATGATTGAATAATCAGTAATGTTCAACAAGGATTTTTGCAGCCTTTAAACTCCCGTTCTTGACACTTCCAGACAGCACAACATGCTGTTTTCAGCTTTCTATATGGGCAGACACTTTCTATGAAACATTTCAGACAATGACAAGGAATAGGGAAGTCCGGCTGTACTTTGAAATCTTCAGTCATTTTCGGGATCAATAGTCCATCCTCTTCTGTGTATCCAAAATTCAATGGATCTAGTCCTCCAGTTTCATCAATATCATTCTTCCATTTAAAACATTGAAGTGATGTGAAGTTGGATTGATGAAGAAATCTGAGCAAGAAGTGTTTTTATCTTTTTGTGATTGTACTAATGGTATCACAAACCACCCATAGAACGTAGATCTGATCCAAGTGTTCGAACCAAAAACTCCTCTGCTTTTCTTGCCATCTCTTCATCAGTTGTTCTTTTTCCAAAACTACTGAGCAAATCTTTTGAGTATATTCTAGCAACCTTGAGAACAGCTGATTTTGTTCTCACTTTACTGGTTGTGTCACAACCTGTCAGCGAGTGGATAGCAAGTAGACATAATAACACACTTCATGGAATTTTGTTTTCAGTATCAAAAGAGTGGATCGGAATATATCTCAAACTTATTGCAACATCATATAGCATTCTGAGTTCTTGTAGATCCTTTTCTTCTCATTGAGTCTTGTTGAAGTACAGACCATTTGCAAAACATCTGGATCGGTTCAACGAATCAGTACTTGATTGGGCTTACAACACATCATAATATGTGATTTATGAACAAGCATACGATCATCAGCCTCTTCATGTTCTCTTGCTAAACTCTCCTCTTCTTCAACTCTACCATCAATTATATTCAACAAGCTGGTGACTCCTCTTTGACCAAACCACCAAAGTAGATATCAAATGGACTTCTTGATGTTTCTTCTTTGGTTGACTACCAACATACAAAATATGTCTGCAACAATGCTTTGTTATTGGAAGAAACCCAATAACCATCAAGGTCGACAGGCGAAGATGTTGCATCATTTGGAGCTCCGTAATCAATAGTTTCTTTCTTGGATCTTCTGGATCGGACTGTTTTCTTTGATCAAGTTTTCAGACTGTTTTTTTTTTGGTAGACGTCAAACACGATATCAACTTGCTCCCTTCCTGTCAGGGCCATTTCTATCATTAGGCAAGACTAGGCGGCCGCCTAGGGCGGCAAGATTTTAGGACGGCCGAAGAAAGGAAAAATTTAATTTTATATATATATTTCAAACAGCGAAATTATTAATTATTAAACAAAGAATTCTAGAAAAAGGCGTGTGTGCTATCTCGCGATCATGTAGCGACTTGATACATCGCTCCCTCTTGCGCCCTGTGCACAAGGACATTTTTGTCTCGCAGGTCATTCTCAAGTGTTGGTTGTATTGAGTGGTGTCAATAAGGGTGGGGGAGGGGGAAAGGGAGGGGGCGGCATTTTTCAGTTCTCGCCTAGGGTAGCAGAACACCTAGAAACGGCTCTGCTTCCTGTACATGCTTGGTGACTAGATTTCTAAATAGCATTTGCATATTCATATTTTTAGTTTGAGATTCTTAAATTGAACTTTCCTCGCAAAAGCCATGAAGTCAACAACACTTGCTTTGGGGTGAGACGGAGACAAAAAAGTTACTAAACTACCTCTAAGTTGAAACTCAAGATTCTGAACTAACTGATATTTCTCTGGTTTTGTTAGATAACCTTGCTAAGAAAAGTAATGTTGATGTTAATTCAAAGGTCAGAAGATGGCTAATGTCATAAATTCTGCATCTTGCTACATAAATAATCTGAAGAGCCTCTACTGTTTCCTTTTCAATGTTGACTGGTCTGCTTTTGGCTATATTTGACAATATTTGGATTCTCTTGATCGGCTGCATTAGTGGTTGATTTTTTAAAAAAAACTCTCTCTAACAAAAGTAGAATGTGCTTCCTAACCAATTTCAATGCAGTTGATGAAAAAATTTGCTTCTTTCTCTTCAGTTTTCTTTGAAATTACATTTTGAAGTTTTTTCCAGTAGTAGGGTCGAATGGATTTGCCTGTTTTTCCAAGAACCTAACTATGACCCTAACACATTCTTCATCATGACTAGTTGTAGCTGTGCAAAATTCATGATGAAGAGAGTATTCATCTTCGTAAATCAATCCACATTCATCATGAACACATTGTGAGATCTTTGCACACTTCATGGAATTTTGTTTTCAGTATCAAAAGAGTGGATCGGAATATATATCAAACTTATTGCAACATCGTATGGCATTCAGAGTTGCCCTTTTGCTGGCTTATTATAGTTTTGTTCAAGAGCTTGATCTGGTGCCAGACTACTGTACTTCCTTTGTGTGCTCTTTATTGCAAATCCACCTTTCTTCATATATTTGTGAACCTCAAGAAGAAGTTTTGGTAATAGCAAGCAGTCTTCCAGGAAAACACTAGCCCATTGAGAGTAGTTTGTTTTGTCAAAAGCAAAAAATAGACGAAGTGATTGTGTAACAGCACTGAGAAACAAATCCCAATTCCCTTCTCTATTTGCTCTTGTCAGGTCCCTGAGTACCGGGAACATCTCTCTCATCTCTCGTCCATTACAGCTTCCAACCTCAGGCTGGGTCTGTCGGGAACATAAGCCTCTCCACCTAGTTCTTATCTCCCACCATCTTTCCGCTGTCGCCCTGTTCCAGTCCTCCCCCCTCTTTCGGACACATTCCTCCACTCCTCTAATCCATTTATCTCTTGGTCTTCCCCTTGGTCTTTTCTTCTGTATCCTCATCTCATGCATCCTCCTGGGAATCCTCTTCTCCTCCATTCTCTTTAAGTGCCCATACCACCTCAATCTAGATGTCTCAATCCTTTCCTGCAGGGGCTCCTCTTTCACTATCTCCCTAATCCTTTCGTTCCTCACCCTATCTCTTCTAGTAACTCCTAACCTCCCCCGCAGGAATTTCATCTCACAAGCCGTCAATCTGCTTACCTCTCTTTTCTTCATTATCCAAGTTTCCAATGCGTATGTCAGTACTGACCGGGAACATACTGGTACCAAAATTTTAAATGTCACTTTCTTAACATTTCACCTCTACCACCTTTTTTTCATCATTGGTGGCATTTTTCCTTCTATCACTACAGCAAGCTTTTTCAACCGATTCATGCCAATTCTTATTTACAATACTTTCAACAAGATCCTTCACTTGACCATCAGTAACGTCCAAATATCCTTTGCATTTGATGAACTCCTTCAGCAGCAGATGTTCTAAAGCTATCATAGAAAATCCTCTCATGCCCCTTGAATAATGTCTCCAAGCAAGGACACTTTCTACAATATTGGGGTCAATGATTTCATCAGTTTCTATAAACATGTTCCATCCCTTTTCCTTGTAAGTATTTTCCAATACATGACATGATTTCTTTTGCGAATAAAATCCTCCAAGACCTAAAAACATATTTGAAAACTTATCTGGTCGCAAAAGCATTATTTCTCTTCCTATTCTGTAAACTCTCTCATCAGCCCAAAGTGCACCTTCTTTTAAATTCAATGATACTAAGCAGTCCTGAAAATTCTTCATGCAGATGTATATTGTACTAAAGTCGGTGTCAGATGAGGCAGAATGAAGTTACAGTACAAGGGCTGTCATCTTCTGAAATGATACTGTTGAATGCTCTCCAACATGGGTTTTCATTCTCAAAAATTATCTTAAAATTGACAAGAGAACGACTAAGTCCAGAGCATGTCTGTTTCATGTGCTGATAAGGCTGTACTTACAGGATCTGGTTTTTCTTTGTGATGAACTCTTGAGAAACATCTCTTTACTTCAATTTGGGGAAAGTCTTGATATTTTGACAAAGGCAGCAGAGAATGTAGAGAACAGTTACCCTGACAGTCCTGACTTGGCAGTTGGTCATAGTTGTTTTCATTGTTATCATACCACTCTAATAACAGTATCATGACTACCTCCAATTCCAGAAAGTCTTTTCTTGATGGTCAAAGTTATCCATGGCCATGTGATTGGTACCTTTGGCTTTATATCATTTGGAAGTGGTACACTTTCCCGAAGCTTACATAAGTGGTTGTCAGTCCAAGGCGATTTGTGGTTTGCAGAAGCAATTTTAAGCCAGTCGTCTCTTGGATTGTTTGTCTAAATCCAATATGTATAGGAGTATGCTTTTTCCCATTGTAAATGAGGTTGGAAAATAACATTACATTTCATTTGAAGTTGATCTGGGGACTGATATGATGGAAAATTCATTTGGAGTTGATCTGGGGACTGATATGATGGAAACGTTGCTGAAAAGAATTTCCTCCAACATTCTTGAATCATTCACAAAATCTGATACTCATTTCATATAATGACTGTCTGCTTCTTCAAAATAAATACACAAACTCCAAAATGACCAATATTTCGTCTTTTTTTTAATCCAAAGACTTTTTCGAGGTGTATAACATAATAAAACTAAAAATTGAAGAGAAGAAAAAGAAAAGAATTTCTTTCTTCTCTCTACATAATACAAACATAACAAACTGGTTTATTTGTTTAAAAATAATAATAAATAATTTAAATACAGTAGAACCTCATTATAACGGACCCTATTGTAACGGACGTCGCTTATAACGGACAGTTTTAAAATAAGTTGTAATAATAAAACAGGATGCAAATGAAAATGTGTTTGCACATTACATACACTTTCGGCACCTCCGTCAGTTATTAACTGAAGAAATAAGCAGCAAACAAACCCAGAAGAAAATAAATTATTTTTTCCAAAGAATGTAAGAAATCAATATGAACCAGGAACCTTCTTAGAACCTTCTTGTTCTAAAGATTAACGCAGTGTATACATACACATCTTTTTGAATTCAACCCACTATGTTGAAGGCTGTTTTTTTATTTGATATATAATAAACACTTTTTATAGTTAACTATTGTACTTTCATTGATGTACATCCTGCTGCATTATACCCCTATAAGAATTATTTGTTATAAACCGGACTTTCATTAAAACGGACAACCTTCAGCCCCTATTAGTCTGTTGTAATGAGGTTCTACTGTACAACTGAATTTAACAAGAACAAGTCCCTTAAAATAAATGAGATATCATTAAGTTTTTTTAGAAAATTTATAAAATGTAATAAAAGATTAAATGGAATTTTAAAGTTTAATTAGTAAGTTTGTTTCCTACGTTATTTCGGTTTTGTTGTTAAATTCAGTTATGTTTAAATTATTTAAATTGTTTATTATCATTTTAAAACAAAGGTACGATGTAGTGTCACACCAGTTTGTTATGGTTGTATTATGTAGAGAGAAGAAAGAAATTCTTTTTCTTCTCTTCAATTTTTAGTTTTATTATGTTATACACCTCAAAAAAGTCTTTGGATTAAAAAAAAGATGAAATATTTGTCATTTTGGAGTTTGACTGTCTGCTTCTTCAAAATAAATCCACATTCTTGAATCATATTCTTCAATTCAGAAAACTCAACTCTTTTGCACTGCAATCTTTTTCCTCTAAACCAAAGTTATATTTCTTGATATCTTCCCACAGTTCTTTTGCACATTTCTTAATACTATCATCATTGCATATCTCCTCAGCTAGTGCCTTCGAATCAATCTGAGTAGAAAAAAAAAATATTTGTGATAGTGAGCGTTACCTTGAATAAGTAAAGCAAATGGAATCGTCAAAAGCATCAATCAATAAATTTTTCATTTTTCGATTTGAAATGTGTTTCTCTTCTGAAAGGAGCTGTTCATTAAATGTCTGGCAAAGAAGTGATAGAGGATATGCGCTATTTTCAAAGTTTAAAGTTTTCAAAAAGTTGTTTAAAAAGCTCTTGATCTCTTCGTAGTTGCTATATTTATCATCTTTTTCTGTAGCAGTCTCTGATAATTCAGTATATATTTATTTACGAACTTTTTGTGACACGGTAAATCTGCAGCAAAAATACTGTTGATATCTTCCAAAGTACTGGTCTGTTGGAAGGCTTCATCTAGATAAAACCGAGATGCTTTAAGAAGCTGTTCTGCTGTTTCTCACATATCCTGTATAACTTCTTGTCTCCTTTTGCCTTTTGGTTGCATACAACACACTTTCTTCACATTCTTCTTCACCGTCTCCATTACCATTTTATTCCTATACCTTTTTCCTTCCTTGTGCACATCTTCATTTTGCTTAGTCTGTACCCAGGTTAAGTGCTTTTGA
>JAFIDM010009631.1:161199734-161216280 GCA_023159025.1 Thereuonema tuberculata | reverse complement strand
TTACAGAGAAACTAATAAACTTTCCAAGTAAAAAAATACGACCAAAATCCTAGATTTCTTCCATTTTCATATGCAAAGAAGGGGGGAGGTTCCAACCCCTACCAATCACTCCCTCAATACGCCAGTGAATATACTAAATGAAAAAGTAGCAATAAAATTTGATTCAGTTTTAATTGATGAATTAAAAAGATGCATAAGCAAAAAGTGAAATGTTTAGTTTCTAATACATAGAAGTGTTGATAATGATTTAATGTCAAACACATTTATTTCTGGCCTTATTGAGTCTTTCTAAAATGTGCATTGTAGCATAGTTACCCCAGGGTATTATAGGTTTTGTCTAACATTTGTAATAACCCTTAATATGCATGAGTTAAAAGAAAAGAAATTATAACATAAGTATACAGTTTAAAATCAAAAAATGCTCATTTATCCTGTTTTTTAGGATCAAGATAACTTCAAAATAAATAGCAGTGGGACCATTGTCAGACTTCTCCATACTAAGAACTGTAAATAGCTTCAGAAAATAAAATGTTTTATTCAGTCTCAATCTTTAGCTACTTTCTGTCAGTTCTAGATTCTTAGTATTTTTACATATTGGATCACGTTATCCATCCAACATAGTTTTGGTCTCCCAATACTTCTCCTTCCTTCTGGTTTGTAGTCCTGAATTTTCCTTGTCATCTCCTTTGGATGTGTTCTAACCATTATAATCTAGCAATTTTAATAGTGGTAATTATAGCAAGTGACTTGTACAGTTGGCTTAATTCTTGGTTAAATCTTATTCGCCACTCCCTTCCTTCCTGTATTGGGTCATGATTTTACATAATATTTTTCTTTAAAGAAAATCTTCAATTTGGAGATGTTGGATCATGATAATGTCTACATGTCACAGCCATAGATTAATATTGTTTCCAAGTGTCTTACGCATTCTACCTTCAATATCCCTTGTAAGAAACCTTGATTTAAAATGTTTTTGGAGGCCATAATAGCATTTGTTAGCATTTTGTGTTCTTCTGTTAATTTCCTCTTTTATATCATTTGTGTCATTCACCAGCAAACCTAGATACACAAAACTATGTATGGTTTCGAACTTACATCCACTAATATGAATATATGGTTCAACGACTCCATCTTTCTTGCCATTAACTACCATATACTTAGTTTTCTCTTTGTTAATTTTTAAACCCATGTTAGCTGCAGCATCTTTTAAAGGGCTAATTTTTTTTAATATATTCTCATTTTTATCTATATCTAATACACTATATGGCCAAAAGTAGCCGCACACTCCTCTGGAGAACTGGATGTGGATGTTATCGTGTGCTATGACGTTATAGAACAAGATATAAGTGCTCACCACAGCATCGGGTGGTTATAAACAATGAGTAAGTCAGTAGAGCGGAGTGATTTCAAGTGACATGATCATTGAATGCCACCCATGCAACAAATCAGTTTGTGCAGTATCGGTCTTGCTACAGGTGCTGTGATCAACTGCAAGTGATGTCATTATAAAATCGAATGCTGAAAGCCACATTGATAATTACCTCTCACTTTTTCGGCATTTAGTAAAAGTCATGGGAATAGGATTTTTCAAAAATTTTATAAGTTGTATTCAGTAATGTTTTACTCAATAATTTATGGTATTCCATTGGTTCCCTTTTTTTAAAAAGCAGGAAAATAATTCCAATATTCCATTCATCTGTTAAGATTTCCATCTTCTTTATTATCTCAGTTAATCTCTGTATGAATGAAGCTAATTCAGTACCACTATACTTTAGGAGCTCTGTTTGAATCCTGTCTGTTCCAGGTGCCTTATTTGTTTGTAACTTATAAAATTATTTCTTCAGTTTCCCTTACGGTATGGTAGGGCTGTCATAATTCTTCTCTATACCATTTATGCTGATAAAAACATATATTTATATCCATATTTAGAATGTAATCAAAAAACTCAGTCCCTCTTTTTAATACCAATGTCTTGTGTGTAATGATATTACCTCTTGTATTTCTGCAAATGGGGATCCTTGGTTAAAACGCTTTCCTTTCGCATGTGTAGTTGGAGTCATTTGGTGTCTAACCACGTGCTGACATAAAATGCCACCATCAAAACAGCTGAGCGATTTTCAACGTAGAGTAGTCATAGGGTGCCACATTAGTGGCCAGAGTGTGCGAGCCATAGGAGTGACACTGAATCTGTCAATGTCAACTGTGGCTGCTATTATCACGAAGTGAAACAGGAAGGAGTGGAAAAACGACGTCATGGAGATGGCTGAGCCCGCATGCTGACCGATAGAGACTGGAGGGCCCTGAAGCGGTTGGTATGGCAGAACAATGGCAGGAGGACTTCCAGCAGGCAAGGGGAACAACTGTCAGTACCATGACGATTCGTCGGGAGCTTCATGCCTTAGGGTAAACTGGTCGGGCTGCTACCTACAAGCCTAACATCACCCCTGTAAAAGCCCAGCATCGTGTGGCCTGGTGTAAAGAGCGACAGTCTTAGTCGATAAACTGCTGGAAGAGCATTATGTGGCGCAATGAATCACAATTTATACTCTAGCGATCGATGGACGCACCTGGGTGTGGCGTTTGCCAGGGGAGCGGCTGCTACCTAAGTGTGTCATCCCAACAGTGAAGTTTGGCAGTGGAGGTGTGATGGTGTGGTCGTGTTTCTCCTGGTTTGGACATGGTGCGTTGATTGTGATCGAGGGAAACATGGAATCCTCACAGTATCTGGATGTTCTAGACAATTCCGTGCTTCCTATGTTGTGGTTGCAGTTCGGTGAAGGGCCATTTGTGTTCCAGCATGACAATGCGATGTGCCATGAGGCCGGTGTTGTCAGCGCCTAGTTTCCAGAGAATAATGTTCAGGAACTTCAGTGACATGCCTAGAATCTGGACCTCAACCCTATTGAACATCTGTGGGATGAATTGGAATGCCGGATTCGTGCGCATCTGATGCGACCACAAACACGCATCCAACTTCTTAAGGCTTTGAAGGAAGAGTTGTCAAAAATACCGGTTGCTTGCTAACTGAAACTGGTGGAGAGCATGCCACGGCATGTAGATGCTGTGATTAGAGCAAAAGGCCACAGTACGTGCATTAGACACACTGTAAATAAAGCATCTGTTCCATACCACAGGTGTCCACTTTTAATTGAGCAGGCATTGTATTTTGCAATTTTTCCTACAAAGTTTGCATCTTAATAACTGATCTTTACACTTAATTTTTTTATTTATATATTTGGGATAGGTATTAAAAAAAATCAAATAATATAAATTCAATATTAAAAAACAGAATCAAAATCAGAAATTTAAATGATCTCTTTTTAGTATTATAGGTAGGTTATCCTATGGCTCGCACACACTGGCCACTACCTTCATGCTCCATTCACCTCCATGACGTCATGTTTCATCTCCTTCACATTTTCATTTGGTGATAATAGCACCCACGGTCAACTTGGGCAGGTTCAGTGTCGCTCCTATGGCTCGCACACTCTGGTCACTATTATGGCAGCCTGTGACTACTCCACGTTGAAAATCGCTCAGCTGTTTTGATGGTGGCATTTTATGTCAGCACGTGGTTAGACACAAAATGACTCCAACTACACATGCGAAAGGAAAGCGTTTTAACCAAGGACCCCATATGCAGAAATACAGAAGGTAAAATCATTACACACAAGACATTGGTATTAAAAAGAGAGAGGACTGAGTTTTTTGATTACATTCTAAATATGGATATAAATGTATGTTTTTATCAGCATAAATGGTGTAGAGAAGAATTATGACAGCCCTACCATACCGTAAGTGAAACTGAAGAAATAATTGGAAAAGTTACAAACAAATAAGGCACCTGGAACAGACAGGATTCAAACAGAGCTTCTAAAGCATGGTGGAACTGAATTAGCTTTATTCATACAGAGATGAACTGAGATAATAAAGAAGATGGAAATCTTAACAGATGAATGGAATATTGGAATTATTTCCCTGCTTTTTAAAAAAAGGGAACCCATGGAATACATAAATTATTGAGTAAAACATTCTAAACAATGCAACTAAGTTGATGGTGGGTTGTCAGCCTGAGATCTGATCACCTTTAACCCATTCACTGATTGAGTTTTCATTGGTGGTGGGGTGCTGTGTGTGCCGAGTTTTTAATGTAATCAGATAGTTTTTCATTTGTTAATTTCAATTCTTTTTTACTTCGAAATAATTATTTGCTTAGTTTTTTTATATAGGAAATAATTAACGAACAGTTTTAAACTCAGTTTAATGAAACTAAATTTTTTTAAAGAAAATATGTCAATGATTAAAAATGTTTACAATGCTTACAAAACGTTAGCGAAAAAAAATTGATAAATTAGCGGCTGAACAACTGACAATATAATTTTTCCAAGAAAACCAAAACAATTAGCAGATTCGTTAGAAAATATTCGTCACCCTACAAACACGAGTATACTTGGAATTGGCACACAGCGGTCAAGGTCACTAGCTTGAGTTAACTCGAGAGTGGCACCCCAATCCCATTCTTTGTAAACCCTAGGACCATCTGAAGGAGAACTCAAGTGTGGAAAAATCCCCAACCTCTGCTAGGGTAGGGATAGAATTCAACTTCTCCAGGAAGCAGTCAAGCATCTTCTCAGCCATTTCTAATGCCATAAAACAACATTTTGAGAACAATACAGAAATGATGATAATAATAATAACATTACTAAGAATAATAATGAATAGGAATGGATCCAAAATTGTTTCGTTAAGTTTTTAGCAACCAGGGTTCCTTCAGATGGAAAAGAAGGAAGAAAAAACATGTTTATTCAAGGTTGACCATATTATTGCTTTGCAGATGGTGTAACAATCAATTAACCACTGTTTATATTTGCATCACTTTATAGGAAATTTCCTGCTCTTTCCAATGATATAAGTCCCTTCTTTGTATCTGATTTGGTATTTGACATATTCATGATATTACGCTTCAAGGTCAACAGCATTTTGAGAAACTTGTTTTAGCAATCATCAAACCATAGCTCAAAAAATATGAGGTTTATCACAATTTTGTTGACATATTTGAAATCTCCAGGGAATTTTACATAAAAAACACCCAAACTTTTCTTTCAGAAATTATAAAAACATTAAGTAAAAGGAAATAAACTCAGATGGAGCTGTCTCTATACAGTATCGGTTGCAACAACATTTATAGAAAAACATGCTAGATTTGAAGCACTGCTATTCACGATCCAGTAGGCCTAGAAACCTGTAAATTGGAATTTGAACTAAGACCTTTACCAAGAACAAATATACCAAATATCATGAAAATCTGAGACTATTGGCTTACATGGTCTGTGTGATGTGACATGGAATGACCCATCTATGAACTTTTTTTCTTCTTCTTCAAAATCTCTTGTTCTTGTATTCTTCAGTGGATTTTCTTATATAAGCAAATGCTGCAAAAAGGTAATACAACTTAGTTTTTTTCTTGTGTTACAACTTCACACTCCTTATCAAACTAGTCATTAATCTCTGTTTTGTTGATTTTTTTTTTCCTCCTCCTAGTGTGTCCTCAGCTACCAATAACAATATTCTTGATGATATTCCATTGTTCTTTTATATCGTCATTTACCTTAACTCTCCAAATGCCCATTTCCTGGTCAATCTTCTGTCCATATTGTCTTACTATCTCTGGATCTTCCAGTTTCTCAGTACAGAATTTTTTAAGCTTTTCACATTTTCCTTGTTTGGAGATTGATAATCTTGATCAGATTTTAGAAATTCCCAGAAAGATCGGAGTTGATATTGGCCTTTCTGAAGGATCTTGCATTATTAAATTAGATCTATGCCTTTTTTTTATCTTATTTCTGGCTGGAAGGTTGACTTTCCAGATTCCTCCAAGTATACTTATGTACACTGGCTATCAAAAGTTAAGCATGGATCACAAAAATTATTATAATTCCAAAAATAGTTGAACAAATTTATTCAAATTGTAGAGGATGTTACTTACATGTGTTAGGTAGATATCATACCAATTTGGGGAGAATTGATTGCATATAACCAGAAAACAGAACTAATGAATGAAAGTACCAAAAAAAAAAATGTTAATACAAAATTTGTGGTCAATATGAAATGTGGTACCATCTGGTAGTACTGTAAATCCGGCACCATTGATCCATATTCTTAAAAAAATTCAAAGAGTGAGAAGGCAGCAATTGCCACTCATGGAGAGCAGCAGTTTGGAAGTTCCTGAAGGTTTCAGAAGGGGGTATGAGGGCAGAAACATGTCTTCCTAAGGCACCCCATAGATGCTGTACGGACATGAAATCAGAAGATTATTGAGGCCACACATTTGTTCATTTCCTTCAGCAAGGTATTGGTCGACCAGTCTTGCTCAATGTAGATTAGCATTATCATCCATTATGATGAAATTTTGCCCAAGTGCATCAGCATAGTGCTTGACATAGAAGTCCAGTATATCATTCTGATACCTTTAAGCAGTAATGGTATTTCCAGCAAACACATAGGAGATCAATACATCCACCTAATGAAAACCCAGCCCACACAGTTTTTCCACCGCCACTGAAAGGGTGTATTTCGATGATGTTATGTGGCTTGTCACTCCAGATCAATACACATTTGTCAGATACCAGGGAAAATCTCAACTCATCTGTTAAAAGGACACGAGCCCATTATTCTCAGGTCCAGCCTATCTGCTCTTGACACCACCTCTGACTAGCCTTTCTGTCTGATGGGTAAAGGTACACATACTGCGAGTCGACGTGCATAGAATTCAGCTTTGTGAAGCCTTTTGAAAACAGTTGAGGCAGATACCTGCCTTCCTGTGTATGTTATGAGGTAAGAACTCAGAGTTGATGCAGATCCCCGTAGGTTTCTTCTCGCTAGGAGCCCTACATAACAGTTCTCTTGAGATGTTGTAATCTTCGGATGACCTGAAACAGTTCTTCTGACAACAGTTCCATTGTTTGGAATTTTCTCCAAAGTCTTGAGATGTGACAGAATCGAACAAAAACATAAATTGTAATTCATACGAAAGTAACCTTATATAAATCAATGAAACAAGAAAAAGTATTCTTGAAGAAACTGTTAATATTATCATTAGTTTCAATAGTTTAAAAGTAAAACATAGGTTTTGTAAATCTCAGTTAGGGTTGCTTTAAAACAGAAGAAAAAACATTTAAGATTGCTTGAATCTTTTGATAACTTGATAACTTTTGTGATTGCTTGATCAGCCTCAAACCTTCCAACTGCACTCCTTCTTTCTGACTCTGCTGAACATGTTCTTTGGGTCATGATGAACAATATGTGTATTGTTTTACGCTGACCTATAAAACAAAGTTGGCAACCATTAGCTAACATCAGTTTTTTTTTTACAGTGCTCTTCATTTGCATATATTGGTACATTTTACATTATTTTACTATAGATATTATGAATTTATTCACTATATTATGTCAATATGCCAGTTTTCATTAAGATTATTTGCTTAATTATGGTGTTATTTCGATTTTTGTGATCCATGCTTGATAGGATGGGCCAAAAAAACCTAAGTTGTAGATCCAATTGTAATAGTGCAGGAAATTTGTCTACTCACCTAGGTAGTAATTATGCAAAATATCTCTTGAATTTGAATATATTTTGCGATTCCTCAAAGCATGTGAAGTTTTGCATTACAAGACCACATAAACATCTTAAGAAGATGACTTCAATTCGCAGCCCTTACCTTGCTTGAGTGTTTTCAATGCTCAGACAACCTAGGGGTCACCATAAGAAGGTGGCTGCTAAGCGAACCCCACCCTTGCCCACCCCATCCACCCATCCTATTAGGACACATTAGATCATTTCAACTTAGAAAGGCTTGAAGTCTGATTTGTGTTCATATTCTGGCATTATCTCTCAAGAAAGCAGTGCCACTTCGAATGAATCCATCTCTCCTTTTTATCCACAAACAGAAGTGGCATTAACTAACTTTACACGCCTTTCTACATTTTGTGTATGGAAGGGAAATCTCTCAAAAATAAGCATTAAAGTATCTTGGTCCTCGCCTCTTGCTCTAATGTAGGTTCCCAGTTCCTCATTCGGAATGTGAGTTAAGATCGGTGGCTCTGTCATTGTACATTCATTCCACTTAATCAGTTCAGTGTAATTAGTTGCAGCAAAGTTAAGAGAAGTGATCTTAAATTCTCCGATCCTTTCAGAATGGAGTAGGTCTTTTCTTGCCGTAATGATCCTTACTCATGTGTAATTGATATCCGAGGGTCAGTCAATAAGTAATTCCTCCCATTTTTTTCTCCTTAAATAAATTAGTTAAGTGAAAAATTTGAATTTGGTGCAATTCCTCAAACCTTCTTCTCCTATCCTCTGCAGTAGCAACTTCCTGCGTCAACAGGTGGCAGCACTGGATCCACTTGCAAAATGGCTAACATCGATGTTCGTATTAGACAGTGTTCTGTGATTGAATTCTTGAATGCGGAAGATGAAATGACCATTTGTATTTATGAAAGGCTGAAAAATGTGTACGGTAATGCAACAGTGGATGTTAGCACTGTTAGAAGATGGGTTCATTGCTGTAACAAAGCTGAAGGGCAAACACCGTTGGTTGACAAAAAGCGGAGCGGCTGGCCGGTAACTACAGTGACTCCACGCAACATTCAGCGAGTCAATGACATCATTCGTGGTGACCGCCGGGTGACAACAGATGAATTGTGTCGCATTCTCTCCCTCAGTAAAGACAGTGTGATGATGATTATTCGACAACTGGGATACAAAAAAGTTTGTTCATGGTGGGTACCAAGAATGTGAACCGACTAGAATAAAGAGACAAGAAAAACAACAAAAGTTATGGCAGATGTTCTTCTTTTGGATCGCAAAAAGACCACACACCAGTCATCACACCATTGAAGAGATTCTGAAAATTGTATGGGAAGTCTTGTCTCATCCCCGTACAGCCCTGACCTAGCACCATCAGACTTCCATCTGTTCGGGCCGCTAAAGGAAGCTCATCGTGGGATTCACTTTGAAGATGAGGAGACCGTGAAAACATCTGTGCATCAATGCTTAGGAAGCAAGACCATGCCTTTTACCACGCTGGAATACATGCCCTTGTTAAAAGGTGGACCAAAACTGTGGAAATGGACAGAGATTATATTGAAAAGTGACAAATTAATCGTCATTGTTGGGGTTTTGAAGTTATGTAATTGCATTTGAATTTCTTGACAATTAAAAGGAGGAAAAAAAAAAATAGGTGGCTTTACTTATTGACTGATCCTCACTTTAGCATTTTAAGGGCTTTTGTTCTGTAAAGTTATAAAACAATCCATTACAAATCCTCAAATCGTGAACCTTTCTATCTATTCCTGTTCACCATATGTATATATGTATCATTTAAAAACCAAGATTATTAGATATATTAGTTTTTTTTTTTTTTTGCATGATTACTATACTTTCCCCATTACTATCATATGGAGAATGTAACTATTGTCATACAATGCTGAAACTTTTTTTAGATTTAGGGTTTTAGAACAAAAGGTCCCTACTGATTTTGAGGTAATTTAGACTCAAAGGTAGGAGTTTAATATCAAAAACATCAAAAGGTGTTTCCATTAAATTGTCTTAACTATAATTTGCTTTCATGCAAAGTTGCTTACATTCTTACTGTTAGTACAATCTTTAAAGCTTAACATATATTTACTTCATCTTCCATCTCAATCTGTCATCAGAAAGTTTTTGGAAGCTTCCAGATTATTTGTGAAATTTGCTACTTTACTGTGATTCGCTAAAACCCGTCCATCTTTCAAACCTTGATGTTCTAAATGCTCTTGAAATGAATTACAAATGATTGGCTCATTTGTAATTATTTAAAAGTTTGATTTTGAGAAGTAGTAATTAAAATTAACTGGTCTTTTAGCCTCTAGCTAATTTGTTCAATGATGAGTTTTTGACCAAAGATAGTTATTTTACTTATCTTTTATCATGTAACAATAATTTAATAATTTTATAGTTCATTTTCTTTCTTTATTTTTTTAAATATCCTTTAACTTTATCTCGCTGCTTTTTTTTAACCTCTTCAAATATCAAGCAAAAAATTTATTGATGTTGGGCAAGAAAGATGCATTACATAAGTACAAAGGAGGAACATATGGATGCTTTACAAATTCAAAAATAAACAAAAGTTATTTTTGAATGAGCCTTAAGTGTAAATTTATTTTATATTCAAAAGTGTGATGTTTTATCTTGAAATTTAGAATTATAAGTGTTCTTGAAAAGAAATTTCAATTAAAAATTATTTTATTCTATTGGTTATTACTAAGAAGATGCACAAGATTCAAATAAACACCGGAATAATGTCTGGGGAAATGTGTTAATGGAGCAGAGTAGAACTCATTCAGCTTATGGAGTTGGAGGAAAGCATAGTCGAGGTCCAGAATCTTACGAATATTGGCTGAAGAACAGACTAGCTTGAAATGATTACCTAATACATATTCCACCAGAAAATATTAGAAAAAGAAAGAAATCCTTGCCATTTTATTACCAACAGGATTAGCCAGATGAGAAGTTTGCAAAGCTTCTTGCAAGAAGATTGAATTAGCCTAAATACATTCTTACAGGTATGTAGTTGCAGAAGAGTATTTTAATTCTTTTTTTTTTTTCAGGAGTGAAAATAAAACATAAAAAAATCTATATAAAGATTATAAAGTTTTGATAAAAGAATTTTAGATGAATGCTCATAGTATCTATTTCTATAGATAGTGTTTTTAATGGCTATGGCTCTTCATATAAAGCACAATCATCAATAGTGTTTTCTAAAATTCATTACTCTTCTAACACCGTAAGTAATGTAAAACCCATCAAGTGAGGTTCATTAGCAAGCAAAATAAATTTCATTTGAATCTAAATACAAGTGTTTCCATATTTGCATAGGAATCGCTTCAAATACCTTATCTTTATTATTTTCATCAACTCATATCCAACCCTCGAAAATCCCACTCGCAATTTGCGAGTAGAAATTAGGCGCTTGCGAGTGGAAAAAAAAATTACCTCGCAAATCGGTTTTTTCCTAAATTCAAAACCTTGGCTGCTATGCTAATTCAAATTCATCGGGATGTGAACTCCCGTGAGGGGTATTTCATGATGGAAGTTTTCTTTACCCTTCACCAATCACCATTCGTCAATCGGCAATCGCCAATCACAACCCCAGTTCTAGTTTTAGTTCGGCCAAATTTTATACACCTACCAATCGGATGGGTTCCGATGCTAGTATAGATATATATATGAAATTTTGCCCCCCCCCCCCCCCCGTTCATTAGCTAGCGAGTGTAAATTTCCATTTGCGAGTTGGTTTCGGCACAAATTTTCGAGGGTTGCTCATATCAATGATACCTAATTGGCCATACCTGCTTCAAGTGCTAGCATAACGACCTATTTTGTAGACGAACAACAGCAACATCTGTAATGATTGATTTGATAAATAAAAGAAAATGATTTTTTTTTATGATTTTAATATGTCTGAAGAAAGTAATATGTTCAGTGTGATAATAAAAAAATATCTTCTTTTTGGTTAATTACAAGTACAAATATTTAATTCAAACTCATTTACAATTTTTCTGTCCCTCCTATTTTATGACCCAGATAGGTTGCATTGGTTAAGTAAAGATGAACAAACTGAAAACGACAGTCATTCACTAGATTTCAAGTGTTGTCATACTCTTGCTGTTATATTTATTTTATTTGGAATTGATCATAGATTTTGTGCTATTTTAATATACTTCTGCATCACCTGTTCAACCCAAATCACAACTAATACTAATGTCAATGGGATCAGGCCTATTATGGCCTCTCCAATTTTAAGACATTTGCTTTTCCACAATTCTTGAAGCTGGTTTAGAATTCGAGACAGTAAATCTTCTATTCTTTCTGCACCAACATACTTCTAAAGATATTCTAAATCTTTTTCATTAGCTGATAAGAGTCTCTGTAGATCCCTGGCAATACTTCACTTGTAAGCATTCTATTTCCAAGTACAGTTTGCTCTCTTGCTTTTTGATTTGAACATCTACCAGACTTTATAAACTTGTGGCAGATTGGAGGTCGACTTCTCTACTTCAAGCCTATTCATATTATTAGACTTTCGCCCGAGTTTCTTACGACAAATATTTTTGCTTTCTTCCTCAGGGATTTTGCCTTTACAACCTCACTATCAGTAAACAGTTTGCTAACATCACTTTCAATATCCCTTTATCCCTATTCATGAAAAACTCCTGCTTCACTGTTTATTATTTATTCATTCTCTTAATAAATGTGGGCGTTTTTGTTCAAAAACTGTAATTGTGCAGACCAACGGAAAAGTGACCATATCAAACAGCAGTAATCATCCCGAAAAACAGCACATGACAGAATCTGTTGAATACAGTATCATCTACATTAAGAAAGAGGATGAATGGTATCCATATACCAGGTATCCAAGAAGTAGCGTGAGGGGTGTTTGAAATGCCATAAGTTGATAAAATATTAGGCGCTTCGATCTGAAACTTTGGATTGTAGGCTTATGGGTCATGGGGAGTGCAATCATAAAGTTCCTAGTTCACATAGTCGCCAGGGGACAAGTGGCACTGCTGTCGGCTATGCAAATGGAGCTCTCCTTTAAAAAGGCGAGCACATGATGACTCGTGCACTAGTCTTCAACAAGAGCACAGCTATGCCGTTAACACTTGTTGACCACACTTTACTTTGAAGCTTTATTATAAGTTGCATTAAAATGCCACTAGGGCATTACATGAATACAGGTGTATCAGAGGCATCAGAAGGGGTCAAGGACCACTATCGATAACAAATTTACAATGTATGGTTCACCTGTACCGTTACAGGGGTTCACAACGCATCTTTATTGCAAAACCAAGTGTTACCATTCCTGTAGCAGCATGGTGTTTAGGGCACTATATTGGTGCCCTAAACACAGTAGTCTTCATTCAAGATGGAGCTACACCGCACACATCACATGTTGCTAGAATGCGATTGCAGAGTGTATCTCTAATAATCGTATAATAAGCAAGCATTTTCCTTTTGCATAGCCTGCATGATCCCCTGACATTATTACTTGTGACTTTTGGCTCTGGGGTTATCTCAAGGATAGGGTCTATCGAGGTAGGGTGCACATGCTTCAGGACTTGAAAAATGCCATAAGACATGAATTTGAGTATCTACATGATGAATTGTTCCGACATGTTATAGAGCACGGTATGCATCGAATGCAATTGGTCTCTGAGGATGGAGGACACATTGAACATCTCCTGTGACCAACCATTCCGTTTCACAATTCCGAATTCGAAAGAGCAACAAAAACCAGAAGATACTGCATAGCGGACAGCAGCGCCACATGCTCCCTGGTGGTGACTATCTTAACTAGAAACTTTTTGCGCATGTTTGCACTCCCCATGATCCATAAGCCTACTGTCCAAATTTTCAGATCAATGCGCCTAATATTTATCAACTTGGCATTTCAAACACCTCACGTTATTTCTGGGACACCTGGTAGAATGAAACATTGCATTATATCACTGTTGAATTTCTAGCTGAGATGGATGAGCAGTAAAAGGAATGAAAAGAAACACATCTGAACTGGCATTCTGTTGAACTAGTAAAGCTAACTGTTGTGTTCATAGAGAAGCTTAACTTATCAAAATTTATATTGAGCAGTGTGTAGTTTTTAATATAATACTATTCATTTTATTATACACAATAGCATACTTTTGCTCGTCTTTTCAAATGAAAAAGAGCAGAGTATTTTTTTTATGTATGTAAAAATCAATTGTATTATTTTAAAAAGTTGTTGCACTGACTCACTCTGCAAAGTAATAAGGTCTTTTAGGATATGGGGCAACAAAATTAATGCATATATTACAGTACCGGTCAAAAGTGAACACCCCTTCACATTTTTGGCCGTAACTTCCTTCATAGTTATTCAAATCGATCAGGATTTGTTTTGTTTAAAAGTTCAATAAGTGGACAATTAGGCGATAATATCTAGGCTGAGATGTTTCTCACCATTTTTTAAAATGGCGGAAAACATTGTAAAAGCACCAGTCAAAAGTGAATACCCTTTCACTTTGCGGAGTTTTTTTGTTTTGTTTGGTAAGCTTTTCTTATTAATTATTATATTAATTGTAAAATGTGTATTGTTTTATTCATTTTAGAGATGCCACCGCACCAAGAATATCCTTTAGATCTCTAGAAACGGGTCATTACTGTCCTTGAATCTGGGAGAACAATTTGTGATGCTTCAGCCACATTCTCCGTCAACATCAACACAATCAAGTTATGGAAAAAAGAATCTGAAGAAGCGGAAGACTTGAGAATAAGCCACGATCGAGTCGACCAAAAAAGACCAACAATTTTCAAGAAAAATCGATGCAGAGGCTCTCGCATATACCTCCAAAACTTACTGCTCATCAAGTTCTTCAAGGAGTTCAAGTCGATGGAGACCCTGATGTAAGTATCCGCACTGTTAGACGAAGGCTGGTTGAGTTTGGACTTCATGGACGTCAAGGAGACCGGAAACCTCTAATATCCGTGAAGAACAAGATCGATCGATTGAACTAGGTGAAGGAACACGAGAAGTGGACAAAGGATCAATGGGCAAAAATCCTTTGGAGTGATGAAAGCAAGTTCAATTTGTTTTCTTCTGATGGGATTACATGGGTTCGTCATCCTGCAGGCAAAAGATTCGATCCGCGATACCCAACACCCACTGTTAAACGTGGGGTTGGCAGCATCATGGTTTAGGGCTGTTGCATTGCCTCCGGCATAGGTCCATCAATGCGCATCCAGTGGAATATGAATTCTGATATGTATCGTAATATACTATCGAACCATATGCTCCCATTTGCTAGGTCTAATCGGGATGGAATGTGCGTTCTGGATGGATATTTCAGCACGATAATGACCCAAAGCATAAATCAAGTGCCGTTCAAGATTGGTTAAAGGCTCAAAAAGTGAAGGTAATGTCATGGTCTTCACAAAGCCCTGATTTAAATCCAACTGAAACCTCTGGGATGAACTGGATCGTCGCACTAAACACATCAAAGTGCGAAATGCAGATGAAAAATTCCAAGTTTTGGAGAGGGAATGGCATAACATGGACCACGCAACAATTGATTGCTTGATCAATTCGATGTCAAATCGTTGCGAAGTGGTTCGCAAGGCTAACAGGTTCTCTACTCGATATTGATGTTATTTTATAGGTTATTAGGTTGTTAGACTTCTAGTCTTCCAATTTATTCCTCTGACATCCTTAAGGGTAGTCACTTTTGTCCCCGGTCAAATTGATTTTTCATTTTTTACTAATTTGTTAATTTGAAACTTTAATTATTGTATTTGTTTGTTCTATTTGTTACATGTTTTAAATAAATTTAAAAAAAAAAATCAATTGACTTGAATAATTCTGAAGGAAGTTATGGCCAAAAATATGAAGGGGTATTAACTTTTGACCGGTACTGTATGTTGGAACCACATACAGCATACCGTATTTACGCGCATAATTTCCCCCATCGCTTATTTTCCCCACCCCAGTTTTTGTGGATTACAAAATTCAATGTTTATTTTTATCGCATAATTTCTCCACCTCTACTTCAACGTGTTTCCAACATGACCTTGACTGGCGGTCAACTCACGACGACGCGACAATGTACCGTTACTTCCATATTTCTCTATCCCACGCTACTTTAGGGGATGATTCCACCCCCACCCCGGTCAGTACAAGTTAAGATTAGTGACACACATTAACAACATGGGTAAAAATAGGAGTTATACCGCAGAGTTTAAGTTGTGTTAATTAATTACGTCACAGTCGCGCACACACTTCCGTGCATGCCTATTGCTTAACTGTACTTTGAAGAAAAAACAAATGTTGAGATGTGATTTCTTATATTTTAAATGTTGCGTGTTAATAAAATTGTTGTTAATTACATTTCTTGCTTTAAAAATCAATATTTAACATGGTTTTCCTTACACTTTCACCAAATTTTTTTTTCCTCAAATTGAAAAACATCGCGTAATTCCCCCCCCCCTTTTTTTGTCAAAATATTGAAGAAAAAAAAGTGGAAATTATGCGAGTAAATACGGTATTTATGATTTAGAAATGAATGAATAATAAACATTTTGTCTGAGTTTGGAGACTTTTATCTTGCCCTGCATTATGTTCTGTTTAAATGTTCACTTGTTTGGAATTATAAAATGACAAGAGCGATACCTCTTACATTTACATTATATATGGTACAAACTTTGGGAACATTTACGGAAATTTTTTTTTCTTTGTAATTGGTTTGAAATACAAGTAATCCTCTCTTGGTTATATTTTAACTTATTTTTAAAAAGGATTTTTTTGCAGAAACTTCAGCAACATTGGATGAATCAGATACTTAATGTGTAAGAGAAAATTTCATAGAAAATTGGTTTCAGGATTCTAAAGTTCCTGTTGGAAGTATTTTCTAACAATTCTTATTATTATTATTACTGTAATATTTTAAAGTCATCTCAAATTTGGTAGACCTTGTCAGG
>JAFIDM010009631.1:161143923-161175762 GCA_023159025.1 Thereuonema tuberculata | reverse complement strand
TACTGTAATATTTTAAAGTCATCTCAAATTTGGTAGACCTTGTCAGGCAGCTATCAATGACATTGATTCAAAACAAGAAATACTACCTTAATTAAAATTCATTATTACTCTACTGTAACAAAACAAAAAACCATGGTATGAATCATTTTCATTGTTAGCCACCTTACTATGGTCCACATATCTGTAAAGAAAATTGTTCTCTCCAACTACAGTATTTTCCTTTATATGCCTAAGTTCATATTAATTACTTTCAATTTTATAAGTTTAAGTTGCAATATTAAATAACTAATAATTTTATAACTGAACTGTATTTTGATTCTGGATGATCTCCCTCTTCCATCGACATCTACTGGGCTACGTCTCCCAATAGGCGTAGCCTTGAAAGAAGCTGCTGATTTATCAGCAGGGTGCACACAAGAAACTGGAAAAACTATTGTGAAGAAAATGATTGATGATTAGATGGTGGATTCAGCAAACACTGATAAGGAATGAGGAGAAATTGATGATTCTTCACCTGATGAAAACAATGATATTGAACTGTCAAATAAAAGAAGACCCATAATTTTCAAATAAATTTATTATTTATTTTATTGTAATAGTAATTTTTACATTTGAAGTTATAATTACAAATTAGTTTAAATTAATGTTTTTTCTTCAGCATTTTTTTAGCTGCTGCATGAATGCGAGGATTTAATTTATCTGCAAACAAAAAAAAAAACAGAAAAAGTTAAATGTAATTCATATTAACTTAATTTGGTGTAAGTTTCTGTGTTTTGTTTTTAATACAAGCGTCATATAGAAATAAAATTTAACAATTGCAGAAAAAGGATTGTATTTTTAATTTAAATGGCAGAACTAAGGATTTCTTTACATATCTATTAATTTTCATACAAACTTTACAAGCTCATATACAAATCAGAAAAGCCCAAATTAAAAAAAAATTCATCCAAGAATCACAATTATACAACTGTTTATGCTTTTCCCCTCAAAAAACAACAACATTGTTATTCCTGTGCATAAAAACGTCTCAGCTTTTGGGGACTGCAGTTGTATGTCTCTCTCTTATGAATAACTTCTATATACACATCCTAGATAATTTCCTGTACTTTTGTTACAAAATGAAGGTAAGACATTCAATCTGCTATAAATTTATTCTGATGAAAAAATTAAGTATGAAATATATGAGATATTCAGGAACACATACCCCACACATAAAATATGATAGCAGTGTACTGAAATATGATATACACAACTGATTTTGCTACTAATTGCCTTGGGGCAAGTGGCTTTTTGTGAGCAAATGTGTTTCCAGACAGATCTGAAATGGTGAGTTGACCAAAATTGGTATTTTGTAATCACTTCAAACTAAGAAAGAGTAAAATTTGTTTCCAAAAGCCTAGTCATGGTACACAATAAAAATTTTACTTACGAGGACATGGCTTGTATCTGGCGAATTTTGATGCCCTTTTGGGAGATGAAAGTACTCATGAAGTACTTCAAAAATATACCCGGTTTTAGGGTCCAACACTCAAGCGTTTTGGAGATATTTGATGATTTTTGGAGTGTTTCCGGTGTTTAAGCATAAAAGCTTCGTGTCTGCCATTCGAAACAGGAAGTTGCAGCGGTTGCTCAATCGATAAAGACGCTGCGGTCTAGAATTAGAGGTCGCAGGTTCGCGTTAGCTACCTGACGAAATTTTTTTTTTTTTTAAACCTTTTTTTTTCTTTTTTAATCCATGTCTTATATGCTAAACAGTTTCTTTTCTTTTTTTATTTTTTTCTTTTCTTTTTTGTGTTTTTTCTAGTATATATATATTTCTTGTATTCTTCTTTTCCAGCAACAACAAGACTGTCCTCTTTTTTTTCTTTTTTATTATTATTAAAACTGGAAGTAATTGAAGAAAGACAGAAAAATTGTAAGCTTACTATTTGAAATTTACAATTCATACAAATAATTTTTTGAAGCGGAATAAATTAATAAGTATTTATTTTATGATTCAAAATTAAAAAGGCTTCAATTGTAAATTTTAAAAATGTAAAGTAATAATTTAAATAATACGTCACAAATAATATGACAATATCAATCTGCTGAATTTCTTTTCTCAGCATCTTCTTCCTGGACAAAGAAGTTCAAGCGTAATCACAAGATTCGTCAACGGGCCGTGACAAAATAGTAAAAACAACAGGAAATTGAACAGCAGAAAAAGTTTTAGAAGCAGCGGAAAAATTCTCCAAACATTGTGCTTCAGAGATTACAAAATATGATTTCGATTTTGTAATAAATACAGATCAAACTGGTTGTGAGTACAGGACAAATATTAGGCGAACTTTAACTCACAGTGGAGAAAAATCAGTTGAAGTATCCATCGGAGATATCAACAAAGCTTCCCATTCTTATACAGCACAGTATGCAATTACGGCCTCAGCAACATTATTACCTATTTTTTTTTTTATGTTTGCAGGAGTCAAAGGGATCATTCGGTCCTAGGGTAGAGCAACAAGTACAAAATTTAAAATTCAAATGAAGTAGCTGTTTGTAATATTAGCCGGTATTTATGTGTAAAACTATTGTTCTGAAGGTTTTTGTTAATAATGGCCGACCTCTAATAGCAGCCGGTCTCTATTAAGCGCCGGGAGCCGAGGTTAGTTTTGCAAATAAACGCCGGGGGCGTCTATTGGAACATATACGGTATATATATATATATTGATAAGCAGATTTTATTTTTCTAAACTGAAAGTAGCTTAAATTATAAAAGTTAATAGATTTATATATTTTTAATTTTATTTTTATTTCTGCCTACTAGAAAAAACACGAAAAAGAAAAAAAAAATTAAAAAAAAGAAAAGAAAAGAAACTGTTTAGCATATAAGACATGGATTAAAAAAGAAAAAAAAAAGGTTTAAAAAAAAAAAAAATTCGTCAGGTAGCTGACGCAAACCTGCGACCTCTAATTCTAGACCGCAGCAGCGTCTTTAGCGATTGAGCCACTGCTGCAACTTCCTGTTTCGAATGGCAGACACAAAGCTTTTATGCTTAAACACCGGAAACACTCCAAAAATCATCAAATATCTCCATAACGCTTGAGTGTTGGACCCTAAAACCAGGTATATTTTTGAAGTACTTCATGAGTACTTTCATCTCCCAAAAGGGCATCAAAATTCGCGAGATACAAGCCGTGTCCTCTCCTTGTTAGTATAGGGTTCACCATGTATTCTGTTTGCTGGTGTTCTCAAACATTTCACTTTACATATTCAAAATATATTCCTTTATTCAAACTGTTTGTTACACAGAAAACAAAAGAATTGAGCTATGTTTCAGTGACTACAATGGAGCAGATCTGATAAAATGTTCTGAGATAATCGTTTCCACTGAATCTTCTTTCAAACCTTATGAATTCTGAATTCTTTGTTTCCTTTTATCTGAACTCTAAATTTTATTTCATTTTGAACTTAATTTTATTGATCAAATGATCATGTTACCACAAATTTTATTGTATTGAAATCAATAATTTACTAAGTTAACTAATCCATGCTTTTGTTTGCCTTTTCTACTGATCTTCAATGGAATGCTTCTGTACCTATAATGATTGTCTTTAAGTGCAAAGAGTGAAGATATAGAATGCTAATTAGAAAATTGTTAAGCTAATAATAAAGGTTAATTCTTAATTTCTATCAATAACAAAAATATTTATTATTTGAAAGTAATAGGCATTGTCTTCTTCTAACAAGGCAAAATGCAAAAACATAATGCATGTTAATACTAAGTACGAGGCGTGTTTTTTAAGTAAGGTCCGTTTGAACATAAGTACACAACGAAAGGTTATTTCAAAAAAGTAAATTTATTTTCAGAAAGTACGTACTTCACTCTATTTTTCGACATAGTTGCCAAGTTTGTTCAAACACTTATCATACCTCTTATCCAATTTTAAAATACCCTCTTCATAGAAACTTGCCGCCTGCTCCGATAACCAAGAGTTCACTGCAGTTTTCACATCGTCGTCATCATTAGCACAGTTTCCTAAACTTTAGGTGTTCAGAAACAATGTTGTAAAGCACTGATCTCGACAAGTCAGGAAATTCGTTTGAGAGACCTGTCATTGTGAAGCGCCTGTTCTCACGAATCTTCGCTTCAACTGAAGCCACCAAATCGTCTGTAATCAAAGAAGGGCGACCAGAGTGGTCCTCATGATGGATGTTGTCACGGCCATCTTTGAATTTCACTCATAACAGTATCACCGTATACTTTGCAAATCTGTCGATGAATTTCTGCAGCAGACAGGTTCCTTGCTGACAAAAACCGTATCACTGACCGAACCTCACACGCGGCAGGCGAGTTGATAGTCTTAAACATTTTGAAAGCACAGAACAGAACATTACAGGTTAGCTACAGAGCTGAGCACAGTTGTTCCCGAGGCATGCCGGTACACGACGCACGCGCTCGTTGCGATATGCGTGCGAACTACTAGTGTCTACAACAAAACGGACCTTACTTAAAAAACACGCCTCGTAATAACATTACCATAAACTTACAGATTTTATGTTTCCCTTTTACTGGAAATTTCACCATAAGTTCTTGGGGATTTTCACAGATGAATACATAAGGAGATATAGATTCACCTTCAGGAAACTGTAAATAATGATAAAACAGTATTTGTAAAGAAGTTCAAAGATTGATATGTAAGTAAGTATAAAAAGATTAAAAATAAAATTTAAAACAGGATTTTGGTATCTCTTAGCTTTCATTGTTTTAGCTGAACATAATGAGTAATACAGTAAAAGTAACTTTGGAGTAATTTTTATCAAGGAAATTTTTTATCAGCTCTGCAATTTTTATTATTCAGTTTGACCCTTATTTATTGAGCTGTGAATTAGAGAACTGTAAATCTTAAAACAAATGAAATGATAACGGTCTCTTACTAATAAATAGAGTTGTGATTTTTCTGGTGATCATAAAATTATCATACTTGAAAAGATATAATCAATGCATATTTTATGATTAAAATAATAATTGTGTTACATATTTCAGTCTTAAAAAAAAAGGAATGCAAGGTAGATTGTTTTCTGGGATTTATTGTTTCATTTAAAATTCCTTTGCAACAATAGTGTTTAAATCCATGCTCAAAATTTGCTTCATGTTCATAAATTATCATTATTAATGAAATAACTAAACTTGCACAATATTTTTAATGGCTATGTCGATTTCAGAAAAATAAATAATAAGCCTTGAAAACATTGATTACAACTTGTTCCATGATTGAAGTGCTTTATACACCTTGTGTATTAGGGGTTAACAATTTTTTTTTTTTTTTTTTTTGTATGGTGCTGGAACAGGACAAAACGAAGTTGTCTCGAAATTCCTTATAGCAATAGGCTTAAAAAAAATACATTTTTTTAAGTAGTATGACACCTACAGCTGATCACTGATACTTCAATAATTTAAGAATATTACTTCCTGTGTCTGAAAATATGGTATACATTTTAAAAGTATTTGTGCTTTAAAATGTATACCATATTTTCGGACAGAAGGAGTATTTTTTTTTAAATAAATAGTACTAAATTACCTTATTTATTTGCTGAAAAGTTACTATTAAAAAGCAACAAAACTAAAATCATATAAAATCAGCAGGACAGCTTCCTAATTATCATGTTATCAAAGCAATGCAGAGTAATATGCAAAACAAAGAAAAGCCTAACAGACTTACAATATGAGAGATTTGAAGTTGATTTGGTTGTATATTGGTTATTTAAATTTTTACAGAAAATTTTAAACAATCTGCTTAGTATGTTGCAAATTTCACATAACATTTCCTTACTAAAACTGACATACAATCGATTTGCACTACTGCTGCTAAAATGAGACATTATAGTTTTCTGATTCAGTTTAAAAAATTTCCTACATATCAAAAAATCATACAGGCTTTGATTGATGCTAAAGGTAGCCTGACATCCTATTAATACGTACCACATGACTTTCTGATTATACAACAGTTGGTGTCTGGATACATTTGGCCATATAGTGTAGATGTTAATTAAAAATAAATGATGGGATGGATAGAGAAAATGGATGAAAGTGTTTGGGCAATTTTAAATAAGAGATGGACACACACTTGCATCCACAACGATATCAACAAGAATTACAGTATCAATAATGCACTGATTGATGTTTAACTTTAATCTTCAAATATAAAGTTAAATTGTGGAAACCTTATTTCTCACATCTACACAGTAATGTCAAAGGCTACTTATGCAGAACTTTTAAAATATTGTTTCAAGTTACTTGGAAGGAGGGTCATTCACTTTATAGGATAATATGTTTAATTAAAGATTGCACCTATGAAAAGCCATAGCACCAACATCTATTATGTTCTAAGTAATCACCCTTATTTTTAACATTCACTGCCTCACAGTTTTCTGCAGAGAAATGAATGAAATCCTGTTCTATTCCTCTTGCGCGATTTTCCAAAGGGCTGCAGTGGTCTTACACCAACATTTTCCAAGTGCACATTTTAGAAGTCCAATGCCACAGTAGTCCATCAGCTGGTATCCAGATACTTCACTGAGATGTAGGTAAATGGGTCGGCCTGAATTCTGGTCTCAGCTTTCATGACGGCGTAGAAATTAATCTTTCCCGTATGACTTGAGGCCTTGTCCTGATGTATGAAGACTTTATCTGTATCATTTTGATACAGGTTTGAAATTTTTGTCCAAGATAACAAGCAGCATTGACTTAGGTATTGGAAGCAACACAACAGATCTGAAGTCTACCTTTAAGACAAAAACCAGCGACAATCATGAAACCTTTAAGAAAACTCTGTATTGCCACAGAAAGATAGAGCACTCTTCATCATGAGGACAGTATGAAATAGCTTGTGGCTTGCTCAATTAGTATTCGGTATTTTGTTGGCGAATTCTTCTCATATATAATGCCATTACTTTACCGATGCATAATCTTTGAAATTGCATATTTTGAAAAAATATCCTACCGTATCCATGCTTTGTTGAAACATAATTCAATTTCTTAGATGAAGTTTATATATTTATTTATTGCATATTTGCTTAATTGCAGTCCATTTTATTTAGTCTATTTTAGGATCATAAAATAATAGAACTGAGCATGGAAAAGTGCTGTTCTACGACCTTCCCAATAGGCAGATATTTTTATTGCCATAATGAATGAATAAATATTTTAACACAATCACTGCATATTAGAAGGATTTATCTCTGCTTTGCCATATGCTGTTCTCTGGGTGCATACATAAGCTTGAGGTCATGTGCTTAGCGTTTGTTATCATATAAAGTAAATGATCATATAAATCATATAAAGTAAATCTCCTTATTGAGAAAGTCCAACAATTGTTGCACTACACCATTTTCTAGCACTAGAATTCCTATAAATCCCTGTATAAATGAGCCGTTTTCTTTGAAAGTGGTGTAAGTCCATTTTATATTATATGGAGATATTTAAGGGTTTGCGTTTGAATGGTTTGAAAAATATTGGTATATGTTAATATGTTCAAGTTAATGTTTTTTTAATATTAAATTGATCCAAGTTTATAATCTGATCGTTTTTAAAATTTTAGTTTAAAGAAATTTATATTTTTGATGACCTTAAATGGACTTACACCACTTTCAATGTCAACAAAATGTAAAAATCATACATTTATGAAATATTAAATATAGGATTTCAATTGAATCAAACCAATTTTTTTATGAAATTTTTAATATAACACAAAAAAAAATAAATAAAAAGGTTTTATTACAATATTTCTTCAGGTAATGCCATTTAAATGACTTTAATTACAACTTTATATTAACATTTTTATTTTTTTCATTATGAGAAAGTTTTTGAAAATAGTCATGATGTATTGGAGGAATATAAGGTTCTAGTATTATATTTTCAAATATATAATTTTCGAACTAAATATTATGTTTTTACGGAAAGTGGACTTGCACCACTTTCAAAGTAATTATATTTGTAATTTCATTAACTACGAAAATGTATATTGACAAAATGATGGAAATTTTGAAGGATTTTTTTTTTTTTGAACTGTTTACAGATAAAACGTCATAGCAGATTGCATTCTTTGTTATCATTAACTAACTTTTTGTCAAAAATGGAATTACACCACTTTCAAAGAAAATGGCTCAAATATATCAAAGCTTTGAATTTCCATTTTGTTCTTGAGAGTTTGTTAACCTTTATGTTAACCAGTTTAAGATACCTAAAATTTTAATAGTCTTTCTTTATGTTATCAATTTATCCCAAGTTAAAATGGAGAGTTTGGCTTTTAATATAATGACCATTCTATGGTTGCAATTGAGATGAGATCACAACCTTCAACTCGTCTACACTGCTTTTAGGTGATCCTTCTAGGTTTACATATAATCTTAATATTTTGCTGAAATTGGGAAAGTTTAAAGCAAAACTTCATATTATCTAAGACAATAATAGCAAATTTTCATCTTATTCTTTTATCCCTTCCATTAATACATACTTGCTTTCTGTATTCCTCCTGTGGAAGACACTCAACAACATCAACACATCCAAGCAAGCATCCAATTGGATACTGATTAGGGAAAATGATATGATCCACTGAAATTAAAAAAAAAACAAAACAAAAAACAGGTTAATGTGTACATATGTGTAATTTTACTTTTAAATTTATAAATGATCTAATATGGAATAACAGAATAGTGTAACATGAAAACTTGTAAGAAAACTTTCTAAATAAACAAATGGATATCTATTATTATTAAAAAAAAAGTTGATTGTTTTCTGCCCGCTTCTTCTCCAAAATCATAAGACACAGAAATACAACTAAGATGGCAAATGCTAGGTATAGTATTTAGGATGCTCACATTTTTATTTTTATCTACGTGGGTCAACCGGATCTCCGAGATGCTTACATTTTCATTGTTATCTATGTAGGTCAATTGGAAGTCATGTGACTTATGATCAAACATGAGGTCTCCAAGATGCGCTTTGTGGGTTGTGAGAAAATTGTCTCGGAATCCAAGATCACGTGATGACAGGTTTGCTAAACTTCCATGAAAGAAAAGTTTACTAAAATGGGGGGGTTTCTTGAATTTTGTTTAATTATGCTATAACACGAACATTTAAAAAAGGATAATGGTATCATTTATATCAATTTCTGAAGAAACCTAATCTTTAGAAACCTAAGATTTCCTTCCCAAAAAGTAAGTGTATCACGAAAAACAATAAATACATAAATAAAATTAGTCTTGGTACTGTAAAAACCAAAAATTTTGCTATGATACACTGTTGTTACTTGAAATCTCTGCAGATCAGCTTATAAATGCTATTCAAATGAGGTATATCAGTCTATTTGTCTGAAAACTGAAACAGTGCAAGATAACAGACTGTTTAATTCAATGTCAGTTTCAAATAAGTTATTGTTCTTCCTATTTCTTTATTAGAATAAAATGTATCTAATGTAACACAAACAACACTAAATTATTTTCAAATTAAATTTTAGTGTTTAGTTTGTTTTTTAAACTTTTAAGTAAGATTTATCTTCATTTTTGTCATCTACTCAAATCCCTAAAATACTGTTGTATAGAGGTTCAACTTTATTTCATTATCTTATAACTGAACAATAAGAACCGAACAAAATTATACTAATTATTTGGACAGTTATTAATCTATTTACCTCCACTAAGAACTCGAACTGCATTTTCAGCTTCACGAATTTCTTGACTTGAAGGCTGGTTTGCAGCAGATGCAATCCATAATCGTCCCCTGACTGGTGAATACCAACTTCTGCCTTCATACCTACAATTTCAAATTGAATAAAAGTATTAAATGGTTTAATGCTGCATCCTTTTTCTTCAACTTATGGCAAATTTGAAAAGAAAGGAAAAGGGCACACCAAGGTCCCTTCAATAGGTCATTTAACAAAAAAACAAAAAAAAAAACCTTAATTTCTAATTCATTAAGAAAACTGGACCTACTCTACACATTTCGAGATTCTGAAGGTATTTGGATGGATAGATCATACAGAAGAGATGAGAAAAGGAAATGGGGGAAAATCAAAATACTCTGAAGTGAAATGAAAAGATCAGAAATACATAGTATGTGGAATTAATATCTGTCCAGATGTTTTATACTGAATTGTAGTGTAATGGAATTGCAGATAACTGGCAGTTCAACTGTATATGCTGATAACAAAAACGGAAAGTTTCAGGCCCTTGGAAAAAGATGAGCTGACAGATGATTTAATGTCAAAACAGGAATGGAATAACAATGGTGTGGTCAACATTGTAGAAAATGCAGAATCAAGTTAAATAATCAAATGCAGGATAAGCAAAAATGTAAAAATTATAATTTAAAAAATTATAACTATGGACATAGAAGAAAATCATGTAATGATGGACTTGACTGCCAAGGAAAATGCTACAGAAGACTCAAAATCAGAAAAGGAAAATGGCAAATTGCCAAAATTATGACAAGTGGAAACATGGTCATCTTGGCAAAACATACAATCTTCTGTCAGGGCACAGAAGTCATAAACCAAGTCTGCCTCAGCGGCCTTGTGCCAAAGACTGGCTGAGGATAACATTGATTTAGCCATTATCCAAGAACCTTGGATTTACAAAGGTAATATTTTAGGATTACCTAAAATAAATAAAATAAGATCAGAGTGGTTGTCTGTGTAAGACACTACCTGTGACAATATGATAACCTGTATTCTGGTTAGGAAAGGCGTAAACGCCATACCCCATAGAGGGAAGTAAAGTTAGTGAACTCGTTGTCTCAGCATACTTTCCCTATGAGGAGTTAAGGAATCTTAAAAACCACTAGGAAAGCAACGGAACACCATTCTTCATTGGATGTGATGCCAATGCTCAACATGTCGCCTGGGAAACACTGACTGCAACCAACGAGGAGAAAACCTCATGGAATATTTGGTAAGTACTAAATTACATGTTTTAAATAAAATCAATGAACCTACTTTCATTGTTAGTAATAAGAATGAAGTTATTGATCTTATACTCTGTTCATTTACTTTGTTCTATTACTAATTGGCATGTATCTAATGAAGCTTCTCTTTCAGATCATAGGTACATTTGCTTCTATGTTGCAGGTAAAAGACAACAAATGGTATTTCTTAGGAACCCTAGACAGATGAATTGGATCGGCTTTAAAGAGGATCTGGAAGTACTAACTGGAGGTATGAGCTCTAATATACGCTCGGTGTTAGATATTGAGTTAGCAGTTGACCAGCTGCAACAAGCTATTCTCAGTTCTTATCACCAGAATTGTCCGATCAAGGTTGCTAATCTACCAAGACATGTTCCTTGGTGGAATAATGAACTTAGCAACCTAAGATCTAAAACAAGAAGACTCTTTTTTTAACAAAGCAAAAAATACAGGTAAATGGGAAGAGTATAAAAACACACTTACTGCTCATGCTGTTAAACTAGTCAAAATTTTAGATAAAGGTAACTGTAACCAACTAATTTCTATAAAATTTAAAAATGGTAGTTACACAAATCTGGAAAAGAAACACTAAGAGAGATGCTAGGAATATACTTTCCAAAATCTAGAGAAATCAACACTGAGGACAGCACCATTCGGGTCTGGATTCGCTCAGAAGTAACCGTACAGACTGGTGTATGTCTAGAAGTATTGTTGAATACTCTAAGATCAGATGGGCTATTTCTATGTTTAAACCTTTCAAAGCCCCAGGTATGGACAGTATTATCCCAATGCATTTACAAGAAGGATTCGATATCGTTACATCGATTCTTTGCCGGATTTTTAGGGCAAGTATAGCACTAGGGTATCTCCCATTGCAATAGAGACAAACCAGAGCTATCTTCATTCCTAAACCTGGCAAACAAAGTCCAGCTAAATCTTATCGACCTATCAGCCTTACCTCTTTTCTCAAAACCTCAAAACCTTAGAGAAATTGGTTGATAGATACATAAGAGATGAGATCCTTGTATCGCATCCTCTTGCCAGTCATCAATTTGCCTATCAGCAAGGTAAATCAACTGAAGCGGCCCTTCATCTTATAACAACTTTTTTTGGAGAAAGCCCTTGAGCACAAAGAATTTGCTTTAACCGTTTTCATGGACATTGAGGGGGCCTTTGATAAAATCTCTGTAGAGGCTATTGATGTAGCCACTCATAACCATGGAATCAATCCTATCTTATGTCGATGGTTGAGATCAATTCTAAGTGGATGTGTGGTCGTATCCTCGCTGCTGGGTGACACCTTAGCAGTCGCTACCAACAGAGGTTGCCCGCAGGGAGGGGTTCTCTCTCTTTGCTGTGATACCTTGTAGTGGACAAAATGCTGGTGTCTCTTGGGTAGTTTGGGTGTGGCTGCATTGGATAAGCAGAAGCAGAGGTAAATTCAATAAAACCCTATCAGAAATTATGCAACATGCTCTGTTACTGGTTGAAAAGTGGTGTAGAAAGTTAGGTCTTTCAATCAATCCAGCCAAACAACCTTGATATCTTTTACAAGGAAAAAGAACTTGCACGAGTTGCAAGCTTTTACTTTCTTTGACAGAAAGCTAACCATCCCTTCGGAAGTCAAGTACTTGGGTGTTACACTTGACCAAAGAATGAATTAGAGACAGCATTTGGAGCACTCGATTATGAAAGCTAAAAGAATCTTTTGGTCCTGTTAGGGTGCTATTGGAAAAGCCTGGGGTATTACCCCAAAGGTTATGCACTGGATCTATACTATGATCATTAGACTTACTCTCACATACGCTGCGGTGGTATGGTGGCTTAGGGTCAAACTTAAAACAGCTCAATGCGAGCTTAATAAACTTCAAAGAATGGCGTGCATAGGTATCATAGGGGCAATGAGAACTGCACCTATGGCTGCGGTTGAATTACTACTGGGATTCTTGCCACTACATTTACATATTGAAGTTGAAGCCACGCTGGGAGCTCTAAGGCTTAAGACTGCAGGTGAGTGGTGTTACACCCATTCGGTAAGCAGCCATACAAAGCTCTACACATAGCATTCAAATCAGGAATCTTGTTTCGCAAATGACTACTGACAGAATGCTTCCTTTTTATTTCTTCAAGAGACCATTCAGCATACACTTTCCAAGTAGAGCTGAGTGGGAAAATGGATCAATTCCATTACTTACAGATGATTCTGTTTGGTATACGGATGGATCAAAGTCTGCCAATGGCTCCGGGGCAGGTGTGTACAGGGTGACAGGAAAAACCTTGGACAAATGTTTCCATCGATATTTTATGAAGAAACGAAAGTTGCATGAATGTAACAACTAATACCAATAACATGGACATCACACAAAAAGTCTGTTCAGTCGGTTTTTCGAAGTGAGTGCCTTTGGTGGCGATGCAGAGCTCCAAACGTGACTTCAAATTTTCAGCGATGGGCCGCAGGTCCTCTGGCGACAATCGATCCACTCCCGGCGCAGAGATTGTTTCAGCGACGCGACACTTTTGTGGTGCTTAGCACAGGCCCTGGACTCCAAAATCGACCAGACGCTGTAGTCCATCGGGTTGGATCCGGTGAGTACGGCGGCCATTCCGCAGACGAGATGAAATCCGGAAAATGGGCCTTGCACCAGTTATGAGTCGTTTTCGCCTTGTGGGCCGGAGCGGAGTCTTGTTGGACCTTCCACTTCATATTGCCGAAGTGCTGCTGGGCCCACAGTAGAATGATGGCCTGAAGAATGTTGCGGCGATACACTTCTTGGTTGATTTTGACACCCTGGTCCACAAAAACGAGGGGGGGTCTTGCCACTGGCGCAAATTCCTCCCCAGACCATCACCGACTGCAGATTTTGGCGGTGTTCAACGATGGCCGATGTGCCGGGATTCTCGGCGGACCAGCTCCTGTCATTTTGGTGGTTGTGTGCCTGCTCGACGGTGAACAGCTTCTCATCGGTGAAGAGAATGCGCTTCCATCGCTGAGCTGCGGCCCCACGCTTCAGTTGGCGACATCTTTGAAGTCGTACACACTTGTTCTCATCGGTGAGCAGCTGAACTTTTCGGAGCTTGTACGGCTTGAGGTTGAGTATCTGTTTGGCCATATGTCAAGTCGATTTTCGATTGATGCCTGTCTCATGAGCGATTTTCCTCATGCAGACCCTCGAATTTCTCTGGATCTGCTTCTTAATTTTCTGGCGGTTTGCGGCAGTGTTGACAGTGCACTTTCTCCCGCTTCCAGGACGTCATCCATCATGACCAAGCTCCTTGAACCGGTTGATGGCATCAGAGACGGTCTGCTGAGGCACGCTAAGCAGACGAACAATGTCGTATTGACGTTTTCCAGCATGAAACAGCTCCACAATTGCACCACGTTTGTTGGACATACTAAATAAAAGAAAAAATAATCAGCAATAAATTGAAACTACACACACCAGTACATACGAACATAGGAACCTTACAAAACAAAAATCAGTTGGATACGGTACAATGCATTCGCGTCAGGACGTATCAAACTTTGTCCGAGGTTTTCCTTGTCACCCGGTATTACCAAACAGCTATATATGGCTTTTCTTATAACCTAGGTAATTTTACAACTGTCTTTCAAGTAGAAATCTTTGCAATTTTTGCTTGTACTGGTATCTGCTTAGACAAGAATATCAGAAATAAGAATATTTACATTTTTTCTGATAGCCAAGCAGCACTGAATGCTCTGAAGCAGTGCCGCATTACTTCTAAGATCGTTTTTGATTGCCTCAAAGCTCTTTCTTTACTGGTACAATACAATAAAGTTCGTCTTTTTTGGGTGCCAGGACACAGTGGTTATGAGGGCAATGAGAAAGCCGATTCTTTTGCTAAGAAAGGGCTCGAAGTTGACCTTTATTGATCCGGAACCTGTTATTGGTTTATCCAATAACATGATTAGAAAGATCTTTCTTAAGAAAATGAGAGCTTTACAGCTTAAGTCATGGCACAGGTTGATGGTCAAAGCCAAGCCAAGATGTTAATTCAAGGACCTAGCAACAAATGTGCCTCCGAACTCTTAGTGTTATGAAAAAAGGAACTCTGTATTGTTGTTCGTCTACTCACTGCACATTGTCGTCTTAACAAGCATTTATGGCTCTTAAACTTAAAAGACAACACTACTTGTAGGAGTTGTCATTCAGAAGATGAGACTTCTTCACACATCTTATATAACTGTGAATATTTCACAGCCCTGAAGACATAAAATCCTAGGATCTTTCTTTTTAGAACCTAGGAATTTGTTGATGGTCCCTATAAGAAAGCTAGTGGCATTTGCTGTAGCTATGGGTCGTTTTGGGGATTAAGGTTGGTGGAAGTACAATAGACCTTAGGTCGCAGTGCTAGGTATATTTACCACCCATCTTCTACATTAACTACATTGTGATTTTATTTCTGGTAAGGGCAAGTTAGAGTACCGACCTCCAACAACAAAAATGAAAAAAAAAAAAAAAAAAATTCACTAATTTCTAAATTGGAAAGGTTCTATCAATCTACCATCCAAAACAAAAACACCACCACTAACTTCTGTCAATAAGAAAACTTGGACTACTATATATATTTATGGGGATATATCTTTCCATAGATGGATGAGAAAAGAAAATACCAGCTATAGCAACAAGGACCATTTCCTTGAAATGATGGAAAGGTACATATACAAAGAAAGTAGACTAAGAACTTCAAACTGAGGCCTAAAATAACAAGGTGATACAATAAAAGCTGATTAGATTATCTACATGGTACAGTGCAAGACAATGATCAGCCAAAGGTGTTGCAATTGCTGAAGTGAATGGCATTCGAATCTTCTGCAAAACTGTCAAAGGACAGGATTTTTCTAACAGAATTTCCTTTAAGTAAGAAACTATGAGAACAAATTTGCTAGATTATAACAAAACAAAACAAAATCATATTTACAAACAGAAAAAGTTCATAGAAATAAACTTTAAAAATAACATTAGAAATGCTTGTAATATTTATCAAAAATAATTATTGTTATTATTGTTTGATTAGTGGAAATTTGGCTTGAGTAGATCAGGTAGTGGGTTTATCACTAATTATTCCAGTCATCCTATTTTACATTACTACCAACTCGGGTCAAAACAGTTCACTCTTTTTTGTGTTCAGAATTTCATTTCCATAAGTCAGCATGAACTAGAGTAACTAATGTATTAGGGTGGACACACAACAGAGCTGGCAAAACATCAGCAACAAATTGACTCAAAGCAAAAACGTCAGACATACAAAATGTTTTGCTTCAGACTGCCTGTGACTATCTCTTTCATTCTGAGTCTATATGGTGACTGATGAAGAAGTGGCTATGATTGTTTATTATTATTTGTTATGTTTAAGAGGAGGAAAGGCCAGGCCACACTCAATTTGGATTCATCCTATTAATCAACATGTTTTTAGATGAAGTAAGAGGAGATGAAAAGAAATTCTTTAATTTTACAAGAATGAGTATTAATAGTTTGGATTATTTATTAGGGTTAATCAGTAAAAAAGTCGAGAAATAAAACACTAAATACAGTAGAGTCCCGATTATCTGAGTTAATGTGGACCAAGATTAGATAACTGAAAAACTTTGTTAAAGCGAAAACTGTAAATAAAATAAATCGTGTAGGTTTAAATGTATATTTTAACAAATACAAAAGTTATACAGACACATGCAATTCATATTAAGATAATTTAACAATAAGACTTCTTTTACTTAAAAAAGTCCTTAATTGTTTTTTGGTTATACGTTACTTTGGCGTTTTTCTGCAACAATGTTTCGCCATTTTTTTAAGGATAACAGGATTGCTGGTGTCGCTTCTTCTTCTTGTTTTATACATTCAATAGCACTTTCGATAGCTTTTAGTCCATCTGTATGGGAGATTTTCATACGTCAATTTTCATTGTCACTGTCTTCATCATCATCGCTAGATTCATTTTCCTTATTGACGATCATTTTATCTGTAATGTCTTGTTGTTTGACAGCGTTTATCCAGTCTCGTATATCCTCTTCGTTGATTGGCTCAAACCATGGCAGTTTCATGAAGATCCAATGAAACTACTTTAACTGGACTTTCCGTTGTGTTCCGTATTCTGTGTATCGATAATTTTCCTCCACGACTTTAATATGGTGGCTGATTTTACTTCAACCCATGCCTCAGCTATCCAGTAGACAGCATCCTTTAGATTAAAACTTATAACATCCTTTTTAGAATGATCTTTCAGCTGATAACTATATAGTGTAGAGATCCGAGAAAAGCAGCGCCATATGCTTGTAAGGATTATTCGTAGCAACATATGCACTACCTGTAGTCAGCGGCTATGTTTGCTTCCAAACCAAGGCAAGGTTATAGAATGTGTTGGAGTGAGCCGAGCGAGCTCTCATTTTCTGATGAGTGGGTCCTTTACTAGGTTCGCCGACTGGCGTTTCATCCACCGTACCCGTCTTAATTTGGTTCCCATCAATGCCAATAGGCGGTGGAATGCCTGAGGAGTGAAGACCTGCCATTGGTGTAATTCTAGGGAGGAGACTATGCCGTATGTCCTTAACCACTGCATGTCCTATGCAGCTGCCTTTCAACGATGCCACAATGCCTTGGGGATCGGATTCGTAAAGCGTCATCTTTGCATTTTTGCGTCGTTGGCGACAACCAAGCTGTTGTCAAAGGTTCTCGGCTTCGCCCCAACCTTATACTGGTGCATCAAAAGTCCGCCCTGATTCTTGACATAACAGTTCCCTTCGATAATCGTTTATAAGCTTTCGTACAGGCTCACGAGGCCAAGATTGGGAAGTATGAGTATAAGTTCCTATAGCAACTTCTTTGCGGAGGAATTATGCCGAGGTGAAGTTTGTCCCCTTCATTGTGGGTTCCCTTGGATCTTGGGACCCTGGCAATGATTCCTTTCTGCAGCTGCTTTGTTCTCCTTCTTACGGCTGGTTATTTCGAAGATTATGTGTGTGTCTGATGTCATAAGGTGGTCCCGTGACATCTACACAGCACATAACTGGTCAGAGACAGTATGAGTGATTTTTTCTTTTATTTTTCCCTTTTTTGAACAGAGAATGATTAATCTGATGTCTTACCAACTTGCATAGAAGCATTTTTGAGATATGACTTTGTTCTTTTATAGCTTTTTTCGCTGTTTTTTTTCCATGGCTAACTTCAATGAAGAAACGAAGATTAGCAAGAGTCCTCCAGCAGCCATCTTCACCTGGACCTGCTTCACCCGTACCTTCTGTGGATTCTACATTGGACAGCAGCTCGGATTATTCTAGAATCCCACCTACGCCGCCGGACCCTAGGACCTCCTCCTCGCCAGATGCCAGTCTTCGGTCAGAAGCGGCACCCCGATGGTGGTGTCTGGTAGCCCCCCACTTCGCCGACCACCCCCTAGGACTGCGACATTGCCAGATGTTGTACCTGGGTCAGGCACCACGACGAAAAGGCTCGCCCAAGCACCCGGAGACTGCTTCCTCTTCTGGACGGGAGGTCCCTCGGTCAGAAGCCATGTTGCCAACTCAGATATCCTTGTCCAAAGAGGCTTCTGCGCCAGCAAACAGCCAAGCAACCGTTTTCGAAGTGCCACTCACACTGTAGGCAACCTGAAGCTTTGAGAGCCGTAGTCTACATGTTACGGCGTTCATTTGTTGTCTATGTAAAATCCTTACGAGCTACACAGGACAGGTAGTCAGACAGGTCAGGAGTTTCAACTGGGCCTTTTCTTCTTGGCCTTTTGGCTAAGATCAAAGTGAAGAGATTGCGAAGTATGAATCTTTAGCTACTTTTTTGCGGAGGAATTACGCCGAGGTGAGCATTGTCCCATTCACCGTGGATTCCCTTGGATCTTAGGACCCTGGCAATGATTCCTTTCTGCAGCTGCTATGTTCTCCCTCATATGGCTGGTTATTCAGAAGACTGTGTCTGATGTCAAAAGGTGGTCCCGTGACATCTTCTTACAGCATATAACTGGTCAGACAGTATGAGTAAACCCCGCTTTTCTCTTTACTGTTCTCATGTCTATGTGCGTAGAAGGTTGCTTCCGTCTTCCTTATTCCCACCCCCCTTTTTTTTTCTACGTAGGGTTAAGCTTCCGTCTTCCCTGTAGAATAGAGCAATAAATCTGATCTTTTTCCAACTTGCATGGAAGCATTCTTGATATCACTGTTCTTTTACAGCTTTTTTTCAACAAGTGTTTACCCCAATAAGTGCTGTGCAGTTCATATCTCAGGGCAGAACCCAGTGGGTTGCTGGGACTCTGTGTTCACGGTTAATGGTTTACCTATTCCGTCCCTGGGGGATGGCGAGACCTGGAAGTTCCTTGGAAAACCGGTGGGCTACCAGATATTATCGGACTGGATGTCCTTGAAGGACTTCATGGATGTTGCCTCTGCTATCCTCAGCTCAAGGCTTGCCCCATGGCACAGGATCAATATCCTGAAAGCCTTCTTCTTCCCAAGCCTTCAGTTTGCCCTTCGCACAGGGCAATTTATTAAGGCCGACTGGGCAAGATTGGACAGTACGCTTCGTCCCGAACTGAAGCGGACCCTCAACTTGCCCCAGGAAGCGAGCAATGACTATCTCTACGAAAGTCGTGCTGATGGAGCTTGTGGCATCCCAAATGCTGTCGATGACAGCGACATCCTTGCTGTTAATGGCGCGTTTAAGCTCCTGTCCTCGCGTGACCGTGCCGTCAGAGACCTTGCTTGTTTCGATGTTGAGTCGACAGTGTCGAGTAGATTACGACGCCCAGTCGAAACTCCTGATCTGTCTGATTATCTGTCCTGTGTCGCTGGCAAGGACTTTACAGTGACTACTAATGAACGCTGTAACATGTGGACTGCAGCTTGTAAAGCTTCGGGCTGCCCACGTATGAGTGGCGCTTCGAAAATGGTGCCATCCAAGTTTCCCATAACGACATCGTTATCCGAGAAAAGCAGCACCAAGTGCTTGTAAAGATTATTCGTGCCAACATTTTCATACTGTCCGAAGTCAGCATCTGTCTTCACTCCCGAACCAGGTGATGGAATGTGTTGGAGTGAGCCGCGCGAGCTCTCCCACTTTTTGATGAGTGGGTCCTTAACTAGGTTCGCTAACTGGTGTTTCATCCTCTGCGCCCGCCTAAACTTGGTACCCCTAATGCCAATAGGCGGTGGCACACTGTTGGAGTGAAGACCTGCCATCGGTGTAATTATAGGGAGGAGACTCTGCCACATGTCCTTAACCACTTGATGTCCTATGCAGCTGCCTTTGAACGGTGCCACAACGCCCTTGTGGATTGGATTCACAAAGCACCATCTTTGCATTTTCGCATCATTGGCGACAACCAAGATGTTGTTGAAGGTTCTCGGCTTCGCCCCGGCCTTATACTGGTGCGTCAACAGTCCGTCCTGATTGTTGACGTAACGGTTCCTTTTGATAACCGGTTAGAGGCCTTCGCACAGGCTCGCGTGGCCAAGATCGTCAAGTATGAGTCCTTAGCTACTTCTTTGCGGAGGAATTACGCCGAGGTGAGCATTGTCCCTTTCATTGTCCCTTTCATCGTGGGTTCCCTTAGATCTTGGGACCCTGGCAATGATTCCTTTCTGCAGCTGCTTTGTTCTCCCTCATATGGCCAGTTATTCAGAAGACTATGTGTGTCTCATGTCATAAGGTGGTCCTGCGACATCTACATTCAGCACATAACTGTGTTACAGATTTCCCCTAGTATAGTGAGGATATATAAGCAAATACTTATTTTAAGGCAACCGGAAGTTTACACCTATAAAACCAGATGTTGAAAAAATAAATAAAGCTGATGGAATGCTGGGCCCAAAAATTCCACAGCTAAAGCCAGATAAATATTACACCAGGAGATTATAAAAAGAAAGAGAACAAACAATACAAATAGAAAAATGTATTTACAAATAAGCTTAATACTGTACAATAACATACAATAATATCAAGCAAGATTTAGTCTTATAAAATTACATGTCAATATAACTATCAAAATAACTACACACAACTTGATGACAGAGTAATTTGTATTGGCGTTGATCAACAAAATTTAGCAGCAAAATACATTTACGTATCTAGTCTCACAATAGTTTATGTCTCTGTTATGTCTCCGAACAATCGTCGTTCTACGAAGCAGACTTCTCCACTATAATGTCTTTCTTAAAGTTCACACTCAGCTTAACAATTCAAAAAAATATTACTCACAAATTCAGCATCTTGACTTGGACACACGGAGCTAAACACTGGATAGCTCCACTGAAAATCACTAAGTTACACCTGTTGGAATATATGCAGAGGCACAACAAAACAAAACACCAATTCCTCCTTTCTTCCACTTTGCAAACATTGTATAAATCTACCATTGACTGCTCAATGTATCCCAAGCTGTCTCGAAGTGTATGACCTTCCCTTTATCTAGCAGATATTCAGGAAGTCAACTTTACGTCCAGAAAAAATATCTCAAAATATCCGGAGACGTTTGACTTACAGGATGGAACCACCAGGGTTTTCCATTGAACTGGGTGTAAAAAAGTGAAGAAGAGCTGCTTCACCCCCTCCGAGCTCATAGCTCCTCCACGGAGAAATATAGTCACGTCCTTTACCCCATGAAGTTTGTTGCCAGACTGTCTCAAAAGTTTCACGTAACGCATTTACAGGCACTGTGATGTGTTCAAGCTACACCAATGGTACTTCCAGAGTTCAAAAAGTCTTGAAACTGCAAATGATGTCATCCTGGTTTTTGTCATAAACAAATATGGCAGAACTCTCTCAGCAGCATAAATTTTGCTCTAAATGCACACAAAATTTAAACACAATAATCTATAAAATCATTCATAAGTAACAATAAAAAAGTAAACATAAGGTGATTGCAGATAAGAATAAAGAAAAACGATAAAGTAAGATATTTTCTTTAATGCAGAAAGCCTTCCATTCCAGACTTGGAAGAAAAGATGAAAAAAAAAAAAAAAAACATGGCGAAGAAGAAGAGACAATTTTTAATAGCAGGGCAAAGATCATTTCGCAAATAACAGCGACGCAATGACTTGAAGTGACATCAAACGAAAAGGAAGGAAAAAGGAAATAAAAATGAGCAAAAAAGAAAACCGTAACAGCTGGTCAGAGACAGTATGAATGAACCCCGCTTTTCTCTTAGCTGTTCTCATGCCTATGTGCATAGAAGGTTGCTTCCATCTTCCTTTTTTTTTGGTTAAGGTTGCTTCCGTCTTCCTTTTTTTTTCTTTTTTCAATGTAGGCATAAGCTTCCGTCTTCCTTTTTTTTTCTTTTTTCTATGTAGGCTTAAGCTTCCGTCTTCTCTGTAGAATAGAGAATGATTAAATCTGATGTTTTTCCAACTTGAATGGAAGCATTCTTGAGATATGACTGTTCTTTTACAGCTTTTTTCGCTGGTTCATTCAAAGACTGGATATAATTTCAAGCAGCTTCACTGTTTATTCACCAACTGCCTCTGACTGCCTGGGACAAGCATCTGAAGCTGTGTGAGGCTTACCCATAGCAAACCATTGTAACTTCGTTGAGTCAGTCTCTGACAAAAATGGCTCGTCTCCAGATAGAGTACAGATGTTGATAAAACATAAAAAGTTTGTTTGAAAAAACCAAATGGATTAGAAGAATAATGAAATATGAGAGAAAGTTTCAAAAAAATGCTAAGCACTTCAGACTTTAGGCGAACGAATAAGACACAGGAGACCTCTATCACGTAAGCAGGTTTTAGGTTCCCATTCGTCTGTAATTGATTACAGACGAACAAACACAAACAACAACAACTACAAAAATAACTCTTCAAACCGTTCATCTAAAATGTTTAAAGTACATCACCAAATGAAAGCTGTCAGTGAATAGTAAAATGAAAAACAAACGAGGAATTGATAATTTAAAAGATTAATTTAAAGGAATGATTTGTCAGACAAAGAAGAGGCTAGGAAATAATTAAGCTCGGACCATCAAATGTAATGCAAAAGCTTTCACATTACAGAAAGAACTACGATAGAATGAGCTGAAGAAATCCAGTCAGATATCTCGTAGAGCATCTAAGATGTATTTTGAAGTACCAAGTCCAGACATTGGTGGTAACAAGTGAAATGTGTGTAGAATTAGACACACTTGGTACAGGGTCTGTGGTTCTAAATCACACTGCACAAGAGAATTTGTATCCTAAGAGTGTTTTAAGATCTCTCAATAAATCTAAAATATGATTCAAAGTTAATGAGAGACACAATAAATCAATGGAACTTAATACAATAAAAAAGCCTTTTTTTTTTTTTATTTTCTGAAAATCAGTTGCTTTTATATATGATGATCTTATAGTTCATGTGAAACAAATTAATTTTGTCAACCATGAATAATATTAATTAGTAGGGCAAGGCATTTAATGACCTATAATTTGCTAATAAATGACAAATAAAAAATGCATTTATGACCTAAAACTAGTAAAAAAATGACACAAAAATAAAAAAAAAAGGATCAATAAAATATTGAATTTATTACATTAAACACTTATTTTTGTTACTAAATAGGTAATTAACGAATTAAAAGTATTATGAACTTTTAAAATTATGTTTTCACTTTCAATTGTCCCTATCAAATATATGCAATTGAAATAACAATTATGAAAAGATACTTTTACTTTGTATTGTTATTGAAGACAGATTTTAGTGCATTTTCACAACAAATTTGAATTACAATGAACAATAAACACTTGACGAAGATTTTCAAATAAAAATGATTGTCTATTGTCTGCTAGTAAAGACTTGTATATTGAAAAGCTTCTCTCTACTTCAATAGAAACAATTGGAAAATACTGATAGCAAGCAATGTCTCCTGGATTTAATTCACATTCAGCTAGAGAAAAATTTTCACCTGACAAAGCTTTTCCAATTGAACAGAATGTTTTGTACCCGTTGTTCTTATCTAACACCTTCTTCATTTTCACTGATACTGCTTCACCCACTTTACCACACGCATGATTCAGATCATTCACTACTTTATCCACAACTTGTAGCTGCTCCACTAGTATCACTTGGGATTTTTCCAAAGCTGTTATGGCATCGGGAAGGAACCCAAAATTTGTCTTAATATAGGAAAGTGTACCTGCAATTTGTTTATCAGCCAACAGTTCTTGCGCTGTTTTAATTGATGCAGACACAGTGTTATCGAAGGAATCAATTACTTTCTTCACAATGTCGAAGTTCTGGCAATAATAACTGCAAGCCTCGATCCATGTTCCCCATCTTGTCAAAACAGGTGAAAAGGGTAATGGAATTTCTGGAGCTTCTGTTTTGAATGCTAGAATTCGAGAGGGGGCTTTCAAGAATACTTTCTTCATGCATACCTTCTCTGCAGCTCGGTGTAACGCAAGCACGAAGCATGTCTCATGCACCATTTTTGCATATAGCACACTTAAACAATCAGCAGCCTTCATCATGTAGAGTGCTGCGTCTGTTATTAACAGCAACATATCATTTCGAATGCCGTCAGGCCACAATATTCTCAATGATTGGTCAAAAACTCTGCTAATCGTTGATTGGTTAACTTTGTCCAACTGCTCACAATGTAGTAGGAATTGTTCTCCAGGGCTCCCTGCTTCCAGAATTCCAACAATAACTTTCACTATGTATTGTCCTGAAGAGTCTGTTGTCTCATCTATGGATACTAATTTTTTTCCTCCAACCCTTTACTGATTTCTTGCAAGATTTTGTTGTAGCACCGGCCAACATAGGTTTTTCTCAAGGTTCTGGGATCTGGAATTAATTTCCCGGTCTCCTCTTCTAAGAAACTGTGCAGCTTTGGATGGTTCAACTTGTTCAGTGGAATATCAGCGCATAAAAATGCTGTGCATAATTTCTCACAAAATGGAGAAAATGTTGAAAGAGTTTCCCCAAGAAGCATCTGCTGTAGGCTACTGTTAGCTTTATCTTGAAGTCGCTGCAGTCCACGTTTATGTTTCTCTCGCGACATGTGTTGTTCTACCATAAACCTTTTTTCAGCAGCCACTCGCAAATCATAGACCTTGCAGAATAATATTTTCCTGTCAGTGGAAAAAATATTTTCTCCATATTCTGAAGCTTTTTAAACAAATCGATTTAGTTTAACACTTACACTTTCTTTCACTTTGGGCATCTTACTATTCTTATGTTTAGTAGTGAGCTGAATACCTCACTCAACCGCAGAATAATGCAGGGTTGCCAGATCTGAATTGCTGAAAGTAGCAAGTTGAAGGATTAAAAGTAGCCCAATATTTTTTTTTTTTACCTTTTTTAACTTAGACAACATAAAAAAAGATTATGAAATACTTAATATAAAATAACTATAAGATTTAGTTGGAACTCTTTTGCGAGCAGCGGATGCACATTTTGATAACGAAAACAGGTCTATTTGTTTCCTGGAAAAATTTGTTGGCTTGAATGAGGACAAGCAAAAATACTGATTAATAAATAAAATCTCAAATTATAATAAAAATGCCATTGCCTTCCAAAAAACTACTAAAAATGCTCAAAATGACCCAAAAATTGCCAAAATATGACCTATCACTAAAAAATGCAAAAAAATACCCTAACGAATTGCCTTTATTTAACCAATTATTTAATGTTACTCATTTTCATATATGCGAGGCATTGGTTGGTTGGTTGGTGTTTTATGGCTCAAAAGTAGCTGCGGCTAAGCTGCACCAATTATATGCGAGGCATGTTTCAACCTTCATAGAAAAAAGATGCAAAATTATCAAATGCCTTGCCCTATTAATTAGTTTTTAATTTTTTTTTCTTTTTCTTTCATTCCTTCTATCTTTATAACCTATATACAAACAAATTATAGACCTTATTTTATAATAATTAACTTACTTTTTTAATCCAGCAATTAACAATGATGCATAGGGCTGATGCATGCTTAAACATGATCCTTCATCAGACATCTCTTGTAATTCTTTATCTTGAAGTCTATTCATTTTCCATTTATCTTTAGAATTCACAAACTTTTTTTCTATTTTGGATGTTTTAGAATGTGCTACTGAATCATCTAGGCAAAACTGAAGAAAAAAAATAGCATTTTAGTTGAGAGATTCAATACATACACATTTTTTTCTAATTCTAATGTTTATCTTTTTACATTTATGAATATATGGATTGCTTTAGTATATATATAAAATGTGTGGGTCCTTGGTTTAGATGCTTGACAGCATACTAGAGAAGTCCGGGTTCAATTGCAGGCAGTGGTTGGGAATTTTCACTTATTTCTCCTCCAGACAGACCACCTAGGGTTCACACAGCCCTCTGTGAAATGGGTACCAGGTTTCTTAATCAGGAGTTAAAAGTGGGTTGGTGTCGGGCTGTCCATCCGACCTAAACTAGTCTCATTAGTCAAGAATCACTGGAGCCTAAACCTACTGTACACACAGAGACCTGCATGGTCTGTAGCAGCACACCTTTTAACCATATAGAAAATGTTGTTTAAAGCAAATGATAACATTTTTTTTTTTTTGGTTGAAATGTTGAAGAAAGCTTATGAATTAAAAAGCAATCTACCAGCAAATTGAAATCTTCGAAGCATGTTTGTTGTATGCCTACTACCCACTTTCAAGTTTGTTATTCTGTAAAATTATTTTACAAAGAATTTTATTAAATAACGATAATATTACTTGTGGGAGAATCTGTATGAGAATTTTTTTCGATTAATAACATTGTTCTTGGTTTTAGTTTTTATTGTTATCTTCAATATTAGCAACTCAATAATTAACTAATCCATTTCATTTATTTATATATTTACAGAAGTGCCACTGCTAAATCCATCCTCATAAACAATATAAAAGGAGGTATATATCACCAAGAAAATAGACTTTTAGTGATAATTTCACATGACAACTTTCCACTCAAAAAGTCACAACGAAAATACATTTTGAACTATTTAGACTGTCAAAGGATTTGTGGGTGTGGATTGATCTATAAATTTAGGAGAATTTTATGTTATTTTCAAATGGTTTCAACACACCTAGGCACTTTCCATCATTTATAATTTCTTGCCACTCACTTAGATTCTTAGATTTAAAATTTTGCTTAGTTTCAAATGCTGATTTTGGTCCATTATTCATTTTCAAGTAGAGATAGACCTGATTCAAAGATTTTTATTTTGTTGTAAATGTGCAGCAAGATAATCATCTTGTTCAGTATCTAGCAAAGCATGGTGAAAGCTTCTTTTCAGAGCCTTTCACAGTAAAGTTTCGAAGTTCTATCAACATTTGCCCAGTAATTGTTGAGTAGATTTTTGGAGTACATCTTCAACTTTTGTTTAATTAATCATGTTTATGTACAAGAACTCAGCATATTGTTTTGGCATGGAAGTATCTTTGCTATTAAAGTGGCAGTGGCATTCGTAAAGAGGTCAATATATGAGAGAAGCCACAATACATGGATTTTCTTGTGTAGCTCTTCCAATAGTTTAATCAGTTTTCTTAATTCAAAACACAAAATTTCAACAACCATAAAATGCAAATCTAGTAAACTCAGATCATTATCATGTGTGATATAGGAGGCTATATGTAAATGATCAAAATTATGATATGATTATGACACCACAAACAACATTATAGAGAAAACCGTCAATTGTGTGGCCAATAATAAAATTTGATGTTACAGGCAGCAGGGAAGTCACTGATGAGGAGATTCTCAGTAGATGCTACTTTGCAATATGAAAAGGCATCATATAGAACGTTATCAGCAGCAAGATATGTTCGAACAGGGCACGAATTATTACAGCTTTACACATGCTTTACACATGTGTCAAGCCAGTTGATATGCTTTACACATAGCCAATCATCTGTACAACGAGCATTGTAACATAGTGTATTTGTGCAGCAATGGATGAGTGCAGATAACACTTCATGTCAGCACGGCTTTGCTCCCCTCTCTCTTGACAGACCTCAGACAGAGAATATTGCCATATCCGTCAGCAAGCAACTCAGATTCTGGTGCAACATATGGTGTACTGTGGTGCCTACACTGTATTCATTATTATATATGAGGACCATCTACCAATAGCTAAATGAAGTTGACTTGTAGGCAAGTATTTCATTAATGTCAGGCACATCTAGCGTTTTATCGTTTCTGCACTGAATTCTCCAGTATCTCTATTATCCAGTGTCCTTGTGGACTATCCACTAATGGATAATAAAGATGAACTATGATGCACTGGATGCCTTTGATCACTTCTCATCGCTCAACATATCAACAGTGGGTGCCTATATCAGTCATAGAGCAGAATGAATATCACATTATCTTTTCTGATGAGTTCTGCTTTTGCCTGGAAGCAGATAATGGCATTATAGTTGAAATTGCAGAGGCTGGTGTTCAGATCCAGCACAAACCTATGAACATCACAGTGCCTGGACAGCAGGAATTTTGATTTAGGATGACATCAGTTCAGATCACATCTTGTGTTTATAAAGCTCAGTGATACATCAATAACACTCTGTTGCCCCATTCTCTACCATTTTTTGCTGCAGTCCTTGTCTCCCTTTGCAGCATGATAATGCAGAACCATTCAGCAAATGTCTATCTGCAAGGACCCAAAGTTGAAATATGATGGGACAATGTCTCCTACAGTATCTGCAACTGGCAAAAACATTGATTAGCCTGTAGCAATTTTTCAATTGCCAAACCAATTTAACTGTCATTAAACACAAATTTACAGGAAGAATAGTGAAATATAATGCAGGAAAACTAATAAACTTGTATGCATCAGTGCCTTGAAACCCTAGATTCTGTGTGAAGATGCATGTCAGCAATGGACCAGATATTGCAAAGCTCATATGTTTGTAGATACCTATTGTTGTGAGTATATATTGGGTTAGCCAAAAAGTTCATTCGTTTTTTTTACGTACATTGGCTCTAGTAGTGCTTAGGTGTCTTTAACGCCATTCAATACCATTTTGTTAGGTTGTATTGTGAAGTATCATATCAGCATGCATTTAAAACAAAACTGATCAAAATTGGTAAATTTTGTGTAGCCAATTTAATATTGAAGATGGAAGAAAATAAGCACATAAGACCACATGTTTCTTTGATGAACAGGCAAAAATTGTTACAGCTTGGCTGGGAAGTTCTGATTCATCTGCCATATTCACCAGACATTGCACCTTCAGATTTTCAGTTATTTTGATCTTTACAAAATTCTCTTAATGGAAAAAAATTCAATTCCCTAGAAGACTCCATAGGCACCTAGAACATTTTTTTTGTTCAAAAACGATAGAAAGTTGTGGGAATATGCAATTACGAAGTTGCCTGAAAGATGAAAGAAGCTAAAGTTGCAAACTGTTGAAGGCGTTGAATAAGATTATTAATGATAATGAAAAATGTGTCTATTATTTTTACTTAAAAAAACTTAACGAACTTTTTGGCCAACCTAATATTATCTATTATATATGGTGTATACAAGACAGTAATTTTGTTTTAGTGATGTAAAACTAGCAGAATAGGGTTTAATTACCAAGTAAATAATGTAGATTTTATTGTGTGAGTAATGTGAAAGGAGAATTTGCATTAAGTGAGTAGATATTACTATCTTCAATGATGATGATGGATCTAAAGTGATCAAAGAATTGTTCCTCGTTTCATGTAGATGTATACACTACTATGTGTGTAGGATTTTGAACATATTAGGTATGCTGGATTTCTTTCATGACAATATCTTATTGTCAGTATGGCATCACTGTAATTATAAACGGGCTGTCTCATACGCACTAAATGAAGAGAAGCTAGGACTTATTACATTGCTAAACTGAGGTAAGTAAAGTTTCTAACCAGAAATGTACAAAAAAAAAAATAATAAATAAATAAAAATATGTACAGGGTTGTTAACATTAAAGCTCCTCTACATAGAGGACTGGAGCATGTTCTAAGGCTCCAAATGGAAAGAAATTTGGACAACAGATATTTTAAACGATGTGCTTGCTATTTATTGAAAAAAAAAACCCCAACAAAAATGGCCAATAGATGGCGCTGTAGCAATAGCCATCCATAACTAATGTAAAAACATAACTTAACACAACCATGTGTTACTCTAAAAACATAACTTAAATAATGCAGATAATGTACTAAAAGTAACACAAGAACTAATGAAAGACAAGAAGCAATTCCGTCAAATTCAACTAATTTAAAAGTTCCACTCGATGTGCCGAGGGCGGAGGAAAGAGTTTCGTCACTGTCCATATGTCGCTCTCTGATTGGAAGTCGCATCACGGTCGTGCATAATGTTGACTCGCAGCTCTATAAAAGGAAAGAAAGCTTTTCAAAAGCATTAGATGCTTACTGGCACTTCAGGAGCAATGCCAACGTTGCAGGAAAAAGCGCTATTGGAGAGGTTGTTCTGTCAGAACAATACCAATCAGCAGCGGCTGTCAGAGAATTCCGGAGTCAGAAGCATGTAAGGTGTGGACCAATGTCTGCTCAAGCTGTCCACAAAATGATTGCAAAAGTTGAAGCAATACGACAACTTCGAGTTCTACCAAGTAGAGATCGAAAGCGAGTGGACTCTTCTCGCGTTGAAGATGTAGATATGGCTGTCGTGGATTTGTCACATCAATCTCCATGTGGTAATGTACGTGTACCAGTTCTTGCCCATGTAGTGGACATGCCGTATGCCACTGTAAGGCTAGTGATGCGTCAGATATTGCGGTACTATCCATACCGCAAGATAAGCAGTCTACAGCACAATGACACAAAAATTCTTAAAACATTTGTGCTTCAATTCCTGGCGCAAATGGCAGTAGATATCACTTTGGAGTGACGAAGCCCACTTCTGCTTAAATGGACAAGTGAATGCCCACAACTGTCGCATATGGACAACAGAAAACCCTCGTGTTATCCGAGAAGTCCTACTACATTCTCCAAAAGTGACTGTGTGGTGTGGATTTACAGCTAATTTCATCATTGGGCCATATTTTTTTGAAGAGGTAACTCCAACTGGGTCCCGTACCTGTTCTATAACTGGACAGCGGTATTACGACATGTTGGCATATTTCGTTATACCCGAGCTTCAATAATGTGAATGCCTTCAGGAAACCATATTCAGGCAAGACGGTGCTCCACCCCACATCACCTGTTGAGTTCAAAATTTGTTAAGCAGCACTTTACAAATGAACGGGTTATCAGCTATCATTTCCAGACAACTTGGCTTCCCCGATCACCCAACCTCATCCCATGTGACTTCTAGTTATGAGGTTTTTTGAAGAGCCAGATATATAGTGAAAGATGGCAAACTTTGTCAGCTCTGAAGGACAGCATTAGATGTCATGTTCTAGCATTTCTAGCAGATGTATTGCGTTCTGTGATAGAAAATGCCGTTTTGCAAACGGAAAACATTGTTGAAAACATTGTTGACATTTATAATGCTGTTCGAGTGATTTGTATTGCTGCAGTGCCGTTCAAGTGATTTGTATTGATACAGTGCCATTTATTGGTCATTTTTTTTTACCATTTTTTTCCTTCAATAAAAGGCGAATGCATCATTTGAAGTACCTGTTGTCCAAATTTCTTTCCATTTGGAGCCTTAGAAAGCACTCCAGAGCTCTCTACATAGAGGAACATTTAATTTTAACAATCCTTTATATATATTCAGTTCTATCATTAGTAACAAGTGCAAAGTGCAGTATCAGTAGAAACAGTTTAAGGATATGAAAATATTTCCTTCCTACTTCTGTCCAAGCAGTAAGATCCATCCCTACTGTCTATCCAATAAAGAGGAACTTACATCATTCATGATTATAAAGATGGCTTTCACTATTTTCTTTAAATTAATTAGAGTGAATTAACAGATTCATGGCGGTGTGCACCAAACTTCAGTTAACTTGAAGGACTGCTATTTGGACGGAGCTAAAATT
>JAFIDM010009631.1:161103650-161142057 GCA_023159025.1 Thereuonema tuberculata | reverse complement strand
TTAATACAATAGTAAATATAATATTTATGAAGTTTCATTTTGATAGATGCTTTAATTTTTTTTTTATAACAGTTCTGATCCAATTCAAATATCTGTCCACTGTGAGTTTGTCGAATGTGAGCTTTCACTATGCAGATGATATTTGTACATGGGATCCAAATTTTGTCTTGCGTACAGGGCCAGGAAAGTAAATGGGATTATGCAGATGATATACAGTTAATTTCAACAACCTAATTTTCATCTGACTGTTGAATTACATGCCCTACATACCATTCCTTCTGTTGATTCCTGAAGAGGATTTAATTAATAAATAATATTAATTTAATACCTGAAAATTAATTCGGCTTCAATTGTAAATTTAAAATGTAAAATAGTAATTTAAATATGACGTCACAGAAGATTCATTGATAAAAACCCGGGGAAGCCTCGATTTCACACACGATGAACGGAATGCTGATTCCGGCAGAAGTAGGAAAGAGCCAACGGTGACAAAAACGCAGATAAAGTGCGAAATAAGGAGAGCGTATAACGGCGCAACATTGAAGAGCTCAAGACGAATTAGAAGGAAGAAGTCATAGCCGTAATGAGACGGAAAATCGAACGGAATCGAGCTGACTTCAAGTTGACCAATAGAACCACGGAGATAGTGTCACAAGATAGAAAGTAAACTTCAGTTTGAAATAACTACAACCAGCAACCACAGATAGGAAAGCAAAGGAAAAAAAAAATCAGCGAATAGTTTCGTGAACTGTGAGTACTGAAATTTATTTTTCCTACGGAAGTACTTTACAAGAAAAGAAGAAAATTAAAATTAAAAATTTAATAGTGAAATCGCCCGACAAGTGGGAACATTTAATTCACGAAGCGTGAATAAAGCCAACGAAATTAAAAGAAAAATTTCAGCGGTTTAGTGTTTTCTTTTGACAGTGACTAAAAGTGAATTAAAGAATAAATTTAGTTTTAGTAGCAATTAATTTCAAGATTGCTGAGATTTATTTTAAGTGTAAAAGTGCATTGGAAATTAATTGTCAGCGAATAGAATTGTGCGTCAGAAGTGTTTGACAATAATTATCAAGATTAGTAAAATTATAGTGCTTCAGAATACAAAGTATTTCAGTGAATATTAAATTCCTAGTTAAATAAGATGAACTAGTTATTAGTGAATTTAAGGAACAATTAAACTGTTGAGAGCTTTAATAATCAAGACGAGTATTAGAGAAGATAACTTTATTCAACAATAGTGTTTAATTTGCATTATTTGAAGGAAGACGATTGGAAAGCCCAGTATCCTGAAGAACTCTAAGATAAAGAACTTTGAACTTTTGTAAATAATATTTTATTTAATTTGAAGTTTCCTTCGACTATTGTAATGTAATGCGTTTTAATAATAATAATAATAAAAAAAAAAACACTGCACCCCTTTTAATTCCCTTTGTCGACAACTCAAAGGCGTGTTTTTGTTTATTTATGTGCAGTCGTTGGTTTTCATTTATTAAAATTGACTTATATTCACTTAATTAAGATTTAAATTTACTTAAACCAGAGGTGCACGGCCCGCCGGTATATTTGTTAGGACCCAGCAGTATTCAACTTAAAATTAAATTTGAGTCTTTCCATTGCTGCCAAAAGATACATTGAAAAATAATCATAACCTGCAATAGAAACTGTCTCAGACTTTACTATTGGAATGTTGATCTGAAACATAACTAGCTCATTATTTGATAATTTGAAGTTTATGTAAATTACATTTATCCTTATATATTATTTCTCAAAGGTGTGTTTGTATCGGTACGCCATATCTCTCTTAATACTTAATCAAAATCAATGATTGAGACATCATTTTGAAGATTATGTTCACCGCTTATGACGAAAAATAAACAAATTGTTGAAAATTAATGTTTTCGTTAAAAAACTATTTTAAAAACTTTTTTTATAAAAATGTAGTCACGCTTTATTAGAAGCAACTTATCTTTCGAAAGCGAAACAACATTTCAAATAATGCTATAGCATTGTAAACTTCAAATATATCCTTTTTGAATAAAAATGCACTTTAAAATGATGTTTCATCGTTTATTTTAATAAAAATAAACGATTTATTACAATAAAAAACATAAAAATTTGTAAATTTCCCTTATATTATTTCTCAAGGATGTTTTTTTTTTTTTTTTATCTCCCTTAATACTTTATCAAAATCAATGATTGAGATATCATTTTGAAGATTATGTTCACCGCTAATGACAAAAAAATAAGCCAATGGTTTAAAATTAATGTTTTTGTAAAAAAACTTTATTTTAAAAACCTTTTTATAAAAATGTAGAAGGCGCTATCTATTGACAATCCGTTCATTTATTTATTTCCACATTACGATTCGGTGACTGATCAAGATACCATGCGAATTATTCGCACAAGTCAACCTTTTTATAGAAATGGAGAAGGCACCATCTATTGACAATGTGTTTAACTAACATGCACGACAACTTTGGAGTTGTTTATTATTCCTCAAACGTGTTTTTTTTTTTTTTTTTTTGCGAATTATTCGCACGGGTCAACTAGTCACTTTACATTTCAAGCTTTAATGTAATCATTTCTTACATATCTGTAGAAAGATTAATATGATGATTTTTTTTTTTTCTTTTTTTAATTTATGAAAAACAATTGACTGAGGAAGTAACAAAGAAAATTTGTTGAACTTGAAATCTTTACTACTATGGCTCTACTAAATGCTAATACATAATTAATGCTTACAATGATGTATTTATGTACGTTTAAAAGGTAAATAAAATTAGGGAGGAAAAAAAGATAAGAATGACAGAGATAAATTATTCAAACTTACCACAGGCATTGGAAAATTTTCATCATCTATTCCTTTTGTTGATCTTTCTTTAGAAAGGTTTATAATTTCTTCCAGAACTGGATCATTAGGATCATAAATATTTTGGTCATGAATTTCTTCAATAACTTTTCTACCAGCAAAATCTAAAAAATAAAATAAAATAAAATTGTAAAATTAGTAGTACTAATGAAGTTCAGAATTTTATATGTTAAAGAGTTGTAATACTTATTAGTATTAGTAATCAAATTGCACATTTGCCTCACATGAATCACAATAGTATACCATCTTCTCATGAATGAAGAAATAAGATATTCAAGATATAAGAAAGCCAAAGATGTAGAAAGAATCCTCTAAAAGCACTAATTTTTACCATTTAAAATAAATACCTACTCAATATGAACAGATTTATACACTGGATATATTGGTAATAAGGAGAATTTTGGAAATGTACAAAAAAAATGCTTCCTTTCTTTCTTTTCTGTGAATATATGTAAAATGTTTCATTGTACTTACAAATACTACAGTGAAATCAACAGATTCAAACTCTAATGTGGGAGAAAGGTTTCAAGCTGTGTGTTTGGGAGATGACAGGGAGGGAGGGAAGCATAAGGAGATACGTCCAAGAAATTGGTAAAATATGTCAATGAAAAGCAGATAAGAATTGGACTGACAACCCAACCTCCACTTATGGTGCATCTATAAACGATAATGAAGGTTGTGGTTACTACCCTCCTTGCAACCACACAGTCATAAAGTCAACCATTCAATTCCAGCCAACCAGCAACTGTGCTATAAACTCTAACCAGATGCACAGTTATAGTAACCGGGGGTTGCCTGATTATATCCAGGCTCATGGCTGGGTTAACCCATTCGTAGCATTCCAAGCATACGTAGCACACCAACAGCATTCCAAGCAGACAACACAATGGAAGCATTTTACATTACATTTCTATTTTATATTACAGAGTTGCTTATTACTCAATGTAAATTAAAAAAAAAAAAGTTGTTTCACTTCTTTGTTTCATATACATACATGAGGCAAACTAAAAAAAAATTTTTACTGCCATTAATTTTCTTATTTCCTTTTTTTTTTACTTGGCTGTATTGCATGAAGTACAGTTATTTTATTTTTACTTCTTTGTCATTAATGAAACAATCACACTGACATTGAAACTAATTTTTTTAACTTGGCTAGGTTGCTTAAAAGTTATGTCATTTTATCTTTACTTCTTTGTTGTAGTTCAAAATGGCTGGTGAACTTCATCCAATTTCCAACAACAGATTCTCTTAACAATGTCAGCCATCTTTTAACCATGCCATCTACAAGCGTAAGGGTTTGGGGAACGACCACAGCATAACCAGTCACATGACAACCAGAACCGGAGTGGTAGTAACCATAACCCCAGTTATCATTTATAGAAGCACCCTTACGGCCTGAATGCACACATACGTCTGACACGTTCCGACTACGATAATGTCAAAACAAGGCGCACTGGTCCATCTGGCAATCAGTTTCTCCGATCCGTTTCCCGGAAACATAAGTTTGTAATATCGCGCTTCCCTTACAAAATAGGGCCAATTTCAATCTGATGTAAATGATTTCAGTTTTCTTTTCATCATTGGTTATTCTACATTTAAAGAAACATTCCACAGGACACAGTGGAAGAGATTTCGAATAAAGGAGAGTTAATTCCGAATTTCGCCTAGAGTAAATAGCCTACCTACTTTTCTTCAAGTTTTATAAATTAGAAAAAGAATAATCAGGTGTTCGGCAAGGCTGCCCTTTGAGTGGTCTTCTTTTTGATATAGCTCTGGATCCCATTCTCCGAGCTGTTCAGGGAGTTGACCCTGCCCATCAGGTGCTTGCTTTTGCTGATGACCTGACGCCCTTGGACAGTACACCGGCAGGACTTCAGACAAAGATAGATGCCATCGTTGAACTTGCCAGTTCTATCAATTTAAAATTGAATCCCAAGAAGTGCTGTGCAATTCATATCTCTGGTCGGAACCCAGTGGGTTGCCGTGATACCGTCTTTACGGTTAACGGCTTACCTATTCCGTCTTTGAGAGATGGCGAAACCTGGAAGTTCCTCGGAAAACCGGTGGGCTCTCTCAACGTCGGACGGGACGTATAGAGAATGGTCGCACTCAGTAGCACTCCATATCTTCCGGTAGTGAGACTCAACCTGAGACTTCTCGACAGGACAGCGTCTGAGATTCCCCGTGAACGATCAGACGCACAGCACGGCGGCGATTCCGACGATAAAGCTTCTGTATGTACTGCGCATCCTGAATGTCAACAGGACGCACAGGTACATTCCTGCTGGCAACAGGGGGAAGCTTTACCATTTCGGTAATCAGAGCTGTGATCAGCCCAAGCACCTCTTCGAACCGGACCCAGCATTCATCAGAGGGTTCGTCCCTCAGAATCTGCCGCAGTTCTCTGAGGTGGACATGTATAGGGGTGCGATCATCGGGACCAAGCACAGATTCGTCAACATCATCACCACCCTCCTCTCCATTTTCAGCGACATCAACTGAATCCTCGGGTCCCAAGTCGGGCAAGGGATCACCGGAAGAGGAAACAGAAGAGTCAGCAGATGGGATTGAAGAAGAAGGCAGCTGAGTCGGCAATGCACGACTCGAACTCACCGACAGAGCCAAAAAGAGACCTTTACGAGATACTCTACTTCCTGTATTGGGTTAAATATTAATTTTAATGCCTTTTCATCGCTTTACCAATCATATGTTTGAAGCATTTATTTTATTTGTAAATTGAGTAGACGCAATTTTTTTTATTAATTACTTATTATTATTGTTATTATTTTAGATGTGCATATACAGAAATTTAGATTAAGAGATCGTAAGTTCAAGTTTACTGTACTTTTTATCTACTTGATAGTGTGTTTTTGGTTGAATAATTAAGTGTAATTTTACAATTGCATTAACTTAACAGACAAGAATATACTACACTTATTTAAAACCAGTGAATACAACAATTACATCTAAAATTATTAGACAATCAGCATTGTATAAAATATATTTTAGAGCTATTCCTCCAAATCATCTGTTTCTCTCTTTATTCTGTCAATCTTGAAGCCTAACTAATCCTTTGAATTGTCAACTTTTATGGGACGTTTTATTTTTATTCTGTTATTTTTTTTTAAAAAACCTGTTGTATATTGTTTTAATAATATGTACATAAGCTGCTTTTACAGTATTATACAAAGTCTTCGAATTTATATCTTAATAGCATTTACAGTGAAGCTATTAGGATTTCTTAAGGATTTGTTTTTGATTTTTAGCTGAAAATCTTATTTAGTTATTTTATTTAACCATTCAGATTAAATATGATTGGGAATATTATTAACATTATAAAGAAAAAAAAAAAGTACAGCAAACCTCAATTTAATATGAGGCTATAATTTTATACATAACACATGCGAGTTACTGCTTGTCCACGATTACTTGAGCTTTAGGCACGCCTCTTCAAACGAAGAAGACATTTCAGAATAGGGGTGAGGGTTGTAAAAGAAAAATTTGGGAAAAAAAAAAAAACAAGATTAGAAAATTTTTTTAAAATATTTCCTATTAAAGAAAAAAGTTATCTATAAAATAATTATGAATAACATTTATATTGTAAATATGGGAAAAAAATCAAAGTAATGAAAAAATAACTAGATACAACTTTACGGGATTGTTTTTAAACAAGTTTTTTTTTTTTTTTTGATTGATGATTACATTTATTTCTGGCAAAAAGTCAAGAATTAGTGTTTGTAATTTCGTTAAAAACAGTTACGATCTTTCATTATTAAAAATTTAAATCGTCACCTGCAATATTGTTTATTATTCTAACAATTTTATTTTGGTGTTTTGATTGACTATTATTATTATAAACAATATTATATTATTTTAGTTTTGTTTTCATTTCCATTATATCAAAACTTGCATTGTAATTCATGCAGTTATTATTATTGTCAATCTAATTCTATTTTTAATCTTTTAGTACAAGTGCCAATATTCTTAATTTGGATATTTGTAAATGTTCTGTGGAAATTTTCGGAATTGTTTTTAAACAAGTTTTGCTTTTTTTTTTAACTGTCAGCAGGTAATTGTTAAATAAAACATTATTACCATGAAGTGTATATATTTATTACTTACATTAATTAATATAATTTATATATAATTACGATTTTTCATAATTTAAATAAATAAGAAACAGTATAAATATAACAGTTCTTAAACAGCAAATCAGTTTTATACATCGTTACAGTTAAAATATAACATGGTTATTATTATATATAAGAAAAATAGATATATAATGTCGTATTTTATATCATAAATTCCTCTGTTATAACCAAGAAACAAAATCTGTGCATTTCCCCTGAAAATGGAAAACTATCACACAGACCCCCTCAAATGACGACTTGGACTCTTCGCCTACCACGTGACATAAGCGTGGCTAAGGATCAAGTTGTCGTAGACAAGCAGTACCATTTCAAATGGTTAGAAGTGAAGAATTTATTTTTATTATTCATATGGCGCTTCTCTTGAAAAATGAGAAAACATGACTGAATCTTAATTCTTAGGTAAATTTAAAACTTGGAGGGATGTCAGATCTGATTATAAATCATTCTATGATTATGAATTTATTTCTTTTGAGCAGTTATTTGACCACATTATGCTGAAAGCGCACAGATCTGTTTTGATGCCGTAACGTAGACGTTTGATACATCATCAAACGTTGGGTAGATTTTCCCAGATGGCGAAGTAGGACTCCAAGCAAAGTCTCCGTTCTGTCCAGCCAATCACATTGCAGCAGTCTGCGTGCAGCCAATGAGAAGAAACCACCTTCTTACCAGCGAAAATCAAATCGAATTGCCATTTTTCTCGTTGTATCAGATTTTAAATGAAAGAGAAACATATTCACTTACTTCCCAACTTCAAGAGACTTATTTCTATCATTTCAGTTCATGAATTCAAACAAATACAGTCAAACTTCGATAATTCGAACTTGTTTAATTCAAAATTCTGGATAATTCGAATTTTTTGCTCGGTCCCTAGAATTCTGTATTAAAATAATGTTAAAAAATTGTGGATTATTCGAATTTTATTTTGGATAATTCCAATTTTTCGTACGATTGTCCTTAAAATATTATGGTAAAAATTGTTCCTGAGACTTTTCTCAGCTTAGGTGCAATATTTAACGGTCTTCCTAAGGAAAACAAAAGCAAGGATCGGAATGTCAGTAAGTGGGATTTCCTAGTGTGTCAGAAGCTATGGTGCATATACATGAACTTCGACGTTTTTTTGAAGGTCAGTCAAATGTAGAAGATTATATTTTTGTATCCATTGATAGGTTGGAATCATATGCTGTGACTTAAAGATTCAATGAAGCAATTAAAAATATCTGGGTTGTTTTTTTTAAAGTGATGAATAATTAAGCTAGTAAAAAATGTTTGATTTAATGAAAAAAAAGTAGCAGTATTCTTTGATTAAGTTTGTGTGTTAAATATTTAATCGTGGAGTTAATCTTTTTTATTTATCTCTTCTGTTTGAGAGAATATATGTAATTCGAATTTTTTGATATTTCAAACTTTTTCTCTGGTCCCTTCAACTTCGGATTATCCAAGTTTGACAGTACAATTGAAGGAAAGTTGAAAAAAATTCTTCATTATTTCTTTGAATAAAATGTTGAGCGACAACTAAGCTTCTTTTGTGGACATTGCCAGTAATTTTTGTCGAAAGTATCCAAGCTGAATGTAGTCAAATAACTGCTCAAAAGAAATATTCATAATTATAGAATGATTTATAATCAGATCTGACATCCATCTAAGTTTTAAATTTATCCCAGATTTAGGATTCAGCCCCATTTTCTCATTTTTCAAGAGAAGTGCCATATGAATAATACAAAAAAATTCTTCACTTCTAACCATTTAAAATGGTAACTCACATGTGTTAAGTATAAAATTAAAGCTACATATTAAATTGAGGTTTGCTGTACCTTTTTTTCTCTTTATAATGTTAATAATATTCCCAATCATATTTAATCTTATTGGTTAAATAAAATAAATAAATAAGATTTTCAGCTAAAAATCAAAAACAAATCCTTAAGAAATCCTAATAACTTCACTATAAATGCTATTAAAATATAAATTCAAACACTTTGTATAATACTGTAAAAGCAGTTTATGTACATGTTATTAAAACAATATACAACAGCTTTTAATTTTTCATTTGAAAAAAAAAAAAAAAGAATAAAAATAAAACACCCCATAAAAGTGACAATTCAAAGGATTAGTTAGGCCTCAAGCTTTTTGTAATAGAATTTAATTATCCTTTATTAATGTTTATTACATTTTTTAATCAAAATATACATGAAACCTACAGTGCAATTATAAGACCAAAGGTAATCGATTTAAATCTAAAACGATTTATTGAAAACATTATAGAAGAAAAAGAAGCTAATGTCAGAAATATATTAAATGTTTTACTATCAAATAAAAACTAGTTCTGAAAGTGCTTACAATTCTCAACATAAAAACTAATAATTTCGAAACAGATCATACACTAGTGTCAAAATAAATTTTATATCTAAACAATTAACTCTTTTATTTTCTTTAGATAAAAATTATTTATTTAGCAAGATGTCTTGCTAACAGAGGTGTGTATATTTTTAAGTTTTTTTTTTTTTTTAGTTGTTGGCGCTGAACATTTTATTCAAAGAAATAATGAAGAATTTTTTCAACTTTCCTTCGATTGTATTTGTTTGAATTCATGAACTGAATGGATAGAAATAAGTCTCTTGAAGTTAGGAAATAAGTGAATATGTTTCTCTTTCATTTAAAATCTGATACGATGAGAAAAATGGTGGCTCTTCGATTTGATTTTCGCTGGCAAGAAGGTGGTTTCTTCTCATTGGCTGCACGCAGACTGCTGCAATGTGATCGGCTGGACAGAACGGAGACTTTGCTTGGAGTCCTACTTCGCTGTCTGGGAAAATCTACCCAACGTTTGATGACATATCTACTCATGATGACATCAAAACGGATCTGTGCACTTTCAGCATTAGTTCTGCTGGTCAAGAGACACTGGAGTTTTACTTCCTGCGAACTGTTAAGCCTGCAAATTGCCAATCAGTGGGAACCTGTGACCTTTTAATTGCAAAAGAATGATTTGACATTGGTCCAACATAAGATTGGCAGTAATGTATCCAAAAGAACTGTCCATTATTAAGTCAAATTGCCAGCAACAATTACAGATGTATAAAAGGGGTTTTAAGCTACAAATAACCTCTTCTCCATTCTTAATAGATAAAAATATATTTAATAATGCATCTTTTCGGAAAGCTTCTACACCTTTCCTTTCTCACGCTTTACACATTAATTTCAAAACAGAACAGAAAACTAACATGAATTTAACAAATATGTAACATATCAAGCACAAACACCTTGAGAAGCCGATTCTTCAATGAAGCATATATTATTTGTGGTTAGCAAACAGAAAATTGTAAGTACGAGCTTATTGTTAATAATTTAATTCATCAAAATGCATAATTTTACGTGATGCATAATTCGTAAATTTAGTAGGGATTTAATTAATTTGAAATCACATAAAAGATTGAAGAAGCCGAAAAATGAAATTGCCCATTAAGTGGGTGAAGGTCCAGGAAGCTACAGAAAGGAAGTGTTCGACATCATCAGAGATTTAAACAAAATGATATCTAAGAAGATTATATCTAATAATTATAATGTGAATCATGGCAACCCAATGAATAGCAGTATCCTTATATATTATTTCTCAAAGGTGTTTTAGTGTCGGTATGCCATATCTCCCTTAATACTTCATCAAAATCAATAATTGAGACATCATTTTGAAGATTACGTTCCCCGCTAATGACGAAAAATAAACAAATTGTTTAAAATTAATGTTTTCGTTAAAAAACTTTATTTTAAAAATCTTTTTATAAAAATGAAGACACGCTTTAACAGAAGCGACTTATTTTTTCGAAAGCGAAACAACATTTCAAGTAATGCTATAGCGTCGTAAACTTCAAATATATTCTTTTTTGAATAAAAATGCCTTTTTAAATGATATTTCATCGTTTACTTAATAAGAACAGATAAAAAAAACCAAAGATTTATATTTTAATAAAAATAAACGATTTATTACAATAAAAAACATAAAAATTGTCAACTTCTCATGTAATATTTCTCAAAGGTGTTTTTTTTTTTATTTCCCTTAATACGTCATCAAAATCAATGATTGAGATATCATTTTGAAGATTACCTTCATCGCTAATCTTCAAATAATAAAAAATAAAAAAAAAAGTTTAAAATAAATGTTTTCATTAACAAAACTTTATTTTAAAAATCTTTTTATAAAAATGTAGAAGGCGCCATCTATTGACAATCTGTGGATTTATTTATTTCCATATTACCATTCGAAGACTGTTCAATATAACATGCTAATTATTAGCACGGGTCAAACTTTTTATAAAAATGGAGAAGGCGCCATCTATTGACGATGTGTTTACCTAGCATGCACGATAGCTGTGGATTTGTTTTATTAGTTCTCAAAGGTGGTTTTTTGTTGCGAATTATTCGCACGGGTCAACTAGTACTAAAATATCTTTAATAGCATCTCATAATTTGTGGGCCTTAAATTTCTGAAACTTTATAATAGATAATGTATGCAAAATGGGAAATTATTTTTAACACTGACAATTTGTTCAGGATATAAAATTATTTTTTTAATCCTTACAAAATGTATTAAAAAAAATCCTTGCACTTAGCCACTACAAAAACTTGTTCGAAATTGCTTTCCAAAAAACTGCATCATCATTCATATGTGATTAGTACAAAAATATTATTGTTAAGACAAAACTTATTTTAATTACTGTGTGAAAAGTTAATAAACATTAGTTTAACTGCTTTTCAAGAAACAGAAGCACTACAAATAATTTTAATATTACTTTCTTATTTTTCTATTACTTGGTTCTAGAAAAACTTTTCCTACAAATAGGCTTTCTTTAGAACAGAGATTCCCAACCTTTAATATTTGGGGGAACCTCTGAAATATTCCATAAAATTTCGAGGAACCCCTACCTGGTTGAAACATTAGATGTGATTAGAGTAAATTACAAAATAAGACGTCTAAAACCAGTAGGGTTAATATATAATAATTAACTCATACTTTTGAATAAAATATTACAAAATTATCTATTGTCTATTTCTATTTACTAATTAGTTTAGTAAAAAAAAAACGACAAACATTTTCATTTTACATCTGGCTCACTAATTTCAAACAAACATCGTGTTTAAATTCTGTTAATGTATTTTTTTTTTTAAATTGTTAACGATAAAACAAATTTTATTGTTTTAATATACATTTATAATTAAAAATAATACATGTTTCAACAGAATAACATTGATTTTAATTGTCTCCTAATTTAATGTGAAACTTGGGCTTGCTTTTATGAACACAACAAAACTTACTCCATGGTCACATCTTTGGTAGGCACTTGATGTTGTTCTTCCACAGACAACAGTCTATTCCTTTGTTTTTGTAATGTTTGTGTATATATATATATTTTTTTTTTTACACAATTACAAAAAAGATGGCAAGTTGTACTTTTCTTTGCAAGCTTCTACAAATCCTATTGGAACCCTGGTTGGGAATCACTGCTGAAGCACTGAATACAATACTGTAAGCAAATTGACTAAATACGTTCCTCATTGATTTGACTTAAGTAAATGACAATAAATCTGGGAAACTGAAAGAATGTATGAGAATCATCACAACAAAAAATATTTTTTAATTTACGTATGTGAAAATCCATTCGTATGATTGTGATTTTTAGATTTGTTACAAATTAGGGATGGGAAATAAAATACTTTTTGTATCTGGGTTCTATCAGTTTTAGAAGAAATTTTTTATAGTTGAAAAATGTTTTGTTAATAATTCATTCACAAAAGAAGTTTCATAGTTCTTTTTGGGGCATTAGCAATTAGTTGGAGATATAAAGTTTGTCCTTTTTTTTTTTTTTCCATAGGAGTAACAGTATCCAGTTGATACCTTTAATTTTACTTGGGAATTTGATGACAACACTGTTACTGTCGATTTGCATTAATAAAGATAAAAAAATAAATTTTAACTTCATTACAGAGGCAGCAACAAAGATTAGCAAAGATTTATGAAGTTGAACTCAATCGTTCTAAAACGCAAATGAATAAGAATAATTACCCAACAAGTTAATAATTCTATCTTTTATTTTTATCAAAAACTTTCATTATAAATTAATATTCATCACTTTTAAATATCATTCAAATAAATCTTCTTTTATTAACCAAAGCACACAAATATTTCTATATTAGTCAAAGTAACAATTTCACTGCAAGTTTTAATTAAATAGCAAATTTTATCATTAATAAAAATATTTGAGTTAATAAAACAATCTTTTAAAAACAACACATTTATATTAAATTATTAGTTTTTAAATTCTTACCCAGAGTAACTGTTCGAGAAAGCCTAGATTTATGTTTTTCTCTTACTTCTAAAAGGCGCTGTTCTAAAAGTTTTCTTTCTTTATCAGATAGCCATTGATTAGAATCAATTGAAAAATAATCAGCGTCATCATCAATAATTCGGGTACGTTTCTCACTAAACAAATAAGAAAATACATTTAGGCACATTGCTGTAATTTCAGGAAAAATGGGTATTCAAGTACTTATTCTTTATTTTTTTACTTAATAAGATTTAAAACATAGAAAGATTGTCAATTTAACAACTAATTTAAATTAATAAAGTTTCTTCTATATTTGTTGAAATGTATAGCAACTTTTAAATTGTAGATGTTTGATTTGGTCAAATGGCTTCAATCCTCAACTTATTTAACTTTGTTAAAGAAAAATTCTCAAAAAAATTGATGAGAAAATGATTTGAACTGAAGGATGTTTAAGATCTTATATTATTTAAATAAGTTACTAAAAAAACTTAAGCTTTACTATATTGTATGACAGGTAAAAACAAGGAAAAGAAAGAAAAAGTGAAAATAAATAAAACTCACTCACTTACAAAAAGTTGAGAGAATTATAAAATCCGACAGTTTCGGAATACTGTGCGTATTTCTTCATCAGGGACGGCACAAACATATAAGACATTAAAACAACATTTAAGACGACACAAGGTGGGAAGGCATGTTGAAAGTGAGGGAAATGAGAGGATTAAGAAAGTTTAGCAATAGTGACGGGCGTTTTGCCAACCGGTGCTGGGGTATTTGACATGTATTTGTTAAGGGGTTTGGGGTTAATGTTGTTAGATTTTTTGTTGATATTGAGGCGTTTGTGAAACAGCTAGGAAGGGTAGTTATGAAGATTGAGTAAGGTGTGTATGGTTTTTAGTTCAGTGTGTAAGGCTGGTTTTGTGGAGCATGTTTTGTGGAGCATCATAATACATAGTACATCCCCCTCCCTTATTATCCTCCCCTTGAAAGCTTCATCAAAAAATTCCTCAACCAATACCAATATGCCCCTGCCTTCAAATCACACAACATAAGCATAACACAAACCAAACAACTTAATAACTCTTCCAACACAGTATACTGGATCCCATGTGGCCAATGCTCCTCTGGCTACGTGGGACAAACGTCCTGACCCCTATCCATACGCATTAAAGAACATCAACAAGCCTTTAAAAACACAGATCCCACACGCTTATACACTGTTATGCACTTTAAAAAGAGACTGCACACACCCCAACTTCTCAGCTGCTAAACCCCTTTCCGACCATAATAGATTACCCCACCATCTCCTAGCTGAATCATTTCATATAATCCAGCTTAAAGCTTACAACCCCATCACCGGCAGGCAAAACGCCCGTCACTATTGCTAAACTTTCTTAATCCTCTCACTTCCCTCACTTTCAACATGCCTTCCCACCTCGTGTCGTCTTAAATGTTGTTTTAATGTCTTATATGTTTGTGCCGTCCCTGGTGAAGGAATACGTACAGTATTGCGAAACTGTCGGATTATTACCATGTTTATAATTCTTTCAACTTTTTGTAAGTAAGTGCGTTTTATTTATTTTCACTTTTTCTTTATTTCATTACATGCACGTTAAGCTCCTTAATAGGTAAAAACAAATATTTAATAAAAACATTTCTGACTATATCACAATACCTATTTAAATATTACATATAAACTTCAGACCGTGTATGGAAATCACAAATAAAATAAAATCTTGAAGAAAAGTAAATTTATTCCACCTAAAATTTGATTTTGTGAGCAAGTAACTTATATCAATGGAATCTAAAACTTGCACTATCAGACTCTAAATCACAAAGTTAAAGATCATGAAAGTTAAATGAGTTAGAATGAAGCAGAAAATCTAATGAAAACAACAGTGCTAAGAGAGATAATCATTACCCAGGGTTCAATGCTTCCACATGTTAACAAAATTTAAACATAAAATCATGGATGACGTGAATATGCAAAAAATCAAGAAATACTAATCAAGGTAATGGGTAAAACAACATAGATGTAATGCTGATGGAAACAAAGAATGATTCAAGTTGGTTCAAAATGATTTGAATTAATTTGCTATTTCTCACCAGTCTTAATAACTTTAAAGCTGCTTCATTATTAATAGTTGTTGAATTTCTGTACTTTGCAGCTGTTAGGGAAGATGCTATTTGTTATATTAGGATTTTATATTTTTTTATTATTTCAAAACATCAAACTTATTCAAACACAGAATATAGAAAAGCAAACACTACAAGACTTTCTCATGCTGAATATAATTTTTAAGTTGCTGTGAAATAAAATTGTCGAGTTACTCAGCCAGAAAATGTTGAATAAAGTGTCCCTTAGCATTTGCATACATAATTTTAATTATGTTTCCACAGCTTAAGTATGCATTTAAATATGAAAGTTTATTGTATATCAGTGCATTATTGGTTTAGTTACAAAAAGAGCACAATTGTGGCCTCTTCAGTAAAGAAGCCCTTAAAACAGATATAAAAGCATCAAAAATAGTTTAATTATGACAAAACTCACATATGAAAGTTTGATGTAATCCACAAAAATCTAAGTATGTTCTAGGGACTTAAAAACTATTTTTTATTGAAATACAAACAAATATTAGGGGTGTCAAATGAAAAGGTACAAAACGTCGTAACAATGTAACCGTTACATATTAGCCTATGCCGCTATGGGAGAACGTAGCTAGACATCTAGGGATGCGATTGGAGTCTATGGCGTGGATCTGCGCATGCGCAGGAGCCCGCATGCGCAGGAGAGAGCAGAGGCTCTTATAAAGAGCGCCGTCCAATTGATGTGGCAGTGCGTATGAGGACAGGGTGGCGTTCACATTGGAAAATTCGACGATTGAGGAGCAGCGAGGCGTTATCCGATTTCTTGATGAATTCCTCGAGCACAGAAGAACCATTAACTCCGATGTGTACTGTGAGACACTCCGACAGGTCCATCAAGAACAAAAGACCGGGGCTGCTCACGGAGGGTGTGGTTCTGCTCCATGATAACGCGCGTCCACACGTCTCCAGGGTCACAGACGTGGAACTGGCCAAGTTCAAGTGGGGGCAGCTTGAACATCCGCCCTACAGTCCGGACATGTCGCCCTGCGATTTCCATGAGTTTGGTCCTCCGAAAAAACATCTGAAAGGGAAGCGCTTCAACTCGGACGTCGAAATCAAGGACACAGAGCAGGACTGGGTCTCGTCACGGCCACAGGAATTCTGGGAACAAGGAATCCTTCGGCTCGTTAATCAATGGGATCGTTGTGCTCAGGCCTATGGTGTATACTTTTAATAAAGTCTTCATTTATATCCACAGTGTCGTTTCGTACCTTTTCATTTGAACAACACTAATATATTATTTGGTCATGTACTATCTTATACAGTATTTTTTTTTTTTGAGAAATTAGATTCTTTAGAAATAATAATAAAATATTTTGTAGTTGCATGATATTTCCATGATTACTGCATTTTCTCATTACTGTCTTTTAGAGAAAATAACAAATACAGAATATGAAGAAAGCTACATTTTCCAAAGAAAATTTTTAAACATTGGTCTCTATCTATCTTTTGTTTCTTTCATGAGCCAAACATTACACTGTAATTCTGTTTTGCTCAACATTATTTGTAGTGACTGGGATCAGGAATCCTGGAATTACACTTCTGGCAATTTTTAAACAGTGCCTATCGCAAACTCCAATGATCTCAAGTGTCATTCTTTCAATATCTCTACTGAGTGCAGCAACTCTTAAGTTTTACTCGTTAAATTTCTTTTTACCAAATACCAACAATAACAGTGTTAACTTGAACTCTCTGTTTCAGATGTGAAACATAATATGCACTCTATGTAACATAACTATACACATAGAGGAGTGATTTGGGCACTTTGTCAACCAAAAGCATAAACATTAGAGTATGACTTACAGAAAAAATTTCGATTTAAAAAATAATGACTTACACTGATTGGCTTCTGAGCAATCCATATATAAGGCATTCACAAATTATAAAGATGATGTATTGCCTCCTCCAGTATTTTTTTCAGAAACTCTAAACCATTACACACATTTCTGGAAACAGTGCATCCCATCTTATACTTCTTTCTCACAATAAAGAAGCAATTCCTTCTTTAGTGCTATATCAGAGTTCAAGATATATTTACATGGATACATATTTAGGTTCTGTCAATCCAACAATAACACACTACAATTACAACGGTATTCACCAAACAAACCAAACTTGATGATTTAGTACTGCAACATCTTCAACTTAATTAGCCTATAGCCAATTGTTTGGAAACACCTTTCCATAAATAAAATTAATATTAATGACACTGGTAACTACAGAATGTAACAATCACAAAACAAAATGAAATAACAAAAGTCATTAAGGAAAAATAAGTGAGCTATTATTATTAATACTTACATTTTCAATAACACTATTTGATTAATAAGTAAAAATACTAATGCTCTGATTGATCCAGAATCAATGCCAACAGGATATAGAACAGGAAATGCATTTACTTATTCATGTCAATCAACATGATAATGTCTACAGTGCTCAAATATTCACATACCTCCACTTATGAATTTAATCAGAGGTAAAATGCCAGCATGGCTATCAAATTTTACGTTCTTCTCTATCATTGCAGCAGCAACCTCTTCATCAAAATTTCATGTGCAGGAATTTCTCTACAAACACACCACTGAAGTTCATCTTTCGAAAGCATTTTATCAATAATTTTGTTAGGTTGCAAAAAAGAAATGCTCAATATTGTTAATTTTGAGCTTTTGCACACTAAATCAATACATTCCTCTAATTTGTTTCCAGATAGAAATTTAACTATCTAGATGTCTAATTCTTCAAAGAATGGGCAACATTAATTGATTTCAATACACTTGAAATTCTGATAGTAACAGTATCACAGCATCTATTTCGCTAATTTTAATTTACCATTACAATCACTATCTTTTGATCATTTCTTATAGATTGACATAACTTCTGCATCACTAGTATCATTCATTCAATATTTACTTATGCAGAATTTAAGATTTCTCCATTGAACCCATATAATAATGGCAACACTATATTGGAATTTATGTCTTTATCAAGAACTGAGAACAAGAGACATATTCCTAATGTTTCTCCACAATATCAAACTTTACAGCAATCAACAGTGAATTTTATATATTGCGGACCTAGGGAAGGATGCTTTCCTCTTATTTCTTTACAGTTCTTCCTATCATTTTCATTGTGTGGATTTATAAAAAAAAAAAAAAAAAAAAAAGATTTAATACTAATCCAGAGACTACAATTAATTCCCAACAGTGATGCTTGTACAATTATGTAGATATTATTCCATGAATATCATATTATATGTTTGCTAAAAGATTCTTTGGGAAAAAAAAAAAAAAAAAAATTAGTCTAGATCTGAACCACTTCAGTTTCAGTCATATTATGCTACAAAATATGTTGTTAAAGGATTTAACAAAAATACTGTATTCAAAAGAAAATTAATCTGATGAAAGCTAAAAATAAATATTCACATTCTATTTACATACCATGTTTTATCAAACTCTAACAATCGGTTTTTATGTTGAACAGCTTGGTCAAGACCATGTTGATTTTTCAATGGCCGATGTAGTAAATCAGCAGCTATACCTTTCAAATTATCTTGTGATTTCCCATGAGTAAATTTTTTGAGTAAGTCTTCAGCTTTCACCCCACCCCGAGAAATAATTAGCTGTTCTTCTTTTGAGAAAACCTAAATATAAGTAAAGAAATTGTTAAATATTCATCTAAAAATGATTTTTTCATAAACATAAATATATTTATATTATATACTCATGGACAAAAAAATTAGCGCACCAAGAAATAATTGCGGGATCGTAACGAAACTTGCAATGAAGGTACATGTCGGGGAGATATGCAAATGATTAGAAATGCAGCGTGATTGCGCATTACATATAGCCGGTAGAGGGCGTTGAACATCGTACTCTGTGGAGTATAAAACAGGTAATCAAAAGCTTGTTTGAGTGTGCTGAATCATTTACAAAGGAAGAGCTGAGGTAGACATGCCATTACGCCGTGTTCGAAGACAGTATACGCAGTTGTAGCAGTTTGAGAGAGGGAGAATCGTCGGGATGATGGAAGCTGGGTGTTCAGCTAGGCGAGTAGCTCATCAATTAGGCCGCTCTGATTGTGTTGTGAGGAGGTTTTGGGACCAGTGGACCCGAGAGATGTCATGTACACGAAGACCAGGCTCAGGACGCCCTCGACAGACCAGTCGTCGAGAAGACCGCCACATAGTCAGAAATGCACGCGTACAGCCAACTGCTTCATCGGCCGCCATCCAGGCACAGGTAGCACCTTCACTAGGGGCCGCTGTGTCTTCTCGAACCATACGAAGGCGCCTGGCTGAAGGACAGTTGGTATCGCGGCGCCCATTACGTGTGCCGCCCTTGCCGCCCACCCATCGACGCCTCCGTTTGGAGTTTTGCCGCGCACGAGGAAACTGGACTGCAGCGGAATGGAACCAGGTCGTCTTTAGCGACGAATCCAGATTCAATCTCGGCAGTGATGACAATCGTGTTCGTGTGTGGAGAGCCTGTGGTGAACGCTTCAATCCTGCCTTTGCTGTACAGCGACACACCGCTCCCACAGCTGGTGTGATGGTATGGGGTGCCATTGCCTACAATATACGGTGACCCCTAGTATTGTTCCGTGGCACCATGACAGCCCAGCGGTATGTTCATGAAATCCTGCAACCACATGTGTTGCCACTCATGCAACGGCTCCCAGGAGCCATTTTTCAACAAGACAATGCTCGGCCTCATACGGCAAGGGTGTCACAAGATTGTCTCCGCACTATTACTACCCTTCCTTGGCCTGCCCGATCCCCAGATTTGTCTCCAATCGAGCATATCTGGGATCATTTGGGACGACGAGTTGGGCATCCTACGAGTTTGAACGAACTAGAGGCAAGGTTACAGCAAATATGGAACGAAATGTCTCAAGACATCATACAGAACTTGTATGACTCAATGCCCGATCGTATCGCATCGTGCATTCGCGCTAGAGGGGGTCCAACGGAGTATTAACTCCTCCGTTCTTTTGCCTTTTTCTCTGAAATAAATTATCCTTTTTCTTTGATTTTCTAATCATTTACTTATATCAAAGTAGTCGTTACGTATGTAAATTTTCGTTTCATTTTGACGACTCCTTCTTGGTGCGCTAATTTTTTTGTCCATGAGTGTATTTGTGGTTAACCCACTTTATAATTTGATTATACTACACTTTTGGATTTTAAGATATGTCTTCCTCACATAATTAATCAGACTCACACAGAAATGCTTACCAAATTGCCACAAGTTAAACATGGTCCCGATCCTTCTTGAAGACAAACTATTCTGCCACAGTGGAGGCAGTTGTTAACTAAGCTATGTCGAGAAGCAAGGCACTGACAAGGATGACGTCCAGGAACTTGAATAATAGATTTTGCTTGACCTTCTTTACTGAATATTGGAACAAATTTTTGTTTTGATTTGGGCTTCTGCACAGGTTCTTCAGGAATAGTCTAAAAGATTGTTTTAAAAATGGTATTTTAGAAATATAATTATTTCTATTACTTATCTGTAACTCAATCAAAATAGCCATAATTGTTTATGTTTCAGAATCCTTATTTTAAAGCAATATTAAATCTTAAGACTGTCTATTTGTCTTTGGTCATATACTGACCATTACTCAATAAATGAAAAACGATTACTAGTTTGGATCTTAGTTTTCATGGTTTGGAGAACTGAAAAGTAGTGAATTACAAATTAATTTTCTGTCCAATGGCTAATGCAAATGCCTAACCTCTTTAGAAGAAAATATTAAATTTATCCCAATACTGTATCTCAAATAATCATAACACCTCAACGATAAGTGTGAAATAACAGAATGGATGTGATTGTAGTAAGGTTCACATATAAAACTATCTCTACTCTTTTAAAAGTTCATGTTTTTTACTTCTGAAAATCTTATTACAATTGTCAAAAGTCTCATTGATGGGGGATTATGAAAGATGCTTGAACAGAGCAATTTGCGAAGATACACATTCAACAGAGAAATGAAGAAGGTACCTATGGCAGGAGTGTTTAGACAAAGTTATGAGTAGTGAGAAAGAACAGGATCAGAAAAAAAAAAAAAAAAAAAAAAAAAAAACATTTATGAAGTAAAATATTAAAAAGCAGATATACGACAATAAAACTATGACATGCTGAATAGATTTGGTCAGATAACACAATGAACAGGTAGTGTGGCTGCAAATTTCAGGATTCAACATGTAGCATTAGAAAAAAATGAAGTGCACTTATATGCATTACAGATTCAGTGAAACAGACATTGGTATGCACAGTATTGATTGATAAATCAAGAAAGATCAAGTAAGTGCATTTCATTGACATAAACTTTCATTTTTAGAGTGGATTGCAGTTTTGTTTGTTTTGTTGTTTTTCTTCCAGATAACAGTTGAACAGTACTAATGATTAGTCCTATTAAGGTTAGGATGTGTTAAAATAACTTCTTTCGTTTAAGAATTATGTTTATAATATTATATATAACAATAATTTTAATGATAATGATAATAATAATATGATGATGATACAAAGTGGCAGGTTTAATAATTTACCTGTAAGCCAATGCAATGCCAAGTGTTCTTTCCTCTGTTCTACTTGAAGATTTTGTGACCTACCCGAATATCTGAAGCCAGCATGATAAATCAATAACAAAGCACTAACAACAAGAACAACCAAATGATTCATTTGGTGCAAAACTACCTTTATGGTTTTAAATTCTGACAACTCATGGTTTGAGATATGAAACTCGCCACAAAGGGTTCTTCTATATGAAAAAAAAAACTTTGAAGGAGCAAAAGCTGAATATAATTTTTTTCTGCTTAAAAAGTTCTTTTCATAAATGCTTCCGTAAACTCTTCAACTAAAATGTCTTTATAATTGAGGTTATCTCTTCATTGAGTAGAGAATTAAAGACTTTATTTTTAATAAAATCATTTGGAACTAAGTTCCCAGGAATATCTTAATTCTTTTAAAACACATGAACAGACTATTCTAGATGAATGGATTAAACAGCTTATGTAGTTTTAAAATAAATTGCCTTAGGTAAAGAAGTTGATCTTTTCAAAATTTGTGCAACTTGCTTCTACCAATACTCAGGAAGGCAGTCCCTTCAGGGGTTGGGACTGGGAACTTGAAATAATATTGGTGAAAGTGTATTAGGTAAATGGGGGGGGGGGGGGAAAGGATTAAGCACAGTGGGGGTGGACCTTTTTGTAGACTAGTGATTTAAAGACTACAACCATATCACTCAGATTCAAACGCAACAGAACTGATATGGGTGCAGGTGAAACATTATGTCGGGAACATTAAACAAAAATAACTTGTACAGATATTGATAAATTTGAACAGGGCTACATATTCATACAAATGAAATGATATCACAGAACTATAACAATAAAAGAAAATTTTAAAAAAAAAAATCACTTAGGTAGAATAAAAGCTAGTTATTTTGTTTTATTAAAATTTAATAGTCAGTAAAAGAAAATGATAAAAAAGAATTATCAATTTATAAAAATAAAATATTTAAAAAAAAAAAAATGTGATGAAAGTACAAACAAAAAGTTACTAAATACATTTGGAATTCTCAATCCGAAACAAAATTTTTTATATGAAATTGGTAATTATTAGAACTTATTCAAAATAAAAACCATGAAACATTTTAAAATACTGTCTGAAGAAAACATTTATAAGGAATTTCTTGTAAATTTGATTAATTAATAGAAATATATAATAAGTAATCAAATAAATAAATAAATTATTATTAGTTAAATTGCTGTGGAATTAAAAAAAGGTCTTATTTGATATTTTGGAGAATTCGGCTCTTCTGAAATGTGGATACTTAAAGTCAATAATAATGAGATCAAGTTCTTACTGCAAACACTCTCATAATCCTCCCTCCCTCCCCACCCCTACTTACTTCATATCCTTTCACCCCTATTATTTCAAGTTCCCAGACCCAACACCTGAAGGGACTGCCTTCCTCAGTTAAGACGGACTGTACTTAGGATTATGAAGAACCTCAGTTCCCCACAAGGAGAAAAGATTACTTCTATTGAAGAAAAAGACTTTAAAAAAGTTTTTAAGGTTTCTGCAATACACTTTAATAGGGACTTATACTTTCCAAAGGAAATTTTTTATTTTGGATTTTCATAATAACTTTGCAATGATTAACATGGAATGCCTTTAACAGAATGATTCTTACTGTCCATGATGTCTTTTTGCATGAATTCAACAAGAGATGGAAACATTGGTATAACAGTACATGAGAAATATACCGCACTATAGTACACCAAGAAAGGATTGAATGAATGAAATGATGAATCAATAAAGCAAAAATAACAAATAATAAAATAGATGAAACTGGAACTAAGTCATAAAACAAAAGAAAATAAAAATTAAAGCAATATTTAGAAGAGAAAGTAGATGTAAAAAGTAAAAAAGTAGATGGGTCATTCCATGTTCACTCGACCAAGTTTCAGTCTTCAACTTTTGAAACATTTTTGTACATGTTGTACCCATCAAGATAAAAAAAATACTGCAAAGGTCAAGATTTCCAAATATATTGGTTTCCAAGGGAACAAAAAAAAAAAAAGAGTAAGTTACAGTCTTCTCAAAAAAACTGTCAAAAGAGGCACTACAGTTTTTCGCTTATCCTAATTTCTAATCTAGCTACAATATTGACTAAAAATATTATATCTTCTCTTATGTCAAAATAAGATGCCTAAGAAAGTTATCAGAAAATAACAAATATGTTTAAATCATTCCTCAAAATGAAAGAAAAAAAGGAATAGTTTTCAAACATTAACATATTTTTAAAACCTTTAAGTAACTGGTTGGTTGGCTCGGTTTATTGGCACAAAAGCATCAATAACTAAGCTGCACCAAGAACATCTAAGTAAATAAAACCATTAAACATTTTTATGCGAAACTGAAAATATTTACATAGAGTACGTAAATTCAAAAACAAAACAAAACATAGGTTTGGATTAAACTGCATGCATTTTGGTTTCTGAAAATTTAAAATGTGCAAAAAACTCAATTTCAAACAGTTATTACACATTACAGTGTGCACTCTCTGATCAATCTCACTTTTCTGTGATAATAGTAGTAGTGAATAATTGACCACATACAGTAGTGTTCAATTAGCTGATACATTCATTTCAAAAAGTAATAACTCCCTTCCCCTTAAGTTTTGCAGTTTTGAAGTGCATTTCAGGACTAATAAGCGAATTAAGCTTTCTAAAAGCAAATTAGATTAATAATGTAGACCCAATGCATTAACTGAAATGTAACATTCCATGACCAATAAGCAAAACATCAAAACAGAAGAATGGATAGCATCATTTATCCACAGAAGGTTTTCAAAGTATTAGGATGCTATAATATGTAAATGGTCTTAGGAACACAAGGATGCTCCTTAATATCATTTAATGACAATCAGAAAAAGATACCAACATCAAAACTATATTATAACAGATCATTATATGAGACTTGAAGCTTTCTTGGCGATGAAGATTAAAGAATTCTTCTTGGGTTTCCAGTCAAGTGTTCTTTAATTGAACATAATATTATATATTGGATCAGGGAAAAAAGTCCGTGGCATTTTTCTAGTAAAATTCAACTAGTTTTCTTTTAGTGTGAAAATGAATTTATTTAAACCAAATATGCTCCATCATTATCGACAATGTTTCACCATTTTTCGGGTAGAGCCATGATGCCATTGGTGAAGAACTTCTGTGGTTTCCGGTTGAAAAACTGAATCAAGTGGTTTTCACAGGCTTCTTTTGAAAGCAGCTTTTTTCCATTGAGAGTTCTGCAGAGATCGGACCAAGTGATAGTCAGAGGGTGCTACGTCTGGACTATACGGTGGATGCATTAAAACTTCCCAACCAAGCTCTCGTAATTTTTGACTGGTCATCAAAAAGTGTGTGGTCGGGCATTGTCATGATGGAAGACAACACCTTTCCTGTTATTCAATTCGATCCGTTTTCTTTCAATTGCCTGGCGTAATCTCTCTAGTTGTGCACAGTAGAGTTGAGAATCAATCGTCTGACCAACTGGAAGTAGCTCATGGTGGACGATTCCCTTCCAATCCCACCACACACACAGCATCACCTTTTTCGGCGTAAATCCTGGCTTCGCAAACGCTTGTGAGGGCTCACCCTCCCTTGTCCACGATCTTTGACGCTTCCGATTGTCGTATGTGATCCATTTTTCATCACCGGCTTTGACACGTTTCAGAAATGGGTCAATTTCATTGCATTTCAGCATCGCATCGCCGATGTTAATTCGGTCTATCATGTTTTTCTCGCTCAACTCATGAGGAACCCAGACATTGAGCTTCTTTTTGTAGCCAGCTTTGTGTAAGTGGTTCAAAACAGTTCTGTGGTCAATGCCTAGCTCCATACCAATATCAACACTGCTGATATGCTTATCTTGCTGGACTTTTTCAAGAATTTCATCAGCTTTTTCAGTGAGTGGATGACCAGACCGTGCCGCATCTTTCACATCAAAATTACCAGAACGAAAGCGAGCGAACCATTTCCGTGCAGCAGATTTTGATAAAGTACCTTCACCATATACATCACAAATTTTTTCACAAGCCTGTGCAGAGTTCTTCCCTTTGTCGTAATAAAATTGCAAAATACAGTTGAATCGCGATAATCCGACATTTGACAGTCCGACACCGTGTCAGACGACATCACTACGCTTGCTGCAGACATCTCCCGTCTGCCCCGTGACTCACAAGTTTCAGTTTTAATTCAATATGTATTGTAACAATATACGTACTCTAGTACGTACAGTACTGTGTATACATAACTTACATTTTCTTGCCTTAGAAGTCAAAATTCAGTTTTAAAAAATCAACCTTTGCTAATCCGACATTTTTGATAATCCGACACCCCCTCGGTCCTGTAATGTCGGATTATCGCGATTCAACTGTATAGCAAAATTTTCCATTTTCAACCGCAAACAACTTTCCAACCACTGCACCAATTTCGATGTTTATACACTCAAAGTAACGCTTGAAGTGTCACCTTTCCAACGAGCTGCATTTAGTGGTGTTGCTGCGATCTGTGTTTCCGGAGTTATTTGCAATTGATGCCATCTATCTGGAAAAACGCCACGAACTTTTTCCCTGACCCAATATTTTAAAACTTTCCTGGCAGTTCTAAACTTCCTAATAACTTTGTTTTGCATCATGTGTGAATAAATTAACTCATTTTAAATTTATTATAAATACACACTCCATCTTTATTATATTGATTATATTTTTTTATGACTTTTTTGAAAAAACTTCCCCCCCCCCCCCCCAATTTATCAGATTTTATTAGAATTATTATTATGCATGAAACAAGTGAAAACACGAGTGGTTATTTTGGAAGAATCACAGGAGTGTATCTTCCATCTCATGAAATGTAACTAAATTCAATCTTTTTTTTTTTTTTTTTTTTGAAGAATGCAGATGGAAAAGAGTCAAAGTAGCATCTTATGACGGGAATGTTTTCTCAACTACTCATTGAGTGACAATTGGGATATAGAGGCTCTCATATCAAAGGACACGTACAATCATCTCTACAGGGTGTCTCATAAGTCTGGACCCATAGGGTGTAATGTGGCAGAGCACCGTCCAGTTGAAACCAGGTTGGGAAATCTCCTTCTGGGTTTTAGACTGATGGTAATTCTTCCTCCTGGAGCATTATCAAGTATGTCTGTCCTGACACAGTCTGCTGAAAAAAAAGTAAGGGGCCGATAATTCGATCATTCCAAATCCAACACCAGACCATGAGGCGATCATCACCTTGTATCTTGGAAGCCTGCATCCAATGGGGGCTTTGTGGTGACTAGTAATGTGCGTTTTGCTTATTCACCACCCCATTTATGTAAAAATTGGCCTCGTTACTAAACGGGATATTAAATGGAGAAGTGGGATCAATCTCACATTGTTGCAGAGCCCAATTGCAGAATTCGACACTCCAATCGGGATCATCCTCACTTAATGTTTGTAACAACTGCATATTGTGGCAACGGATACCATTTACTGCTTTTCAGAGTATGGTAGATGGACTTTTAGGAACCCTCGTCTCTGCAGATAATCTGAGAAGGAACTTCTTAGGGCTTTTAGAGAATGCTGCCAGGACATTAGAAGTTGTCTGTTCATCTGTTGATGGCCCACTGCGAGGTTTGTCTACCATATATCCTGTCTCCTTGAATTTTACAAACTTGAAAATGCTCCAGGAGGAAGCATAACCATCAATCTCAAAATCAGAAGGGGATTTCTCAACATGGTTTCAATAGGACTGTGCTTTGCCACATTACACCTTATGGGTCCAGACTTACGGGATACCATTTATAACAAGGTTAAAACTTCTGAGGTCGTGCAGAATACACATCAAAGACCATAACAATGGTAATGATATTCTTTGGGAATGGAATCATGCAAAAAAAAAGAAAGAAAAGCAAATGTCATCATGAAAGTATAGCCTAAATTTGCAGATAAGCAGCCTTGGAACTCACACATGAAAGTGTTGGGGTTAAACTCAAACCCTTCACCCAAAATTTTCAAAAAGCAACAAATATACAAAATAATTATTAAAATCCAGTAAACTGAAATTAAATAACTTAAAAATCTTTATATATGTATTTAGATTCAAACTGATTACCTGAACTGGTGGCTTATTTTGTTTTTCTTTATGAGTTTTATTCCTCTTTTTACCGCTGCTAGTGTTTTTCTTGTTAATTTGATTCTCTCGATTCGAAACTGTAGTCTTTTCCTTGGGTAAATTTGATGAACTGCTTTCTCCTATTACAATAAGATATTATTAAGACAAAAAATAAATATTAAAAGTTAAAATTTCATTTAAGACCATTTTCCATTATCTACTTTTAAAGTATAAAAGGAGAGAAAAAAATCACAACTGGATAGTAAATATGCCTTCGCACACTGAGCCAACATATGGTAAAAGCATTCTCAATCCCGGGAATGGGCTGCCGAGATAATAAACAAGCAAATAAAAACTAAACTTGTGAAATCCACAGTATTAATCCCTTGTCCTTACACTGAAAGGCGTTAAGGAATTTAATTGCAAAAGAGAAACATCATAAGTTTAATGAAAAGCAAATTTAACGTCCATAATAATAGTGATTTTTTTTCTTTCCATTTATGAATTATAATGATGCATAATAAAAAATGTGAATACAGTAAAACCTCGTTATTATGCTCGTCAAGGGACCATGACCTGCAAGTGTAATAAGCGGGATAGCGCTATAGACGGGAAATGATTTATGAGATGGGGAAAGATTTGGACACCATTTTACAGGAAAGATACTTGATTCTGTAATAGATATACTGCAAATATGAGCTTATTTCCTATTAAAAAAGATCTTTGATTGTGGTTTGCCGGGTGTGTGTGTGCTACTGTTATGAATTATGACTTTTTCAATGCGGTTCAGGTAACTATTAATGTCAATTGATACACCACTAGGAGCAATACTAATATATTTTCGGAGCAGATTTAGTGCACACTGTACTTTTTTACGTTTGCAACAACCCTTCGCTGCATCGGTAATTGCATCCCTGTTTTTCATTATTGTTCGCAGACTGGACGAGTGAATTCCTAAAGATTCTGCGAAATCCTTCGGACTTCTGTAGAATTCTCGTCGTACTTACGGAGAATTTGCATTTTTTCACTTATAGAAAGGGATTTCCGCTTCGACATTTTGCACAACTATATCACAGAGTTCAAAGATTCCCTCCTACCAGGGAAAAAAAAGAATCTTTACAGTGTTACATTTCTTTTCGATACAAAATTTCCAATATAAAAAAAGCGCTACAAATGGGATTTGAAGCATTATAATAGGGCAAAAGTGTACAGATATATATAGAAAATTCCAGGGACCGCATAAAAGGAGCGTAAAGAACGGGATAGTGCTATAAGCGGGAGCGTTGTATCGAGGTTTTACTGTATATAATATTCTGGTTTAAAATAAGAATCTTTGCTATGTGCTTTATATGGCCAATTTGTTTGCATTTTCTTTGTTGTGCAAGTTGGAAAGTCAGAAGATAAATTACATGAGATGTTAGAGATTGTAGGAAGCAATCTGAAGTGAATAATAAAAAATAATTTACAAATTTTTAAAAAATATTTTATTTCATTAAACTTGAAAAATTGCGCACTTTTTTTGTTTTGAAAGGACTAAATTTGTTGCAACATTGTTAGCATCAATGCCAGCATAAGAGTGCTTAGGCTCTAGGCAAACTACCTTGCACTCACCCACTCTTTCCCCACCAATAAATGTGATTAAACCTCTTCTTCTTCGCGAATGGGTCACTTAGGACTACGCGGAATCAACACACTTTGATCCTTCCTCCTTGCCCAATAGTTCTTCATTCGGATGGACTGATGCAATTTCTGCTCCTCCGACCATGCATGACGTGCTGGTTTCTTCATATCTTCCTCAAATCTCCTTGTGTGGACAATATGTCTGACCATCTTTCTATCCTGTAAATTTGGAGATCCTAATTCAATGAGGTCCTTTTCTAATTGTTTGTACCACTTTGGTCTTGTACGTTTGTTTTGTAAAAATTTGTGGATCCGATAAGTAAGTCTGGAATGATTCATTCTTTCCAAATGACCTAAAAATTGAATTCGTCGCATTCTCATTGTGTCAGTAAGTTTAAAAATGTATTTATAAATTTCAGAGTTGGGTTTGGGGTAATGAATTACATTTTTAATTCTGGGCCCTAGAATTTTTCTCATAATTTTCCTTTCCTTATTCTCTAATTGTTCTTTTAATGTCTTATATTGGAGATTGAGCGTTTCTGATGCATAGATTAAACCTATTGTATTTATTCAACAAATTTAAGATATAAAAATAGAATGGAAACAAAAAATACAGAAATTGAGAACTATACATCTTTACTAATTGATATAAGGAAAAATAAAATGAAAATTATTGTGCATGCTTTGATCTTTCCAAAACAGTCTAAAATGATCAAACCAGCTCTGGTTATACTCATATCTTTTAAACAATGTTCGCCCATGTGAAATATTTGATTTACTGGTTGGGTTAAAAAACAGCAACAGTGGCTAAGCTGCATTAAGAAAGAAAAGACAATAAATTGTAAAGGAATATATACTACAAAACAAAGATGAATGTACAGTCCCCCAATGAAGGAATACACAAAGTATTCCAAAACTTCCGGATAATTCTCCATTACACCATTTATATCAAAGTAAGTACATTTTATTTCATTTTTCATAAGACATGCTCCAGACGTTAAATTATTTTAAGTGCATTTTATTTCTATTATCTTTGTTTAAGAATATTGGAGAACTCTATATTACATCATAGTATAATGGTATGAAAACTGCATTTAATTTGGCAAAATTTTTAATAATAAAAAATGAAGTACCAACATATGACGATCCTTTAAAAAAACCTAGTAAAAAACATGAAAATTCTGATGACATAATAAATGATCAAAGTGCAGTGGCTGAAAGACAGTTGTAGTGTATGCTCTGAGTATGAGCAAAGTAAAAACTGTACTTAGTTTTTTGAAAATTTGTAATGTACAGCAACAGAACTAGGTAACATCGCAATCTGTAAGTCTGTGAGATAAAATGTATCCAACAAGATTTTCATCCAGTATCCAAAAGATAATAGTGGGCCCGGTAGCCAAGTGGTAAACACTTGATTGCGGCCTGGAGAAGTCAGGTTTGATTCCCAACCCCGGCGAGGTCAGGGATTTTTCCATGGTGAATTCTCTTCCAGATGGGTTCTAAGGTTCTAGGATCACCCAGCTCTCTGTTAAATGGGCACCAGGTTTCTGTCAGGGGTTAAAGGTGGGCGGGTGTCAAGTTGACTACCCAACTTCAACTTAAAGTCCCATTAGTCACAAAACACCAGGAGCTTTACCTCGCATAGGCCTTCACTTTAACTATCCAAAAGGTCATATGGCAGAAGGACAGTTGGCATAAAAGCATCCTTATCAGGGAGAGCATCCATTATGGTTAGCTAGATTCATAAAAGGAATGAAATGCATGGAAAATATTAGAAGTTACCATTAAAGAGGTTAAGACAGAGATTCCGCTAAGGTTTATGTGTCTCAGCATATATGTTTTCAACAGGTAAAGCACAAAATGTACTAAAACAATATGATGCCACGATGATGGATTTGATCAAGTGTGCAAAGCACAGCTGGTCAAAAGCAATGCAGCCATCATATAGACGCTCATGAGTTTAGAACCTGCCAGAACTTGCAAAAAGATCTTCTGTCAGATAATGTCAGATTGATGCTTCGGGAATTTGAAGAAACGGGATCATTGGAAGTTTGACCCAGCAGAGAAACCTGTGCAACCATTACTATTGACAAATCAGACGGACGTGTTGCTGGTTGTAGCAGCACCCGTGGAGTAGCACGATAACTGGATATTCCATATTCCGTGGTACGAAAAGCCTCTGTAAAATTATTCAATTTTATCCATACAAGATCAGCCATGTACAGCAGCTGCTGCACAATGATCATGATAAGCAATTGACATTTCCCCTGACATTTCTGGCGAGAATGGTCGAGGGTGCTTCACCTTGGAAAATTCTTTGGGGAGATGAAGCCCATTTTTATCTGAAAGGGGTTGTAAACAATAAAAATTGTCAAATTTGGGCTTTCAAATCACCCCATGGGCTCCAGGAACACCCATTACATTCACAGAAAATTTGGTGTGGCTTCAAAGCAGATTCTATAATATGCTCTTTTTTTGAGGCTATCACTCTGACAAGACCAGTAATCTGTTCCATAACAGCATGGAAATATCGCGATATGCTAAGAGTTTCATCATTCCTTAACTTCAGCAACAACATCTGGACAACACCGTTTTTATGCAAGATGGAGTAACTCCCACCACTGCATGACTGGTACAGGAACTTCTACATCATCACTTCACAAAGACAATAGTCCCTTTTTTCAGTTACATAGCCATCTTGCTCCCCTGATATTACTCCATGTTATTTTTTTGGTTGTTGGGTTACCTGAAAGCCAATGTCTATCGTGGCAGTGTTTCAAGTTTGGTAACCTTAAATGACAATGTAGCACAGACTTTAACTAACATTCCTGCAGACATGTTATGTTCTGCTGTTGAGAAAACTGTGTACAGGATGCAATTTTTAGTTCACGAGACTGGTCGCCATTAACCAGGTCCTCTTTCGCATTGTTTCCAGCAACACTTATGCTCCACTAACTTTCAGAAATACTGCGAAAACCTAATTTCATATTAAATGTTTAGTTGCAGGATTATCATAACTGCAACAGAAAGGTTAGTATGTAATCGTTCATTGCAGTTTAGTCTTTTTATTCATTTGTTTGTCCATTTTCATATTTTTTTTACATTGTACAACAGCAAATTCCCCAATTGGCGACTTTTTGAACAAATTTTTTTTCCGTAGAATCCTGCTTCTTATGTCCTAATTAGCAGGATTCCTACTAAATTTGATGACAAGTCCAGTTGTTAGAAGGAGCCTCAGAAAACTCTGAATATAGGAAGTTTAATTATGGCTACCTGATACATAACCAGTGAAATGTATCTCGATGCCCCATCATTGTAGTAGAAATGGCTTTGTCTATCATAACCATGTTTTATCCAGTTTTAAAAAGAAGCATGTAATCTTATAATCTTTATTAACAGTAGATCATACTGAAGAGCTCAGTGACTTTCATAGCATGCTACTTTTGTAGCAAGAAAGTTAGGAAAATTTTTGCCCTGCTGCAACTACCATGATTAACTATATTAAGTGATATTATTGTAAAGTGGAAATTTCTACAAGCAACAAAAGATTAATTACAAACAGATACGCCCTATAAAATCACAGAGCTGGACTGCCCAGTACTAAAGCGCATGATGCCAGATACTCGCCTGTTCTCACTTGAAACAATTGCTACCAAGTTCCAAAATGTCTCAACACCAATATAACTACTTATTTAACTGAAGAATATGGATTTCAATGATCATACAGCAGCACACAATCTTAAGATCAGCAACATCACCACCAAGTGTTGAGCAAACTGCTATAAAGTTCACTGACATTGGACTCAAGAGTAGTGGAAATGCTTTCTCTGGAGCAATGAATCCCCCTTTACTATCTGGCAGTCCTACGAATGAGCCTGGGCTCAGAGAATGCTACCTTCAAAATGTGTTTTGCCGACTCCGATAAGCTTGGTGAGAAGACATCAATATTTGAGGTTGCTTTCATGGATAGAAAACTGAAAGACATTTTAAATGTTATTCCCTGTAGGTTTCTAAGAATACACATGATTAAATTTTATAAAAAATATAAAAAAAAAGAATTTTCTTTGTGTTACTGATAATTAAAATTATATTTTTCAAATAACTATGTCTTCTTGCAGAAGAAGGAATCTTGTGACAACAGCTTTGAATAATTACAATAGGAAATTTAAATAATCTATTGAAAAGAGGCCACCAAACATTTCTAAAAATGGATATATTTCAAAAGCATCAACAATGATAATACCTAGAGTTAAGATTTGTTTGCGACATTTCAAAATAAAATTGTGTCAAACAATTACAAAGATCGCACCACCCTTTTACAGGGAGGAAGTGTTGGCAGTTGGGAAGAAACAGAATTTTGTTTCAAATTAATAATTTAAACAACAAAATTAGAAACAAGGGCAGCACAAGAATAAATAAATTGCTCTTCTGATTCAATCATTTGAAGGAATCAGGAACGGCCGTTTCGCCCTGCACGGGACTCATCAGCCCGATCCGGACCTGATGGAATCAGAAGAGCAATTTATTTATTCTTGTGCTGTCCTTGTTTATAATTTTGTTGGTTTGATTAAAACTTCCAGCTCGTTAAATTTATTTTCTAAGTTAGGTTCTCTTTCCTAATATTTTTTTTTTTTTTAGTCTGATTACACAGGCCAACAGTGGTTTTGGTGCCTGGGTATTTAGAGCTGATTTTAAGTATAATTGAGGTGCTGAATCCAAATATGGTATTAGTTTTTCCTTAGCAGCTCTAGTTTCTGAGAAATAAAAATGTCGTGACTTACCTTATGATACTTTAACATGGGGATTTGTGTGTGTTTTGGTTTTCTAATAAAAACCCTAGAAATCTAAAGTCTTTTTATATATTTTCTAAAGCACTTTAAAGCAATGAAAATCACATAAAAAATTACAATAACACCTTCCTAACTACAGTTACACTTAGCTTTGAAGAAAAGAAAAATCACTGATCAAAGAAAAGTCAGTTAACACTTCGGAAGTTTCTTTTGCATGATATTCTTGAATGTACTTTGTTTGAACAGTTTCTTTTGAGGTTCCAGCAGTAATCTGCCATAATGTGGGTATTCCATCTTCCTTGGTAGCGGTTCTCCATAGTTTTTATTTCCTGGTGAAATCTTTCACCTTGTTCTTCACTTATATCGCCTAAATTTTTAGGAAAACGGTCCAAGTGGCTGTGTAGATAGTGAACTTTTATGCTCATATTATATCCAAGGTTTCTGAAGTTGTTGAGCATCTCGTTTACTAGCTCAACATAGTATTCAGCTTTCCGGTTGCCCAGGAAATTTCTGACAACCTCGACAAATGACATTCATGCTTTCCGCTCAGCCTCATTCATGGACTCCACAAAAGCCGGATCTTTTATAAGCTGTCTTATTTGTGGGCCATCGAAAATTCCCGCTTTCAGTTTTTTCTTATCTGAGACAATTTTCTTTCTATGTAAGCAAAGCACGATTCATTCTTATCAAGAGCCTTTACAAACTGCTTCATTAGGCCTAGCTTGATATGTGCAGTGGCGGAAAGATGATTTTCTCTCTACCAACAGGATGCATTTCAAACACTGCTTAGAGTTATCAATAAATAGGCACCAATCATCAGGATTATATTAAGGGAGACCCATTTTTTCCAGGAGTCCTCTAGCATCTTGACAGAATACAAGATTTTCTTCTTGGGTGAAAATGGGTAGCAGATCCTTCTCCCTTATACAGTAGAAAGTAATTTTTGTTCCTTGTTCCGGTAAGTAGTTGTCATTTAATCTGGAAGCTAGAAGCTCAGATACTGACAGATAGCAGCACAGATGTTAAAAATAAGGGCATTTTAGGAGTTGCTCTAAGAAGATATGGGATTGAAATGAGTTACAGTTTTGTCACTCTGTACTTAAAAGAGGTTTTACATTATTTAATGAATTTGGCTCATAAAAAAATAATATACAATAAGCTGATAGTTTATTGCAAAAAGAAGATATAAGACTGCAGAAACTAAGAGAAAACAGCGCTTAAATAGTTTATTTATGAATTTATTTAAGTGTACGTTATCAGTACCTTATATATATCAATAGTTGAAACAATTACTCGTAGGGTATGCTGCATCTAAAAAAGTCTAGCTGATAGAGGAAAAACTGATTTCATTTTTCGATTCAGCGCCCCAAATATAGTTCAAATCAGTTCAAAGAGCCTAGGCACCCAAAAAAATTTTTTTTTGTTGGCCTGTGTTATAATTTAAACGTTCTTGTATGCATTAAAACTACTGAAGTTAGTGAAAATGGACACGAAATCTTTCAATTCAGTGATCAGCCATGTTTAAATACCTATGGATCTTCGCCTGGTAGCGTGGCCGATCATTAATCATTAATTATGCCAATCATTAGGATATATTTTCAATTCACTCAGTAAGTTAATGTGAGAATAGGTTTTTCTTTTCAGTAACCAGTCTTTACACCACATGCCACGTCTAATCTTCAGTGTTTTTCTTTTTAAAACCAGGATACATGCAGCCAAAGCAAGCGCAGCGTCACCATTCGAATTTGACATATCTCAAGCAAAAATGAAGCTGTTCAAGCATACCTGCGTAGTGTGCTGGCAAGGGGGTATTTGTGCAGGCTTCTACAAAATGCTTGATCAAGCATGCAGTTAAGTGTATAGCGGCCTTAAGCTTTAATACATCCCACAGATTCTATCAAAATAATATAAAGTACAGAAACTATTTACCTGTTGTTCTTAATTTTATTTCCTACATAAATTAAATACAAATAATCACCAGCTGAACAGAATCCTAAAAATACTTTTCATTGAGTGCTCTGTTATCACTATCAAACATACTAAGCCAATCACTGCATGGATGTATGACCATTCATCACCTCTGAACATGTTCATGCCTTCAGTGGCTCATTATCTAAATCCAAAAACATTATCACACCTCCATTGCTTTTAGGAGACCCCTAAGACACCACAGAAAGCTATCTATCTTTACTGGTAGAATGTTAAAAGAATAACTCAACAATTCTTTAAGTGTCAAACAAATAATTTGTGATCCTACAACCTATAGTTTATCATACCTTTATTATTATTATTATTATTATTCTGTCCTTTATTCTCTTGAATAAAGATGAAACTTATATATGTCACTTGAGACTGACCTCTAGTTTCCATAGTGTGTCTGATTACTGTTTAGCAATTCGTTAAACCAGAAATGTAAATTTCAATTTCATACATAGAAAAGCAGTATAAATACTTGATGTGAATTAACTGTTAATTACTGAACAGCCTATTCACAATCCATCATCTTCTAATAATAAGACACGAATAAAAAAATATATTTTTTATGCAACTTACTGTTCTCCATATTCCTGCCCTCCACCTCCCCTACCCTTCTTTTTTTTTTTTCTCTCACTTTCGCTCCTCTCCAATTTTGTTACTGAGATGTCATGGATTTTATTAAGTTTATTGAGTATATCAATATTTTAATCTTCATTTTTGAAAATAATATACTATTTTTAATTTTCTCTTATTTGATTGTTTATAAGTACACAAAATTTTCTACTTCTTTAAAGTCATTTATATTTTCCTTCTCACATCTGATTGCTCATTTCTGCTCTCCCTAAGCAATATGATCCTCTGCCAAGAACAATTCCATGTTTATGTTCTTCAGTGTATATTCCAATTAGACCAGTATCTCCAACAAGTTTTTGAAACTGGCAGGAAAAGCTGTAATTGTCGTCTATTTCAAAAAAAGTTGAAATGCATGTAATGATAGTACAGACATTTTAATTTATTATCTTCAAACTCTCTTGAAGAAGTTCAAAGTGACCAAGCCAAAATATGAGAACTATCAACTGGAATACAGGACTACCCCAGTCTCTTACTGTATTTGTGGTGATGGAAACTGTACTTAAAACTTCAATAATAAACATCTAAGTAGCAATACAAAACTTTTCTTAGTCTGATTACTTCATCTTCTTAAATGATCATTTGTCTTATTTTTTTTTTGCCTTCTGAATTTTCTAAGAAACCTAAATGAAGATTTTAAGTTACAGAAAAAGTATACAAGCTTAATATTACCTATTGGGCTCCATCTGTTCAAAAGTTCTGCAACAAAATTCCGATGTAGTTCATCATTTTTATCCAGAAATTCCAAAAAATTTTCTTCAACTTCCTTTTTATTGTCAAATGAAAGAAAATACCTAAGATTGAATGAAAATGAAATACTTAATTTTACATACGAAGAAAGTTGAAAAGTATTATTCTTTTTGCTTTTTATATTTGATACAGAAAAAAAATCAACAACTTTTTGATGCACTGATAATGTCACAGAATTGTCAAAAAAGAAATGCGGATACAGAAAATCATAGCATTGTAAAGGTTTTAGTTCTGTAACAAACCTATCAACAGTTTAATTTAAAAAAAAAAAAATTTATTTATATATATAAATACATATATATATATATATAAATCCAATACACAAAACTTGAATCGACACCTATTCAAGTTTCGTAATGCAAATATTTCATTTAATGATTTGCAATTTAGAATTCAGAATGTAAAGAATATAAGAATAAAATTAACTTACATTACTAAACATATAAAATTTGCCGGACAGCTTTCTGAAATTTAAAAACCAAATTAATTTCAAAAAA
>JAFIDM010009631.1:161070762-161083650 GCA_023159025.1 Thereuonema tuberculata | reverse complement strand
AAGAAAAGCTGCGATTCCACCATCTGTTGTGCTCTATTTGTCTGCCCTGCATTCGATCAATGATCCTACATCGTAGTTTCCATTAGAGGAGGCTGCGCTGCAGTGTGGCAAGGGGAATCTTGATCCACTCCTCTTGACAGGCTTTCCATAAACCAGCCACAGTTTGAGGTCGTTGGTTTCCCTAATGCCAGTTTCAAAAGACCAAAGTTGCAGTAGTCCATAAGGGAAAAATCAGTTGATTTCACTGGGATCGAACTGAACGGAATTGATAGACTTCCTGTTTCGTTGGCCATTCATGACATGTAGGACATTGTTGTTCGGGCTGTATGACTTGGCGCTTTGTCCTGATGGATCCCTACTTCAAACGACACAGTACCGTACAGTGCTGGAATGTCGCTGAGGTACAATGTTGGAAGATATTTTCCTGATATGTAGCATTAACCTTTGCCTTTCCATCAATTTTTCTCAAAGGCAACTTCCCCTGATAGTTGTAACCAGTCACGATCATGAAGCCCTTTGAAAACATTTCCTTACATTGGCGGAACCTTCTGAAAGACGTTTAGCATCACCATGATGATAAAAAAATTGCATGTGGTTTGTTACAGTCATTGAGATAAACCCATCCTACATTCAACGTCACAACAATCTTCCATTTTTTGCCTGGCAAATGCTCTTCATACAACTTTCAACTGTTTGTCTTACGTTCGGCGATGTGTCGAGGCAACATCCTATGAATATATGCTTTGTAGTGCTTCTTTCGATGTAGGTGCCTATGAATTATGTGTGTTATGGTTCTTTTGGAAACTCCCGTTCGTTGTGCAAGACTTCTGTGGGTGCTGGAACTTTCTTTCATAATGATTTGTTTCAACAAATTTCAAGCTTCATGAAGAAACTTTTCTTGGTGATAAGCCCTGTACATTTTACAAATTGTATTTCCCTCTAATATTAGCGGAATTGTTTACTTTGTCTTCTTCCTAGAGTTCAGTGTATCAGACTAAAACTTGTAAAGAAAAGAAATAAAATAATAAAAAAATCTGCTTTTCAACTTTTTAAAAAAAAAATCACAAATTCTGAGTTAATTGATTGAAACTATTAGCAAAATCTGACATGTTTTTGGAAGGTATTATAGAGAACTGTCATGGCAGCGCTTGTGGATATGGTTTGCGGCTAGGGTTGCCACCTCTCTGGGTTTCATTGAGTTTTCTCCGGGCTCAATGATTATTTCTCTGGATTTTGTAAGTAAAATTGAATATGTAGAAAATTATATGCAGACTGTCGCAAGAGGTTTCCAACGTTTTTTTTTTTTTGGTTGAACAGAGAGGTTTCCAACGGTCTCCGGGCGAGACTTAGTTGTGAGGTGGCAACCCTATTTGCGGCCCTCGGGTTTCTTCCTCACTTCACTAACTGCCTTCAAACGTGACTCGGCAATAATTCGACTAACAACGGACTTGGAAGTTTTAAAATTTTGTTGCTGACACATTTCTCTTATTTGGAATTCGAATATTTCGCATCGGAAAGGGCTACAACATACCCTTCCCACCAAATCGGAACAAACAACAGGATTTCCAGTTCAATTCACGTGTGCATAACAATGTGCTGTTGAAAACGTTCTCATAAACATGGTCCAACCCTCCTCCGTATATCAATGTAAAACAGCCAGTTATTTCTGGTATTTATACCGGTATGTTATTTTTTATAGAGATATTTTTTAATATAATTTTTTACATAAATTTCTTTTATTGTTAAAATTTTAAATTTTTTCCTAATTTTTTTTTGTTCCTCTTAATTTTTTTATTAAAGTTTAAATATATTAATTATATTAAAGATAGTATTATCTAAATTTTGAATTTGCTGTTAGTTAAAAAGATCCATCAATCTAATCCCATAGGCTAGAATAGAATCAGCGAAAGATTTATAAATTGTTAATTTCGTATTAAATGAAAAAATATATATTTTAAATGAACAAACATAAATGTTAGAATAATTTCTTGATATGATTATAGTGTGTCTCCCATGTAAAGGACTCGTTGTTGAACAAATTAAGATACTTTTGGTGAGAAACAATCTCATTATCATCACAGTTGCTTGAATTATAGTTAACTTCTGTATGAGTCAGGTTTGGACAATTCCATTTATGGATTTGAAAATAGAGATTATCTATAACTTTATTTTTGAGTCTGCTGCTAGTCGACCACTGCAACGGATCTCCACTCCACACTGACATTTATGCTCTTATTCGTTCTCGCATACGAGCTGCCTGGCAACATAACTGGAATGATCTATATGGTAATAAACTTCGTCTTGTCAGTCCTTTCTTATCCTCCCCTACAACTTGAATGTTTCCAACTCGATAGAAGGATGTTCTTCTGGTACGTCTGAGGATCGGGCATACGAGATTTACTCATAGCTGTTTACTGCTGTATCGTCCACCTCCCCTGTGTGCTATGTGCAACGTTGTTTTAACCATTCATCATATTTTAATTGAATGTCCTGCTTTTACTCAATATCGTCGGTGCTTTTATCCTTTGTATTGTATGGCATTGTAACACAGCAACAGAGTTCGAAATAATTAAACTAAAGATCATAGATATACATAAATATGATAAAGAAAAAAAATAAGGAAGCTAAAGTCAGTTTCAGAAAAAGATCAGGAGTGACATTGTTGAACCAAGTTGCACAATATTCGTCGGTCCGAAACATAGTTCCACTTTTCTGTAAATATTGTTTTTAATCTAGTAGGACTGTAATGTAATATTTTGATGAATAAAAAAAAAAAAGCAAAAGGTTTTGTATGATGCGAAATTACTTTATATTTGTACTGATACATAATAGTGTTTAAAATTATTTTGGGGGGAAATTTTCAAACTAGTAAAGATCAGTCGTGCTATTTGGTTATTAAGTTGTCGAATTATTTGACATCATGGATTAGTTTGGTTTTTTTTGTTTTGTAATTAAAAAAAAAAACTGGAGAGGGAGAAAGAAAAAAAACAAGAAAACCAACCACAGAATAGATATTCCTATGCCCGATATCACTCCCGATCTTTTTCTGAAACTGGCTGTGTTAAAAACATGAATGGTTCAATAGTTTAGAAAAATGTGGGGGGGGGGGGGTAAGTAACTTGGACATCCCTGAGTAATTTATTTACATATTTTATTTACTTGTTAATTAATCTTAAACTGAATAACATATATAGCACTGTAGATTTGTGATTGGGATTCAGTAAATGGTTTACTGAAAGCCACAAGCGAATGAGTAATGTAATGTTTTTTAATTATTAGTAAAATATTTTAATTTTTAAGCAGTCGTATACTCTCCACTAGACTACAATAGAATTGAAGATAAATTCATTTTTTTTCATTCTATATAGTCTATTGATAAATGTAAATTTCATATAAAATTCTGTAGAATATTGTTGGTTTAACTTACTGATGCAAAGGAATAACTTTTTTCTGATTTACATTTTATTTATTTTGTCTGTTTGTTTTTATATTTGGTAATTTCAGCTAATACTTTTTAATTACCTAATTATTAATAATAAAGAAAATTACTTTACTGATTTTAAGTTATATCCAATTTGTATTTTTCAGTAGATTACTTGAAAATAAACATTTGGACTGAAATAAAAAATTAATAAAAAGAAAGTAGTCCAGTTCTTATTTTCATTTTATCTATGAATGTATTTTGAAACTAAAACATACGAATGAAATAATGCCATATTCACATTTTTAATAAGTAAAATGGGATTGATAGAAAAATATAATAATGAATTTGACTGCCCTCTACCCTTTCCACGTGATAATTGAATTTGAAAAGAAGTTTGCTATCTATGTGTATACTTTCTGATAACTGTTTTAATGTGTTAGTTTCATTGACATGGCTTTTTGGGAGAGCTATATTACAGCCCTTTACCGAGCTCTTTATTTACATGAAGATTATAGAACAATGTCGAAAGAATGGGTCAGTAAGTGTTGCATTTATAAGGTGCAGTGTCAAGGGTTACTGGGCAAGAAATCTCCAACCAGTACCCACCGGAACCTACCTATCCCCTTACATTTTACTTATTTGAAGAAAATGTATACTCTCAGAAATTATTTTGTTTACTTTTAAATTGTTTAATTACTTTTTATTAACTTCAGTTTTCACTCCTGACCTTTCCACTTTCACTTTTTACAAGAACCAGCTCATCATTTATATATATATTCATCATTTTTATGATCATCAGAAAAGACAGCTTATCCCTTTCCAATTCTGCAGATGGCTTACAAGATGATGTAATGTATTCTTCTGCCAGAAGGAACACAAGATGTCAGTATCAGTGTTTTGCTTTTATAATGGAAATTAGCCAACTTCAAGGCAATAACTATTGTAAAAAAAATATCTAGTCTTAATTTTTTTTTAAATATTTAGATATTTTTTTGAGGCATTTCTTTAAAATATCAAATTATAAGCACAAACACAAAAAGAAAATTATGATCTGCCATCAAGACAGAATATATTTTTTTATTAGTTCCTAATATTTTTTGTTGTGTCGTTCATTATTTGTGTAGGCATGTGTATATGTGCATATATACACAGTAGAGCACCGTTTATACGTTTCTCGTTTATACGTTTTTATCATTTACACATTTTTTTGAATGGTCCCGGCAAAATCCAATGCATATTAACGTTAAATAATTTCATTTATACATTTTTTTTTTCAAGAACTCAAGAAGAGAGAAAATGCACATTTCAACCTCAGATTCCCACCTGCCGATTGTCCAGTCTTAGAAAATTGCACTGAAAAACCTCTGCCAAGTTTTCAATAAGCTTTGGCGGGTTTTAACACCATGCAAGAATACCTTATTAGCAATGATTTAAATGATAAAGTTAAGATGGCACTTTTAACTGTGCACAATGAACTTTTTTCTGTGCATTCCAAAAAAGCCATACAACCTAAAATAAAATATTTTGTAAATGCTGAATGAATATGAAGAGTAGTATTAGTTGTACATTAAATCCGGAATAAAAGGTTTTGTATACCTCTTGTATTTCATTTTCATGTAATATTTTAATTTACCTCTGACTTTTTATTGTTGGTTATTACGAAATTGTTTGTAAGTTTTATAAATTTCTTTTATACGTTTTTTTTTTCATTTATACGGGTTTTTTTCCTCAGTCTCTTGAAAAACTTATAAACTGTGCTCCAATGTATATATTATTATTTTTGCCCGAAATATTTATATGAAAACCTTTGAATATACTACCTTAGAGTAGTTAATTATAATTATTTAAGCAGATGAGTTATATCACACACAAATGTATATACAGGGTGATTCATGAAGATATTGCAGAAACTTCGGGAGTTCATTCTACATGTAAAAGTAAAGAAAAAAAGTTATATAAACATGGGTCCGGAAATGCTTCGGTATCGAGTTATGGCTACTGAAAGATTTCGCCCATAATGTAGTACCCTGGGTGAAATGAAGACTTGCTGGAAGTCTGGGAAGGTGAATTAAGGGGCAAAATCTGGGAGGGTAAATTAAGGTTTCTTATGGTTGTTGACCTGAAAAATAGAATGAAACATGTCGCAGAACTGTATCTCCCAGTGGTTTGAAGCTTATCCCACTTGGAACCTGCAAAAAGGTTGACAACACAAGAACAGCTATTCAACAATAATGTGAATTGCATTGTTTTGATTTATTGTGAGAGCTAACAACTGAGGTGTAGTCTATGTCTGTATTGTTGTACTACATTATGGGCGAAATCTTTCGCTAGCCGTAACTCGATACAGAAGCATTTCCGGACCTATGTTATTATAACTTTTTTTCTTTACTTTTACATGTAGAATGAGCTCCCGAAGTTTCTATTAACTGCGGATAAGCGAATTCCGTGGAAAATCCGAAATAGGATGAAAATCAACACAAAAATGCTTTTATCATGTTTTATTTACATTAAAATGGCAATACATACAGTTACAGTACATTTATTATAAACAATTATTTTATTTAAAATTTAAAAATAAATAATTTAATTATCGCTGGAAGGCTCTCCCGTAATTTATTGTAACCTGCCGGCCTAAGCTCCGCCCACAAGGCCATTCTTTATATTGTTTGTCTATAATATTGTCTTCACTTACTTTGTCAGCCTCTTTTATGGTTTACCTTATTCTAGACTTCTTTTTTTCTTTTTTTTTTAATTCCGTAATTTATTGTACAGTCAAAAAAAAATGGAAACAGGAGAGGTCCGCAGATAATCGGGAATTTACTGTGTGTGTATGTATATATATATATATATATAAAAACACACACACAAATATACATACATACACTGTCCAGTCACTTTATTAGGTACACCAACCTAGTAGCTTGTTGGGACTCCTTTAGCCCTCAAAACAACCCTGAATTCGTCGAGGCCTGGATTCCACAAGATGCTGAAAACATTGTTAAGGTATTGTCTCGATCACATATATTAAGCATTACTGCCTGAGAAATTGAAATATTCAGGCCTAGGAATTATACCCATTCAGTTGAAATGCTCACAATTGGTTATCCTCAGGAGGATTTAGGAGCAGTCAAAAAAGACAAAATTAAACTTATGTACTAACAATTTTTCGCACATTTTTCTGTGGTTTTAAATAAAATTACATTCTGTCATACAGTATTTCAATGCAATAATTTATGTACTTTACGACACACATGTTCATTTTTACTTTTACAATTATAAATGTAACATGTAAAGTTGTAATAAACATTTACGCTGTTTATTGGGAAATTACCAACGTTATTGTCGGCCATATGTACAACGTGTGTTGTTCTGACAAAACATTCATTTACTCGACCATCTATCTATTTTAATCACGTTCTGTATACTGTATTTGCACAGTTTTCTTCAGAACTAAATGTTCTACAAAGCTTGTTGTAAACGTTTGTGTGTCTAACCTACTTTACCAACATTATTGTATGTCAAACAAACAAAAACGTTGTTTCGCGATCCCTCTTTTGTAGGTTCCACGTGGGATACGGTTACAAACACAGGGAGATACAGTTGTGCGACATGTTTCATTCGAGTTTTCAGGTCAACAACCATAAGAAACCACTGATTTTGCCCCTTAATTTACCTTCCCAGACTTCCAGCAAGTCTTCATTTCACCCAGGGTATTAAATTATGGGCTAAATCTTTCGCTAGCCGTAACTCGCTACCGAAGCATTTCCGGACCTATGTTTATATAACTTTGTTTCTTTACTTTTACATGTAGAATGAACTCCCCAAGTTTTTGCATATCTTCGTGAATCACCCTGTGTGTTCTGCTTTTAGTCACTTTTTCAAATTTGGGTTAAGGAAATCCAAACTTACACTGTAACATCTGCTGTGCTTTGTTTTTTTTTTAAACTAGATAGCTTAATAATGTTTTGCTATTATTAATTTAAAGAATTTTTTTCTCCAAAGGTGACAAGTATTCTGGTGGGAACCCTTACTGTCCTCGTCCAACTCCAGTTTGGCAAAAAGGAATTAAAGACTTTCTAAATCATACAAGTCCACAAATAAATGATAAAGATATAAGTGAAGCTGGTTCCTCCAAAGAAGTTTCTGAAAATTTAGAAGAACAACAGTGTCAGTCGAGGTTTGTCTGAAATGCAAAATGTAACTCTTTAATTTTTAAGATTTGTTAATTAAGCTGGATCTTAACATAATAATGTTCTACTGTTGATTCTTAGACTATTGTATTAAAGCCTCTGCAATTAAAACAATAAATAAATTCAGAATTAAAATAAAATACTGAGGTTTTAACAAGTAAGATTAATTTCTTTAAATCGTCTTGCAATATTGAAATAAACGAATTACTTTGTCTTCCTGTTACCTTTGGTTTAATAATAAATTATTTCCTGTAATTGCCATTCCTTCTAACATTGTTGGAGAAAGTGATATACTTTTGAACTGGAGAAAAGCTGGACAGATTGCTTTCAAGGAAACAAGTTTTGTCAATCATAACAGGAACAATAAAGCAAACGATACAAAATATGCACAGTTTTGCTGCTGCTTGTATGGCTTTTATCTGTAGCTGCTCAAATTTTAGTTTACCAAAAAACGGCAAACAATAAAAATTAAAAAGATTACAATTTACAAACTCATGTAAAATAAAACTAGTGAAAAAAAGTTTGGAAATTCTTTTTTCGATTTTTATAGATTTGAAATGGCTTTTAAGCTAATTTTTATCATTCATAGTGATTCAGTCATTACTTACTATATTCTAATAATATATGACGGCTGATAATATTTTCATGTGTCTTAAATTTGAAAATCCCTAGTACATTAACCTCATGACTGTGGGAATTTAAATGTTCGCTTCTACTTTCAAATGAGCAAATAGAATTTTTCAACTTGTGCCAAAATTTAATATTTCATGAAATCCAGAAATATTGTGGTTTTTTTTTTTTGTTTTTTTTTTTGTTTTTTTTTTTTTTTCAGTAGTTCATATCAAAACTTGCCTATTCTAAAAACAGTGCATCAATGAAGCAGTTGAAACTTCTGAACTTAGTTATTTTTTTACTAGATTTGGGTATTATTTCGTGCATTGTAAGCCAGTTTGTTTTTGATGTAGTTTTCTCAGTTGTATCCATTCATCCTTCCATTGGATATCCATGAGTAACTTAATTGATGCCATATGTGGTACTTTTGGTGAACACTACATCGTTCTTAAATTTCTTCCTTTTATCTTTTCATTCCTGTTCATTTTAACTCCAGATCATTATAGGATATTCGTGTCATCTGCACTCTGCATTCGGATTTCACACCTGATTCATGGCACTTCTTTCCTTAGAAATTGACTATCTTGCACCTTACAAATTGAGGGTGCTTTCAATTTTTTGTACTTAAAGCTGCCAAGCCTTCGCCAATTATTATGGTTCTTCAGCAGATACAATTATTGTTTTGGCACAAAAATTTTCGGCATTTTGTTTTTAATATCTAGAAGAATTATGTTGTCTATCATGTTCACATTTTTTTAAGGAAAATAATTTTTATTTTTAGTACCTCAGTGGCAGAGAATGTAGAAGATGAAGACTCTGATTAGATTCAAAGAACATGTGAAGAAAACTGAGGTGGGAGCAATAAAAAACATTGGAGAACTAAGATCTTGCAGTTTTATTGGATGCTTTCTGTGTGTGCATCTGAAAAATATAATCAGTTTTTTTTAAATTTATTTATTAATTTAAGTTTTTTACTTAAAAAAAATATTTTAAAAAAATTCCCATCAAAAATCTAAAAAAATTTTAGAAATTACAAAAATTGTACTTCCTGTTGAAATTCCAAATATTCAGATTCCCTGCTTTTTTTTTTTCTTTCATTGTTCATCCATAGATTTCTAATACAGTAAAACCTCGTTAAGTCGTCACTACGTTTAAGTCGTCGTTTTACTTTGGTCCCGACAAGGTCTCATACACAATAATGTAAAATAACCCTCCTTTACCCATCATCAAATTTAATTCTACTCCGGATAACTCGTCACCCTCAAAAATGGCCAAAAACATCTTTCTTCTCCATTTTGCATGCCATCATGTTGTCTTTTCAGCCTCGCCCCTTCACTTTTAAGAAAGCCAACTTTAGGGGAATTTTTGACCATGCCTTTCGAAAACAGCTTTGCCAAAGAACACCATATTCCCAGGACCACAATAAACGATATTCTTTCATCGAAACAAGTAATTGATGAAGCTGACTGCAAAGACAAAAGAAAGAGAATGAGGAAATCGAAGTTTGACGAGATCAAAGAGGTTTTAGTTTGATGGCTACAACATGCCAGATCGCAAAATGTGCCGATTTCTGCCGTGATTCTCAAAGAAAAAGCCATGGAAATTGCTAAGGAGTTAAACATTGAAGATTTCGGCGGCAGCAATGGTTGACTGGAACGTTTCAAAGACAGACATTGCCTTTCTTTTAAAACGATTAAAATGTGGTAACTATATAAAGTGGGTTTTTTTATTATTATTTTCCACTCATTCATTTACATTTATTGATTTCTGAAAAATCTTGTTTTTCTCACCGAATCCTGCAGCAATTCATGAAAATACTGTATTTCAGTGTTTTTGTTTTCAAAAATTCCCACTCCGCTTAAGTAGTCAAAAATGTTTGGTTCTTTGAGTGACGACTTAACGAGGTTCTACTGTATTTTTGTTGTATTTAACTGTAATCTTTTTTTATATATTCTCATACCCATAAATGAAGGTTCCCATGATCATTTTGTATTATCTTTTTATTTTTTAATGTCAAGCAATGAGTAAACTTTCTTTGTAAAATAAATATACCAGCTTCATTTCACTGCCATTTTATACTTATATATTTATACTACTTATAGTGCCATCAAAGAAGAAAATATTTTTAAAAAATGATTTATTACATGACTAATCTCTTAACATTCAGTGGAAAGTTAGAGCAGTGCTTCTGAACCGTTTTCGCTTCACCCTGCACTTCTGTATTTGCAGAAAATCCCATAGCACACCAAACCTTATTCCCTAAATCCCACTGCATACCAAAGTTTCTCATGCTTTTACTGCAACTAAGAAATCCTTTGAAAAACCCGTATAATTTACAATTAACTCTCCTTAAAAATATCTCAAAATATTTTTAAGATGATTTGAAAAGTGAATAACTACTTTTCTAATATTCACTGTTAAAATGAAGCAGGATGTATTTTAAATTTGTGATTGCCCAGATTATTTGACAGCTAGAATTTAACAAGGATAAAACATGGAATTTGATGCCCTTTTGAGAGATGAAAAATATATTAACATAATAAAAAAGAAAAAAGGATAAAAAAAAAAAAAAAAAACTACGAGTAAATAAAAAGAAATTAAATGTTTGGTTATTTATATAAATAATTGTCAAAAAAAATGTGTCTACAGTAGAGCGTCGATTATCCGAAGCATATTAAATACATATTAAACACAAAACCTTATATTGTATTTTAAACATTGCTAATTATGGTCCAAGTCACGTTTTAGATAATAAATTGCCGTATTTTAAATCCGTCCTGTGACTTTGTTGTGTTGTTTTTGTCGTTACGCGTTTCGGGAACTATTTCCCATCATCAGATCTATCACTCAGAAAGAAATTAAATTTTTAATTTTAATTCGCAAATTAATTTTTTTAATTTTTGATCTACTGAAACGCCTTCGGTCGATTGATAATTGGATAATCGATGCTCTACTGTATATACATATATAGAAATAAACATGGGGGGGGAAAAGAAAAAAAGTCAATGATGAAGAAAGTTAAAGGAGGAAAGAAAAAAATAATTTGTTCAATTTTACCCTACCAGGACGTTGAATAATCATAAGCTACATTGACAACAAAACATTTAAACTATTATAGGAAATGCAATGAGACCAACTTCAAATATCTCGAGATCCATGGAGGGTTAACCCCAAACCCATACATATTTTTTTGGAATTCTTCATCTGCACTTTCATCTCCTGAAAGGCATCACATTCTAGGATACACAAGATATGTAGGCTCCTTTTAAGTGAGAGATTACAGATGTGTTCACAGAATTTTCTTGTGGCATCGCTGCTTGAGAAGCTCTGAGTTGGGAATAAAGTTGCTAGGCACACTGAAGTTTTTTTCTTTTCTTTGTTTTGATATGCTTCAGTTTTTAATTTTCCATTTATATATATTTACTCTTTTAGCCAATTGCAAATGGATTTAGGTATCTATGAAAGTAAGAAATCATGTGAAGATATAATTCTATCAATTTGTAAAAAATATAAACTTATTTTACTAGTACCAAACTTTTTTGATTAATACAAATGTTGAATTGTTAATATCAACCAAAATGATGTAAAAACTCATTAAATTATGCCAGAAGAATTAACTGGCATCAAGTTAGCATTCCAGTGTTAACAATAAGAAAGTTGGCTGATTTTACTTAAGTCATCCAAGCATAAGTAATTTATTCCACCTGTAGTTTATACTAAAGATACTAAGTATGTAGGTTTTTAGGTTTATGCCAGTTATCCAAAAATAAACAAAATTGTCCTTAAGCTTATTCATCTGAGTCAAGTGGAATTGAGAACATTAAATCTGACCAATTCTGGAAGTGACAAATGACAGGGAAATAATATGATAAATCTGACCAATTCTGGAAGTGACAAATGACAGGGAAATAATATGACCAGTCTAGGCATTGCCATGAAGGAAGTACTTCAGTAAGCAGAGATTAACATTTTGAAACCCCAAGTTTATATGGGGGGGGGGGGTAGTATCAAACATTCTTCAGACCAATAGCCACTTTGCAGAAAACAGGAACTAGACAAGGTTCTGCTAAATTCTCCTGAAATTTTGTTTAGAGACAGTATTCTGCACTGTTATTACTACCACTTCCACTATAAATGTCCTTCCAGGGGAGAAAAGAAAAAAAAATAATTTAATAAGCACAAAGAGTTCAGTAAATTGATTCTTGCAGTTTCATTTTACATGTATTTCAAGATGTTTTATTATTAAAAATTCTGAGTTTCTTCTATGGAACTTAATATTGGTTTTTCCTGTTTACTTCATACTTATTGTTTTTCCATTTTTTTTAATTCTAAATGAATTTATTAAAAAAAAATTATTCACTTTTTTCCTTCTAAAGATATTTTCAACAAATTTAGACATAAATGAGTACTAGTAAGTATTTCTTTATTTTGATAGTTTTTATATTTATAAAAATAGGATATTAAACAACTTAGTTTTCCAAACTGCAGATATTTTGTAAGACATTCTATGTTACACATGGAAAATTTAGACTTTTAAGTGAAGGAATTGTACAGAAAGTCCATGTTTTAAACTTGTTTAAAAAACTTAATTGATGACTACTTTTTTTTTGCAAGGATATAAAATTGTAAATTTTCAGAATTGTTTTATATAAAATTGTAAAT
>JAFIDM010009631.1:161002044-161040732 GCA_023159025.1 Thereuonema tuberculata | reverse complement strand
TAATAAGAACAGATAAAAAAACAAAGATTTATATTTTAATAAAAATATACGATTTATTACAATAAAAGACATAAAAATTTGTCAACTTCTCATATATTATTTCTCAAAGATTTTTTTTTTATCTCCCTTAATACTTCATCAAAATCAGTGATTGAGATATCATTTTTAAGATTACATTCATCGCTAATGACGAAAATAAACAAACTGTTGAAAATTAATGTTTTCGTTAAAAAACTTTATTTTAAAAACCTTTTTATAAAAATGTAGAAGGTGCCATCTATTGACAATGTGTTTAACTAACATGCACGACAGCTTTGGAGTTGTTTATTAATTCTCAAAGGTGGTTTTTTTTGTTGCGAGTCATTCGCGTGGGTCAACTAGTCTGCTATTCGTTTTTACTTACTTACTATATTTGATTTTAATTTACTTTGCTTCTTTTGTATTTTATTTATTTCTCACTCTCTTCGTACACATGCATTCATTCTATCCACCGCAAAAAGCATCGCACCATTTACAAGATTCTCAGTTGGTCGTTTCACGCTAATCCCTGTAATCCCCCTCCCGCTAAACCTTTGTTCCCGCTTGGCTATCAAAGTGGGAACAGCACATAGAAAAGTTTAAGACAACCTCTACTTCTGTTTTATTCTTATTCTACTCTTTATATTTTTATATTGAATATTCTTTCCTCACTTTCCTTCTACTTTTGTTCTCCCTGGATGTCTTTATTACATTTATTTTTTCTTATCAATTAAAGAGAAACACTTCCATAGATATCCAATTCTTGCTGTTCTCTATCTCTACTTTATTCTCATTCTATTTCATTTCTTTTTTCTTTTATATGTTTGCATTTTTTGTCATTGAACTTGTTTTTTCATCACCTTATTTCACTTTTGTTCCTTCTGAGGGCACAAGTGTCCAATTGTAGCAATTATCAACAAAAAACAGAGTCGATCACTTGTTCCCCGAAACTCCGTTAATCCTTGTGAATCCCCCAACCCTGTCAAGACCAGCAGATGTACAAACTCAGCGGCAACAATTTGCAAGTAGAATGACAAATTTTCAAATAGAATGGTGGGGAGAAAAAAATAGGGGAAAGAACCCCCTGGATGAGAAAATTCTTTGACACTAGCACACCTTGAAATAAAGTCTCCAGTCAATTAGTACAGTAATTATTGAAGGGAGGGACAATCGATTATCTGTAGGAGAGTAATTGATCGTTATCAGATGGCAGAAGAAAATATTTACGATTTGTCTCCATCTACTGAGACAAATCGTAAATATTTTCTTCTCCAGATTTTCCTTAACATTTATTTCGCCAGCATCAAGACTGCTAAAAATAAATTTCTCCATAAATTATATTGTGTAACTCCATATTCAATGTTTATGCCTCTACTTTTCTCTTTATTTACTAACAAAAAAATTATTAAAATTGCTTCTGCAAGTTACTGACTTATCAGATCTGCTTTCTCTCAGTAAATAATGAATGAGCCCAGAAGGAAGTTGCTTAAATTACTGCTATGTTCAAACTGATTTAACTTCTGAAAACTAGGGCAAACATTCAATAAGTTATCTGAAGGAATGGCAACATACGCCTACCGATATTCGTATCTTGTAAGGAGTGTTCATATAAAAAGGTACTGATGGTTATCTTTTCCATAAGTGTTTTCTTGCATTTCCCAAATGTAGTAAGAGGGAATGAAGACACAAGACACAGTAGAAACATAAATGTGCAGTTACACAGGATGGCACACATAAAACAGGCCCCAACAGACATTTCTTTTTTTTGTATTGTATTATTACTTTTGGGCTGGTTTTATGTGCACCACCCTGTAGATAGGAATACTGATAAGCAGTTGGCTTGAGTACCCATGTGAAAGTGTAAAAGTGCAAAAAGTACTTTTATTAGCATGCATATGGTGGTTTTCTAAGTCGCCAGAATAAAAGAAGTGTTGGATGAAAATGCCATGAAAACACCTGCATGATATTTAAGTCAATGCCATCATTTGAGAATAGAATCAATGCACGATCATAGATGCCAATTCAACATCAAAAATAAAAAAAAGAAAGTCCAAACAATAGCTGGAAAACTCATTTTTCTCTTTGGCTTGGCAAATGGATTTCCCTCCAATGGGCATCAGTTAGTTACTCGATTGCTGTTGGGACTAAATACACTCACTGACAAAAAATTTGAGCACCACGAAAGAAGCTTTGGATTCAAGTGAAATTTTATTATTGTGATGGTCGAGACAAAGAACAGCAGTGATTACAACATCACAGCAATACGGTGATATCCCATGGAGCTGCGGTACACAATAAGGTAACCTTTAGTACCTCATTGGACCACCTTGTGCCTGGCTACGAGATGATATTGTTGGGCATCGAGTCAACAGATGCCATATATTGTCTTGCAGCAATTTGCCCACAGTTCTTGCAAATAATGCTCCAAATTACAAACACTGCTACATGGTGACAGTTGGGTGTCCCATATAGTGCCAGACATGCTCAATTGGTGAAAATCAGGCGAGTGGGCAGGCAAAGGAAGTGTCACAACAAGACAGAGATTCCTGTGAAACCCTAGCTATGTTTGGACGAGCGTTATCTTGTTGGAAAATTGCACCTGGGCGCCCAGCCAGGAAAGGAAGCACATGGGGAAGCAGGATCTCCTGAATGTACTGCTGGGCTATCAATGTCCCTCACAGCACTACCAGTGACGAACGACTATAGTCCGACCATGATAATGTGACGATTTGTCGTAAGCACTAGCCTCCCTCAGAAGTTCCGAAAAATATTACATTATAGCTGTAAAACAAAACAAAAATTTAGTTTTAATTTTAGTACTTCATTTTCCAATTTCTTTCAGAAATAATCTTCAACCTGTAAAATAATTTTTCGAGAACTGCTGTGTAAAATACTCTGGGGCGACATTTTGAGGGAAATTAATAGAGACCTGTGCTTGGAGGAGCGCTTGTTTGTGATTGGCTGAAAAACAGATACATCATAATCACGTGGAGTTCCTTCCAATCGTCACGTTATCGTGGTTGGACTGTATCATATGCAATGGCAACCCAGATCATCATGCCTGCAGTGGGGGCTGTATGCCACTGTAAAGGTTGGGATTGTAGCGCTCACCTGTGGTCCTCTAAACCCTAAAGGCCGCTTTACATATACCATTCACAGGCCATAAGTGCGCCATCAGCACGCCATGTGAGATGGAGAGCACATTGCCCCATTTAGACCTTGTCCTAAATCGCACCATCTCTCGGGTCATCTGACACTAGTGCTCCTGGTGACAATTGTAGAACTTGAAGTCCAATCGATTTGTATCTATTTACTCGAAATTACCGATTACAAAAACGATATGCACGTGCGAAGGTAATCTTTTCCTTATGTTTTCGTGGATGCTTGCAGAAAACATTACATTATTAATCAAAATCATTACAGAATTTCAGCTTGAAAATTTGAATCGACGAGCAATTGGAATCTCGAAAGCATATCGTTGTTGATCGAGATTTAATGAAACTGAATTATTTATTGAAACTGAAAACAAAGAAATACAAAAAGATGAAAAAAAATGAATATTTGCTATTTTAATTAATTAAAAACATTCTTTCACCTATTCGATGCATTGAATAAATAAATATTATTTTTTTCGTAAATAAAACTAGGTATGATGACAATTGAGAAGTGTACATTTTCCATGTGATAGAAGGCGATATGGAACTTGTAGGATAAGCGTTCTTTTCACTAGCAATCTACCCTGACATTGCCTACGTTATGGCCTGTGAAATGGTGCATGTAAAGCGGCCTTAACACAGTGGTCATCCGTTCCCAATCAAAAGCAGGATTCGTCGCCAGTCCCGTGACATTTAACATTGCTCTCTGCTGACACCACTGCAAACACAGCAGACGATGTTGAAGTGTTAAAAGCACAAAATGGAAGGGGCATCTAAAATGCAGATTCGCCTCTGCTAGGCATCTGGAAATAGTTCTGGCAGCCAGGGTTCCCTTGTGATACTGCCATGTGCCACTGGATCTCTTCATGCCTCTCTGACGATCCTCTCTCCTGGTGGTCTGTCTAGGTCGTCCAGTGCCAGTCCACCATGTAGAGGTGCCTTCATGTGTCCATTGTTCCCAACATGATCCGATTGTAAAGTCAGAACAGGCTAAATGGAGGACAATTTGTCAAACAGCCCAGCCCGATGATACGGCCTCTCTCAAACTCCATGAATTGTTCGTACTGATGTCTCCAGACATCTTTGATCTCACACAGATCTCGCCTGATTACTTTGTAGTGCATGTGGACTCCACTGTGTGTGCAGTGTTTATAAACCCCATGGCTTGTGATTGCAATATCGCTCTAGGACGAGCAGCCAAGTGCAATTGCACCAAACATTATTCATTTGCATATCTATCCTCACTATAGCTATTTACTTACTTTCGCGTTTATAGAATGACTTTTTCTTGGTGCACAAATTTTTATGTCAAAAATTTGAATTCAGGATCAATAACTGAAAAAATAACCGATAGTTTTTGAGCTGTTTCACAACAATCCTGAACACATGCTGCTAGGGCAAATACTGCAGCTAGCAAAATACCCATGCTTCATGCAGGTTAAAAAAAGAACTGTTATGACAAGAAGGAAAAAATTGGAATTGAGAGATCAATTCGAACCTTTCCCAGTTGGTAAAAATAATCGCATGACAATTAGAAATGGATGTTATATTTGTATTTTGTAACCTGAAAACCCCATAAGATACCAAATTTCATCGAGATAGGAGGTTATAAGAATTCTTGTCCTTTCCCAACCCCTTAGGGGAAAAAAAATTGTCAAACCCTGAGAAAACATTTAACTCGATTCTAAAAGGAACCTTAAAATTTAGTTTCCATGTTTAGCAGTTCGGCTGTGCGTTGATGAATCAGTGAGGACCTACTTTATTATAGAAACCCACTCCCTCTCTTCACCCTTCGGGTTTTTTTTTATTTTGGAAAAACCGTTGAACATGTATTTCTTTATTTTTTTAAAAAAAAGTAGGGGAAGGTGGTGTACCTAGGTCCTATTTTTACTTTTTAATTGGATAATTACTAAAAGAAAGGTAATGAAACACTTTTTTTCATATTTTAGGCCTTTAAACACAACACATATTTTTTGTAGATTTTTTAAAAAAGTATTTCAGTGCATTATTTACAATTTAAAAAAAAGTGCAAATAGGACCAAGGTACACCATGGGTAGTGTACCTTGGTCCTGGGTATAGCGTACCTAGGACCAGCTATTTCTAGATGAAAAAAATCTAACCGAATAGTTTGAACATAAACATTTATTGGTATTTAGCTACAGAAAAATGTTAATAGGCACTTTTACTTAATGAGGTCTTAGATTGGACCTAATATAAAATTATTAAAGCAACAGTTTCATTCCTATGAGTAGGCTTAACCAACATTGTAATTAGACAGGTCAATTCCAAATGTTAATTTCTGATGCTGCCTTTCAGATCCTCCAGTCAACATGGGATGTGGTAACTTCCACATTAAATCACATTTTTCCACAACATAAGTGGTAGAATCCTGTCTTAGAAATTTGTGAGTTTAGATCTTTCTTAAGGTATTTTACTTCATATGTAGTGTCACTTAAAGACATAACCTCAGCAATGAAGTACTTTATGGTTTTCTTCCCAGCAAATTTCACCAGAACAAAACTTCCAATATCGATAAGTCTATCATCAGGATCTTCTAGTTCAGCAATATCTTCTTCAGAAAGACCAGATTCTTCACACAAGTTATCAATGTCTTCAGTTTCTGACTGTGAGCTATAAGAGACGGTTTTTCTAGTTGACTTAAGAATAGTTTTTGATTTCTTCAATATCCTTTCAGCCTTTTCTGCCTCGGGTGTGTCAGTTAAATGGTATACCTTGGACCTTGCACCAAGGTACACCACTTGGCCATTTCATGAAAAATGGCTGACCCCCCACATTGAGGTGAGGCTTAACATAATTTCTAACATATTATTATAGCTAAAACTGTGCTTTATAAGTTATGCTTTTTACTATAAAGTAAACTATGTATGTTTAGGAACTATTAACACAAAATTCAACAGAAAAAAATTACTTTTGATGGGTCAATTTCCTTTTTCAGGATTTATTCATTCAAATCAGCAGCTTGACAAATAAGTTCAGGTTCACTGGGACCTCTGCTGGAAGTGTGCCAAAAAAAAATATAGCGCTTTCTGTACATCTATACAGATGGTGCTAAAATTGGCATAGGTTCAAGGTACACTTATGTCCAAGGTACACCACCTTCCCCTATTTTTCCCCGAGCTTATCGTTTCTAGCTAAGTGGTTTCTGATATATTCATTTCCCACCCCCGCTTCCTCTTCCCAGTCACCCTTCTAGAATTTTTTTTTTTTTTGTTTGAAAAACCATTGAACATGTATTAATTCATTTTTTAAGAATGTTTTTCCTGAGTTTCATGTTTCTAGCTTAAGCAGTTTCTGGGACAGGCTGACACTTTATTTGCTCCTCCAGTTTATATGTGAATGTAGGAAATCCATAGAGTACGTTATCTTTCCGATTTTGACAAAGAACACTCATATAAAATTTTGGAAATATTTCATGTTTCCAAAATATGCATACTCTTCAAGAAAAGTTGTACCCCAAGCCCCAGTTTTCACCTTTCTGGGTGGCATTTCCAAAAATCCTTTCTCAGTTAAAACCTATGTTGTAAGGGAACCCATCCCTAAATTTCAAGTTCTTATGTTCAGCAGTTTCGGCTGTGCATTGATGAGTGAACGGGTTTTGTCTTTTATATATTAAGATTCCAACGTTAAGTGCCGAGCTTCCATCCACCTCCCCTAATGTAGTTTTCACATCTAGGTGTACTGAATCATCTGCTTTTCCTTCGACAATGCTGTTAGAATAGCAGTATCTTTTGTGATTGTTACCAGAACAAGGAATTTAAATGGAATGGGATCAGTCAATCAGATAAACATCTACAAAAGTACCAAGAAAATATAATGAAATGAAGTAATAGCACTCAGAAGCCTTTCACATGAGCCCACCTAAGTTCTTGTATTGCTTTTTTTTTAATCCCATTTATCATGAAATTCAACAAAGTTATTTCACTAAAATATTCTTATCAGCTAACAATGTTCTTAATTTTAATTATGATTGTATAACGACCTACCATATGAATGGAAATACATAATGCACAATAGAGATAATCAGCCTAATGTAGAGGTTTTCAGAAAATCATTACACACTTATCGCTTTCACTGAATTTTAATATCGCTCCATTAAACCTCCAATCTCCATATCAATTTTGTTATATTAAGAAACATAAAATAAATAGCAATGTTTTTGTACTGATCTCTAATTCTTATATGCATATGTGCTAGGGTCACTCAGAAAAAAAGTTTACAGCAGCTAAAATTAAATTTATAAGTTTGCTACAATGCAAGCTGTTGCCGAAATATCTGATGAGAGCGCTGTGCAGCTCAAGGATGCGATTCAAAAAAGTGACTACAACAGCAGGAACCACACTTTTATGCGGCTGGGATGGACAAACTAATCAAACGTTGTGACAGATGCCTCAATTGTCAAGAAGACTTAGAAAAATAGTGCATCTGTGCCACTTTAAGGACGACCATCTCATTTTATTCCAATAAAGGTTTGCTTTTCATATACAAGCTTTGTAAACTTTTATTTGATTGACCTATGTACTTTGCTCTTACATACACGAACAAGTCCCTCAATAATTAAAATTTAATTAATAATATTTACCAAAGTAACCGACCACATTTATCATAAGTAAACCATGGTACTTTAAATATTGGTTCAGCATAAGTATATTAGAATATGGCATCAATCTTTCTGAGACACAAAAAAGACTGCTTACATTTATTTGCCCGTTTAACTGTTATTTGGATTTGGAATTCAATGTAATAGCAACAGTCGTCCACTTAAACTTTTACTTTTCTAAAATGCAACTGAAACTTTCTAGTCGCAATTGAAGAGCTTATTTCCAAAATGACATATCTCTAATATGCTACCAATTTTTTATTTTCAAAGTGAACATCCCTTTTCCAGTTGAAAAAGGGATTGGAAAATTGGTATTATGTTGAATATGATGTTCCTTACTCTTGTGTTTATTGCCAAACCATAGAATTTTTATGTGGCTGATAAGAAAGCTTTCTATGGTCACATGATCACTTCACTGAAGTGGCAGATGTTGATGCTAGTATTATGTTGATTACTGTTATGCTAATTATCTCTAATAATGGCCAAGTTAGATGAAGAAACTGAGAAAGTCCAAATGATGCTGTAAGCTGGCACTTTTCCATAACCAGAATAATGCTTAATGGTAAGCAATGAAATTGTAGTAGTCAGACTATATGTGATTCCATACATTGATTTAGATATTAAGAGTAAAGCTGATCAAGATTATTTCATTACAAAGGTGATTTTTACAAAAAAATGCAAGGGGATAGGATAACCAACAATAATTTTCAGTAATTTGTTTGAGGATAACTAAAGCGCAACGTTTTGCAGTACTCTACAAACTGACATTAAACAATTTAAATGCCTTGCTTCATTTTGTTATTCAAAAAAGAAAGGAGAGGCTATCAATGCATCAATCATAGGATGGAACATATCAGACTTTAAAAACTTTTAAGTAAACTTGGAAGTTAAGTGATGGACAATCTCCAAGACATTTTATACATATTTTCTTTGTCAGGAAGGAATTAAATAGATAGCTAAAAAGTGACTTAATTCCATGATCCAAATTATCATTTCTACTATTTCCTTCATGATTTTTTTTTCATAAATTTATTCAGAATTAAAAAATAGAGCCACATACAAAAAATTAGGTTTGTATCTCGAACTGTAAGATAATTATAAATTTCGTTTTTTTTTTTTTGGCATTCTGTATTTGGAGTTAGGTCACTTTGGAAATAAGCTCTTCAATTATGATTAGTTTAGGTACTCAAGTAGACACTCATTATTTCAAGCTATACAATTTTATGAGCGAATTAATATAGCATTCCAAGCCATTGATCATATTTGCTGAGACATTAACAATGGATGAGTCTGTTGTTTCATTCTTGTTAATGGAGCTTCATTCTTCTTCATTTGTTGTTAATCTCGATATTGGTCAAGGTATTTCTTATGGTTGATTTAGCCTACATTATACATGAAGTGTTGGTGTTGTTCTATTTCTTATTATATTTTATTTATATTAGAATGGTAAAACTTAATCAATTGTCCAAAATGAAATTTGGGACACTATGCTTTTAATTCCCTCTGTGACAGAAAACATCAGAAATAGATTTATGTTCAAAAGTCATGTTAGAAAATATAAATTCATGTAACAACATGCAGTAAAGTGGCAGATTTGAGTTCCATTCTCCATTTAATACACAAAGCATTCCTTTCACAGAAAAATTATTCATATCTCAAATCACCTTTGCCTGATTCAATAAATGGAGAGCTATAGAAAGCCTAGAAGCTGGATCACTGCAAAAAGACATGTAAAAAAACTTGAAATATCCACAAAACTACAATTCAAGACAATGACAATTCTAGGAGACTGTCGAAAGGCTGGATGCAAATAACTAAAGCCATAACAATTCACAAGTGAGCAGTTATAGGAAGTTAACAAAGACATCTAATCTGGTCATTAAAATGAAAACTGAGCCATTACTTATATTTAATAAAATGCTTCTTATACTTACAATTTGGTCTATATACATACATTTACTTGTTTTCTGGTAAAAGGCATTAACAGTTTATCATAAAATGCCTTTTGGACTTCAGTGTAAATACATCTGCACTTTAAATTATCAGTTTTCTTTTCATCTCTATATTTAATTATCAGCTTGAAACAGTTCTGTTGGAAGAATAACAGACTTCAAAGGAAGGATCTAAATACACCCTAATAACTACTGAATGAAGAGTCCACAAGTTTCAAAAGTTAGATTTTCTAATAGCAAAATAACCAAGCCCAATAGAATGACAACAAATGCAGTGCATAGCAAGCCTAATTTTCATCATCAAAATGAGCACAGATGTTAATCACAAATTTTAGTATAGCATTTAATTAATGTGAAGACTGGAATGCACACAAGTTGAGTAGATGGATGATTATATTATCTGCTTTGAGATAAAATAAAGCGAAACACAAATATTTCCAAACTGTTATAAGAACAGTGGCAGGCTTTTCAAGAATCAATATAACAGGATAATTTTCTCGAATTAAATAACTGTCATCAGATTGATGAGGCTCTATGTAGTCTCATTTAGCCTCTATACCCTGTGATTTTATGTTGATCATTCATGAACTGAATTGTAAACAGTAAAGTATGAAATGGCTTTTTAAAACTTCACTGTTCATGTTCTTTCAATTTTTCTATTGTATGTCATGTTTTTCAAGTCTGCATTAAGGCGACTAAGCATCAGGTTTCCAAAAGTCACAGTTATAGTCTTTCATTCACACATTTTATGCATAGTGTAGTCATTTATTACATAATTACCTTAAACTCTATTATAAATGTCAGGTCGAGTTTAGTAATTTCCTTAATTTGCAGCTGGAGATGCTATCATTGAATTGGACATGGTCATTTCCAAGAGGAAGACTTGCCACTTAATAGTTCTACGGCCCTTTTAATTATTTAGAGTGTTACAAGATTATTCCTTCAAACTCTGTATAATCGTAGTTTTAAAAATTTACTTTTAAAGTTAACTCACAAATACTGAATTCATCAACTATTTTTTTTGTTTTTCTGTTTAAACTGTTTAATGGAAGTTCTTTTCATGAATGCACTTATTGCACATCCGAAATTTACATCGTCTATAGTGGCAAAATTAAAATATAAATTTAACAGTACATGCATGTGAATACTGAATAAAAATAAATTAATAATTTTATTTACGTGATATGATTTATCAAGTACTTCATTAAAATTTCAAGAATTTTAAATAAAAAGCAGCAGCCATCTTGATTCAGAAAATTGAAACAACTATTATTTATAATTTTTAAAATAAATACAAAGTATTTTTCTTAAATAAAACAAATTTAAATGTCCTATTTTTTTTTCTTTTTAAACAGAAAGCTGTAATAATTTCAAAAATGAACAATTACTATACAATATTTCTAGTGTACTTCAGATACATAATTAACTAAGGAAAAATTTATTTCACTTCTACAATTCCAAAGCCTAACACATTGCACAGTCCTTGAAATATTTTTAACAATTCTGTTCATTTAACAATTTGAAATTCGTTAGATTTAGATTAAAATTATAAAATAGCTGCACCCATTCACAATTTGGGTAAATAAAAAATTAAGGAGGGAGGAGAAAGAACTTGAGATTTTTTTAAAAATAAGGTCAATACTAAATATATTACAAATCAATTAACTATTGAACAATATTTTTTGTGACCAGATTTATTCATATTCTGCAAAGCAGCCTAATCTTTCTTTCCATGTTTTCAAATGTAACCACATTTAAAATTATCATTTAGGCAAACATACGGCTTATTTTCTTTACTGTGCTAAGGCACAACTGTCTATAACCTGAACCCAAATACAAACACAAATGAACCCAAGATTTACATGTTGCTTAATATATATATATATATTTTTTATTTATTTCCAGATATATTAAAAAAAAAAAAAAAGAAGAAGAAGAAAATGACAAAGAAATGGGAGAAAACAATAGTTTCACATGATAACTTGAACTTTATCCCACTGTCGCAAAAGAAAAAAGGAAATTAACAAAAATATTTAAAAAGATGATGACACTCATGCTACATAAACATCCACACATACGCTAATAAAAAAAATGCATGGATGTATATAAAACTATAAATACACAAGAAAAGAAGCATTTGATACAATGACAAGCTAAGTAAATAAGCATTCATTCATAAACTAAACATGTTAAGCGGGGAAATCACAGAAGCCTTGTTAAATAGGAGTATGTACACTTTCAACAAAAGTTGAGGAAACTACGATTTATCTTCCCCCAACTTGAAGAATATATAACAATATTATGTACAGATTCTCAACAGCAAAGCCCTTTTCTTCTTCTTTGAGACATAGCAGTCCTCCCAGCAGCATATTTCCTGAACATATAGCTACTGATAAAATATCAACTATGAAAGTTTTCCAGAAAAGTTACTGTCTCACAACCATTCACATGAAATATAAGCACGAATTTTGTCTCTCAGATTTTTAAGTAGAGAACACAGAACATATTTCTTGCAATTAACTTTGTAGTGTTTTTGAATTTTTTTTTTTTTTTTACTTCTTTAAACATTTATGAATCCATCAACATTTGAAATTATGACTGCATCAAATTTTTATTTGCTTAAAAAAAAAAAAAAAAATTGTGACAAATTCCCCTAAAATTTACTGACATATTGAAATGATTGAACAAATTTTGACTAGTAGTGCATTTGCATATTCTTGGCACTGTACTTCACTTTAATTAAAAAAAAAAAGCTTTGTTAATAGTTTCAATTAAAGGGGGAGGGGGAAAGAATGTAAATAAAGAAATAAATCTTAGGCTAGAACAGTTAAGTGCACAAGGACTTCTCATTATTTCTTTAAGGAAGAACTTTTAATAGATTCATCTATACTTAAACAATATTTTGAAAAGCATTTAAAAAGCAGTCATGTTTATATTTAAAAACTTTTGATTTCCCACTATAAAAGAATTAAGGTGTCACAGGTATTACAAAAGTTTTCTTATCAGACAAATTGGGTAATTTTCAATCAAGATCACTACCTTGTTTATAAAACCATTTGCAGTAGTACTATTTACTTATTTATTTCTTAAATATTAAAAATGTATTCAAACCTAGTTAATTTTGTATTGACCAACATCTCAGAATGATAATTTCTCAATGAACAATAAAGAGGGTTTTGTTTTTACAACTCTTCACCCATAAAATTACAATTTTCTAAATAGAAATTTAGAAAATTATTTCAAATTAAACCTACTTTGGGAGAAAAAAAAAAAAAAAAAAGAGATTATGTAATAAATTTAAATGTCATTTCTATACCTCTTATTGGGAGGAGAAACCTCTTTTCAGTTACCAGTAGTAAGAACAAATACTATCAGATGTATTTATAGAACACTGAAAAAAAGGGAGGGGGGAGGAAAAAAACAAAGAACACACAAGTTTTCTTGTCATGACTGAATTTACACAAGTTACCTTACAGAATTTTAAAATTCTGTCAATATCCAAAACAAAAGTACTTGTAATAATGCAAATCAAACAATTTCCGCAATCCAATCTATACTCATGAACAAGTAATAAAATTCAGAAATGTATTTACAAATATGTCTAAGCTGTCCTTCACATCACCATATATTTTTTTTTCTCTCCCAGAAATAAACCAAATTACCGGTATTGATTCACAACATATAAGCTAATAAAAAATAAATGATAAATATAAATTGAGGCCAAATTCATAAAAGTAATGAATAGCATTTATAGTAAGTATGTTAACATTTAGTGCAAACAAGTAGGAAATACCTTATCCACATACATACGTACATACATATACATATATGGAAAATTTATATATAAATGTATGTATCACATTTTAAATCAAATAAAATTAATGGTCTTAAGTGAAATACCCCTGAGTGACTAGATTTTTAAAGGACTTAAGATGAAAAAGAAAACTTTCTTTTGTCAGCACTGTGTAACACTTGACTTACTGTCAAAACAAATGCACTGAAAACAAAAAATATACCAATTACAAATAACTGATTTTAACATGAACAGGATGCAACAGCTTTCTCAGGTTATGCAGAAGTTGAAATATTGAAATTTAAGTACACAACTATAGAAAGAGAGCACATTTTTCTAATTCACTACATAAACTAAAATGCAGACTTAGTTCTCTCTAAGCAATTTCTTAGAGATGGTCCATTAAGGTATCGGAATACCATAGGTTCCTATGTTTTTCTAGAGCTGGATGTATTGCTACCTCAACAGAGGTACGATGGCAAGGGTAAGACATATACAACATTTTCTGGAGATAAAATGCAGAGATCAGATTTATACATACAACTACTTATTTTTTTATTTTTTTTTTTCAGTCTTCTTTGAATATTATGAATTAAAGGCTTGAGATCTTTCCACATTCTTGTGGAGAGAAGATGACAAATCAACAACAGCCTATTTGTATTAGTATAGAAGCAGCTTGAATATCCTGATGAACAGCAACGGTAAAAATCAAAATTCAAAGCATGCTTTTTTATTATTATTATTTTTTTTTCCTCATTCATTTCATATATTTTTTTTTTCTTTTTCTTTTTATTAAAAAATCTTTTATGGTGTGTTACGAAGATGGTGAGCTCCAACGCTTTCTTTGGAGTCCGAAGGAGACGTTCGCAGAAGAACAGTTACAGCCTCCTGCTCAGGAGTGCAGGCGACGGTGAGTCATTTTTGACGGCTAGGTTTTTTTTTCCTTTTCTTAAAAAAGCAACAACACCTGAAAATAGAAAATTAATGTTAGTAAATATAATTTAATAATAATCATATAACTTCTTTTTTATTTATTCAACTAACAATAAATATAAGCAAAGATAAAAGTAATATCATATAAACAATTTTCAACTGAATTCTGTACATAATGTAATGAAAATTGTGTGATGTTTTTATTCACTGATTTGCAGCTTAACTAAACTGAAATACTGAAAAAGACATTCGTTCAAACAGTTCCCCAACTACAACTCAATTGCTATTATTACTGTCTTTATCATGATAAATTGTAATTTTCCTGTTGATTATTTTGGGATTTAAGGAATGATAAAGTAATTTTAAAACTCATGCTTCAGTGATTGTCCTCGATGAAATATTGAAATATGTTTTTTAAGTCCTCATATAGATATTTCATTATGTCAAATTAATGACATTGATAATCCATGTACCTTCTTTGTTTCCATAAAGTAAGCTACATTGGATAAATGTAAATTTCCTATAGCTGCTATAAAAATGAAACTTGCAGAAATTATTTGAAGTGTGTAGAAATTTCATCTTATTTGCACCGATTCTACTTAAAAAGATGTTTGCAAGAACAACAGATATAAAATTTATACTCCTACTAATCAGAATTAATTTTAGATGGTAACATTTTCTTCTCTTTTTTTAATTAATTACTGTCAAATTTAAGAAAATATTTCACCAATTTACGGCAGCATAAAGTCATACTTGAAAAATACCAAAAAAAAAAAAAAAAGAGCAGAGCAATTTATAAGGTGCAAAGAAAACTACCTCTCTTTGTAATAGTTTTAATGTTTCTTTCAACTGTAAATATTTAACAACAACATTGCTTCTTTTCTTTTTTTTTAATTTTACATACATATGTCAGCAGAATCCGAGAGTAACACACAAACTGTTACATATTTTTTAAGCCCACAGGAAAGATGACATACTTCTGATTATATTACAGTCTGATCAAATGTTAATCTACTTTTAAATCTGAATGGCTAGTTAAGTTAATGACTGAAAGTATTCTTGAATGAAATATCCTACCATCCCTATATCAATTATTTATGAATGCCAATTTTATATATACAGAGTACATGTCAATGGTGAACTTATTTTCTTAAACATTAAACAATGAAAAAAAATTGGAAAAAAAATCATATGGATTAAAATAAACCATGTATCAAGACTACAACAGTAAACACTGATGATTATTTTTTTTTTTAATGTATGTAGAAAATGTAATACAAATGTTTATAATTTAAGAAGTGGCCAGAAAGTGTCATACTCTCATTTTGGACTATTTCTTTCTGGTGCTTTTTATGTTATTTTATTAATAAATGCTCAACTTACTTAGTTTCATCATGAACCTCAACTTCAGCTTGAGCTGTAATTGGAGTATTGGAATGGCCAGCTGTAGGATCATCATTTGCTACTTCTCCATTTGTAGAACTAACTACTTGAACTGAGCCACCATGCCTTTCAGCAGGAGTAAGCATGGTGCTCGTCTGCTTTGGAGGTTCATTCCATACACCTGGTCTCTGATTGGCTCCCTACATATATTACAAATGATGTTATATAATGGAAGTTTTAAGAATATTCTATAGCCAGAATTAAATTAACAAAGCAAACAACTATTAATCCCTAAATAAATTTTCAGTAACAGATGCAGATATCAGGCTTGTAATAAAACATATGTCAGATGGCACACAGCAGTATTCATGATTCAAATTGAAATTAAAAAAATAAAGTATTAGTCAGAGTTGTTATTTACTTTACAATATATTCTTTTCTTTGTAAATACAACAATACCTTGTTAGCTGTGCTGGCATGCCTTTCTCTGTTAGGAGAAACTATTACTTCTTGTCCTGTTTGTAAAGATCCTACAGGTGTTGACTAAAAAGGAAAAAAAAAGTAAATAAATAAATACATAAAACAAAACAAAACAAAAAAATACTATATTAATTCCACACCTCAAGACAAATTGCAGCAATAATTAGGAACAAACATGAAATGATTTTATCTAGCAGAAATGTAACAAGATTGATAAAACAGTAGTCCCACTATAAAATGATCACAAAAACTTGCAGCATATGTAAATTTTGTTTATAGGAAGAAGCAATAATAATATTTTGGAACTTCTTCTGATTACTTCTAGTGTTTTCAATAACTTTTCTAAGTTGCTTTGCTTTTGACTATGGCATCATTTTTATTCAAAGACATGTTTATTTTTCTGTGCCTGTTCAAAAAATTCTTAGGTTGAATTGTAAATTAACCTAAAGCCCCGCGAACACCATACAACTAGTTGTCGAGTTATCTGGCCAACTAGTTGGTTGAGCCTGTTTTGAGCACAGGTGGTATCGACTTTCCACCAACTTAAGTTGGCCAACTCGAGTGGTGTAAAAACAACTCCGTGAGTTGATCGGAAATTACCCAATTACAGTGTAGTGTTGGAACACATCAGTCATGACGTCATGCCCATTGGAAGACATGGCGAATCTGTTTTTCTCCCTGCTTCAGCTTGACGGCATGCGTTACACACAATGAATATCAGTATTGCAATTTTCTGCCATACAGAAATAAAGTTTATACTGAAATGCATTAAGTATGCGTCGGAATTTATCAGAGTTTTTAAAACCTCGAATTTTTCGAATTTTGCAAAGCGGCGGTCACATGGAATTCTGGGATAGCCGCTCGCTTGGCAGTGCAAGAATGGTCGCTGTAACAGGAGAAGATGAGACGTAATTGTTGCCCAGGGAGGAGGGATTGTTCTTGGCTATTCGACTGTCGTTACTGCATTGCATTATGAACATTACTTTTGACGACAGAACGACTGCTAATTGTACAACAATCTGTTTCCTATATTGACAATCACTACAGCAGCTATTCCGTCTAGAACTACAACACCACTTTGTTAGTGACGTCTTTCCACTCTGTGTTGTTCTGGGTTGGTTGTTCGCCCGACTTGAGTTGGAAGTTGGCTGGTGTTCACCCCTACCAGTCACAGCCAACTTGCTGTTGGCCAACTAATTGGGCCAACTAGATGGATGGTGTCCGCGTAGCATTGGATAATAAATAAAAAAATATAAAAAAGTTGGTTGTTATGAAAGTCAGGGCAACTATTTTTTATCTGCCAGACATGTGGCACCACTGCAATTTTAGAATACAAGTTTGAAAGCTTGTTGGATGTATTTATTTGGGTTTATTTATTATTTTGTTTCTAATTTTGATAATTTAATTAATTCAAATCAATAAATTTAGAATCTTAAATGAAATCTTAATAAATCGAGGATTGATATTTTTATTTTCTAAAAGCTTTATTTTTCAAGTTATTTGGAGGTTAAATTTTTTTCAATAAATTGATAATAAATTTCATATTGTATTGATACACACAGATATTTTCTTTATTTGTAATTTATTTTTGTTTGTCTGCCGTGAATTCAAACTTCAGAAGTAAATAAATTTATCATGACGAAATGTTCCGTTATGATTTTCCCCTAAGATTTTGGTAATTTCCTTAAGTCAACCTATATATTAATCCTACAAAGTTTCATTAAAATTGGCATCTCCAGGTTTGAAAGGTTTCCTTGTCAGGTCTGGTAAATATGGAGGGTGTTCCAAGACTTCCATAGACGTAACAAAGCCTGTGCAGGAGCTGCTATGAGGAGTTATCGTGAAGAATGATGGTGTTGGACAGCAGTTCTGGACTGTTCTCACAAATGGCATGATGCAGCTGATACTATAGAATTTTTTTCCATGGGGAACTGCAATTATACCTTATAATCGCTGCTCCACTTTACTCACTTCCATCTTTGAACAGTGCTGAAAACATACTGATGTTCAATTGCACATATATACACACTAATTGTGCCAACCAGAAGCACATCCAACAAGCTTTCAAACTTGGAATGGCAGTGATGCTGCATGTTTGGCATATAAAAAACAGTTGTCATGACTTGCATAGACCCACGTATGTAACACATAAAATGTTATTTCAAATAACTTTTCATTAAGATATTTAAAAATACAACTCTCTTGAATAAAGAATGCAAACAAGATAGCAAGACAGGAATATAATGGACATTTGTCCATTATTACCTTTTTGATAAGAAAATCAAACAAATAAAAATTAGTTACATAAGTATAAAAAAAAGATTAAAATAAAGCTTTCACTACAGGTGTAAATTTATCTTGGATTGGAAAAATAGAAAATAAAAAAGGTTAAATGAAAAACTGAATATAATAAGTGTCAATAAAAATCTGAAAATGGAAAGTGACTTTTTAGTCCAGCAGTAAAATTAATATTATTTCTATGAAGTTTTACAGTTATTAAAATAAAAGCATCATAGATAATTTTAAGGAAAGATTTGCACTACATTATCCTAACTATATATTCTATAGAAGCAATCACAAGCAGTAGCATTAAATGTACTGAGACCATCATGTCAAATATTTGTTCACTGCAGGGTATGTTGAAATATGATTAAAAACAAAACTAAAGCTAATTAAAGGAACAGGAGTTCAGGCTGCTCTATTAATTTTCTTATTTTACCAACCTCATCAGACTTTGATTTTTTTATTTGAGAAGGGGGTGCATTCTTCAATTGGCGTAACTGATGAAAATTGGAAGGCTTATATAAAAGAAAGATAAAATTAATTCCGAATATTTACATGCCAGAAATAAAACCCTAGTTAACACGCTCATTAAGTGGCCTGAACTATATGAAACTAATCATGTTACTAAGACTGTTCAATAATGAATGATCATAATTTTTCTACTCTCACAATTTTGGTAGTACAACAATGGTTTTGTGATGTATTGTTGATGTAATGTGTTGTCATAGTTATGTTGCACAAGTTCGTTCAGGTTTCGACAGGTGTCACACACTCATGTTGAGTCATGTGTAGTTTCGCCTAAGGTACAATGGAGTTGAGTCGTGAAGAACAGGTTGCTGCATGGAAATTTTGTTTGTGTCTTTAAGAAATCTTGTGCTCAACGTTACAGCAGGCTTGTGGGGAATCTGTACTTCTTACTGTACTGCTCGGCGGTGGTATAAAATGTTCAAAAATGGAAGGCAATCAACATCAAATGACACTAATCCTGGGGCTCCAGTCACAACTCTTACAGAGGTCAACACCAACACTATCGTTGCAATTGTGAGAGAAGATTGACAAATCACATTATGACACTGTCAGAGACTATGCATATTTCTTTAGGCACTTGCCATACATTGCTAAGGGAAAAACTGCACGAGATGTGTTTGTGCTTGGTGGGTCTCAAGATTGCTTACTCCTGTGCAAAAGGATGTTCGAGTGCAAGTTTATATGGAGCTCAAAAGAATGATAGAAGAGGATGGTGCAGAGTTTCTTTCAAAGATAATAACTGGAGACGAGACTTGGCTTCATCATTTTGACCCTGAGAATAAGCAACAAAGTTCAATGTGGAATTCTCCATCATCACAAACACCAAAGAAAGTCAAAGTGGTCGCATCTGCAGGTAAAGTCATGGTCATTGCATTCTTCGAATTTTCAAGGAATGATTTACCAGCATGTTGTACAACTGTAACATCAGAGTACTAAAAAATTGTACTCAAGACCCTTAAGGACTACGTCAGGTGAAAATGACCACATCTCCATGCCACTGGATGGATGTTGCATCAGGATGTGTAGCCACACATTGTAGTCATGTAGCATCTCACCAAAATCAATGTGAAGTATGTTCCTCATCCTCTCTACAGCCCAAACGTGGCACCTTGTAATTTCTTCACGTTTTCTCAATGAAAAAAAAAAAAAAAACTTCGTGGAAGGCGTTTTTAATCTTCCCAGGCATTGGTGAAGGCCTTGGAGGCGATTCTGAAGGACCTGTCAAGAAATGGCTTCCAGCACATCTTCGACGACTGGCAGAAACGCTGGGATAAATACGCTGCAACCAATGGAGACTACTTTGAGAAAGAACACCAAATTGCTGGTGGATGACTGAAGGTATGGAGTCAGAAAAAAATTATGATTATTTATTATTGAACAGCCCTAGCATAAAAACAATGAAAGATATTACAAAATTAATTTACACATTTATTGTGTCAGATTAACATTCACATTATTAAATTTGTATAAAATGCACAAAAAAAAAAAAAAAAAAATGAAAGAAAGAAAGAAAAGCCAATACTTGCAAGAAAATTATAGTTGCAAATCAACTTCTGAGTAAACAATCAGAAAGTATTCTATGAAGTTTTTTTTTGTTTTGTTTTTCATTTATATAGCTATGATCCAAATTGAACAAAGCAATTTGGTATATTTACTAAATAGTCTCTATATGCCATCAAAATTTCATGCTTCCTAGAATAAATAGTTTTCTTGACAACAGTTTTATTTTCAGCCAAAAGCAACAACAATCTTAAATTTGTTACCTTAAAACTACTTGCAAAATGTAAACCTGCCTAAGTAACAGTTAAATTATTGTGATAAAGACGCTATAACAACAATTTTTAATAATGATTTCCTTACTACCCAAGATCCTTAACTATTGATCCAATTCATGCAGAATGCAAAGTGAGTTCATGGTTCACAACCTAAAATTACTAATGAATTTACATCTTTCAAAAATAACTAGCTTTAGCTTGTAAGATCATAAAATTCAATATACTCTAAAAACGGGTTTATTATCATCAGTTTTCATCAATTAGTTATTTTTAAATATTATACACACATCTTTATTTTCTCAAGACAATGTCCCCAATACTTGGAATGCAATCAGGGCACCAGTGTTCAGCACCCAGGTACAACATACCTTTTTGATATTTTTCTTTGTTTCCCCTATCCCCAGTTAATTTTTGTAAAATCTTTATGGGAATCTTTACTAAAATCTTTACAAAATCTTCATGGGAAGCCATTCTATTAAGTTGACACCAGGGCAATTTGAAACCACTGCAGCCCTGCATGCCATCGACTGTCCAGACACACGAATTTTGAAAATCTTCAGAAATCTGATGTTTAAAAATTTGAATATTTCCTGCACTGGAAAACTTAACAAGCTACACAGTAATCAGCATATGTCCATATCCCCCCCCCCCCAAATCTTCATTTCTGATTAAAAGCAACACAGAAATTAAAGATTTTGAAGTCATTTGCAGTTTGTTGTTAGGGCTTCATCAATCCAATTCTGCAATTCTGTTCTACCTTTTCTGGTGTGTAGACAATTCAACTTTTATGCCTTTCATTTTTTAAGTTTTCCTTGAATTCATTTTAATTAAAGTGATTTAATTCTAAATTAAAGTATGAGGCCACATGTTTTTCATAAATTATTTTCAATTTTTTTTTTATCTTAATACCAAGCTTAAGAGTTCATTTCCCATCAAAAGGGCAAACTACTGATTTATATGATTTCTCATTTTTGGAACAGGTTAAGAACAGTGGTTCTTAATGGCAAATGGCATTGGGTCTAATTTCTTGAAGGATTTCCACAAGAAACTTTTAATTAAAATATAATTGACAGAAATATTTCTAATTTCAAAATCATTATTTTCAATTATTCTTTCCTAATTAAATGTTTACTTTATTCATAATTTTTTTTAACTTATTTTCGTTTATTAGTGATAGGTGTTCTGAATTCCTTATTTTATAAGACAAGGAAATGGCAATTCTAATGTAATTCTATATACATACACAGCTACTTAAATATACAAGCATTCATAGTAAAATAATTCTAATCCTACAAATTTCATGATTTTACAAGTATATTCTTCTATTAAGAAAAATAATCTTACATCACTTTTAAAATGCTGTAATTCATCACATATAATAGAGCACTTCTATATAGCAAAATCTGAAATTTGGGACAGCATTAAATAACCATTGTTAATGAACATTGGAACAGATGCTTTTTGGAGTTATTTTTTTAAGTGGACCATTTTTTAAAAACTTTTCTGCAATTCTAACTCTGTACCTAAGAAGCAGCACTAGAATATAAATTTGACACTTGACCAATATACTACTTGTCATGATTTAGAGATAGCCGATAACATTTTCAGCCTTTCTTCAAACCCAAATAGCTCTCATCTAGACCGGTATAACACATCTCAAATACCACTGATCACACAAGATTAAAAAAAAAAAAAAAGTGGCAGTCAAGACATGAGGTCCAAGGAAATATTTGTTACCAGTTTACAGAAACATGTTAGTAGAATTATGAATTTTTTCCAGTGAAAAACACCATGAACAACAATCTATCCAAATCTTTGCATGATGATGGGCATCCTGAGAGAATAGGTACCCCCCCCCCCATTTACTCCTATTATTTTTCATTTACACACTCAATTCATTCGTTGTTTATTTATATTTTTATTTATATTTTTTTTTATGCATGTGCTTTTTTAATACCAGCTTTTAATCCAATAGCTTTAAATCATCCATGTGTTCTTATTCTTTTTACAGCCATCCTCCTATCATAACACCCACCCTACCAATTATATAAATGTTTAAGCAGACTGATATTTCATCTATTTAATCTATCTAAAGCAGGTTAAGATTAACCTACTACACAAAATTCACTGCAAACTTTTAAGCTTTGCATTTTCCTGTTACTTTTAAATTTGAAACAAAATTATACCGGACATTTCAGCTTCAATCAAATGCAGATATTCCTTTTAATGTCATACTAATTTATCACTTCCATACATCAACAGATAAAAGCTGTCTCATATCATATCATATCACATATTAAAGTTTGGATTTTATTTATTGTATAATTACTTGATTTAAAGCACACTAATGCAAATGATTTACAAAATCTGACATATATACACATTATCTCAAGCCACATCGCCTAGATATACAGGGCGATTACAAATGTTTTGAACGATTTCAAAAATTTCCTGTAAAAGCGCTATTGCAGTTATGATACGATGAATGGTACAGTTGGATAGAGCACATGTTCAAGTTTTTTTTGTATATCTCAGAACTGTGAACTATGACCTACATTAATCACACGGCAACTGGAAACCCTAAGTACGCAGTCCTCGCTAACGCGAAAGCAGTGGGTAATTGGCTATTGCGTCATATAATAAACGCTCGCCAAGTGGTGTAGTTGACAACTGGGCGTTCACAGGTGAGGAAAAAGCATACTGTGTTTTAGAATATCACACAACCAGGTCACTTAAATTGATCGTACCATTTATGAATGGAATTCTTGCAGATGGGCCATTCTGAAATTTGGTGCGAAAACTATGATGCACCATCGTCACCGACTTGATTGCATGATATTCTAAAACACTGTATGTGTTTTCCCCACCTGTGAACGTCCAGTTGTCAACAACACCACCTGGCGAGCGGTAGTGGCAATTATTTGTTATACGACGCAACAGCCAATGACCCACTGCTTTTGCGTTAGCCAGGACTGCGTACTTCGGGTTTCCAGTTGCGTGTGTTTAATGTAGGTCATAGTTCACAGTTCTGAGATATACAAAAAAAAACTTGAACATGTGCTCTATCCAACTGTACCATTCGTCGCATCATAACTGCAGTAGCGCTTTTACAGGAAATTTTTGAAATCATTCAAAACATTTCTAATCACCCTGTATTACAATTGAAGACAATGAACTACAGACAAACGTAAATGATGAAAGAATTAAGTAACCCTTCACCCCTCTTTCAATCACATTTCAACTGTACTAATAACTGAACTTTAATTTGTTAGGATTGCTATTTTTCTTTATGAGGGCCGCCATCTTTAAAAACTAGTTATTTATTTATTTATTAATATTCCAATTCATGTATTTTTAAGACTGCATATTTTAGCTTGGGAAGCTTGCCTTATTTATTTAGTGACTTCGTTAGTTCCCTTCTGTTTTTAATGTCTATCTATTTTACAAATTTTGTATTATATATATCTGAATTATATAGTCTCTCTTCTAACATTCCATTGTTATATATGAAAGACAAATAGTTGCACAAACTACAGTAGAGCGTCGATAATCCGGATTAATTGTGACCGGACCCTGTAAGGATTATCAATATGTCCGCATTTTCGAAAAGAATCAAAAAAGGCCGTTTGAGTTCATAACAAAAAGAAAACTTGCTAAAACCGTTAATAATTACCGATTAGTTAGCATTGCTTTGTTCGCTTCGCGCCAACCGAAGTAATTTCCGCTTCCGTTTCAGATCGGATCTTTCTGTCACTTCCTGTTCAACTTAGCTGTATGTATTCACTTAAATTTTTTTTTTCCGCCGGAATTGAATCCGGATTATCGACGCTCTGGATTTTCGATGCTCTACTGCATTGACAAAAAGTTGCTTTGTTTGTTTTAATCTATGTAAATAAGACCATTTTTTTGTGAATGCTCTGTTTAGTCAGCATAAGAAATTAATAAATTATCTTCCATCAGACTGGCACATTCATCTTTCTTAATAAACCCTCAAAAGAAACAAGTATTCTACTAGAGGAGGAGGTCAAGACTTTTGACAATTCTACGCCAAGATGACAAATACTTCAAATATAAATATTTATAAACCATGAAAGAGAAATAATGGGATTTTGGAAGAGCTAGATATATCATTCATTAACTGATACCTTTACAGCAACATCAGTGGTTATCAGCATTACTACTCCTCATCAACATCAATAAAATACTGTGATACTGAACAGTAAAACTATTCACTTAAGCTTATTTTAAATTTACCATTCTTCATATTCAGTCTTATATTTTCTGTATGGAGTTTATTAACTTTAGAGAATTTTTATTATTCCTTTTTAAGTTCATCAAATCATTTTCCATTTCAATACACATCAATTTCATGAAAATATCCTTTAAATTTGTGTTTCTTGAAATAAGCCAATGGGCTACTCCAGAGAATATGGTACCTGCTAATCACAGTCTTCGTAAGGATACATGATGGTGCATACTGTTATCTCAAATCTTAGTTAGTCAAATTAGGGTTAGTTTTTCTAGTGAAAGATCATGCAAAACTATTTTAAATAAGCTTCTCTGCAAGTCTCATTCTACTTTTCATTAGTTAATTGAAAAACTAAAATTCGTATCTTAAAAGTAGTGCCAAGGCAAAACTCTCGTCAATCTTGTCAAAACTCGACCGAAACAGTCTGGTACCATAATCTCCGGTTTCAACAGCCAATATATATAATCCAGCAAGGCAATTAAGGGTTCGCTGATCAGTTGCCTCATTCTCAACTGATTTAGAGGCAAATTTACTGTTACCTCAAATCATTAGTTGCCACGATAGCCTCTTTCTGCCTAAGAGGACAAAACTGCCATCGTTACAAATTTACTGGTTTACATGTATATGTGAAATGTTACAGCTGTTGACCTTCAAAAAAAGCTATGCTTTCAACACTTGATTACTGATCACATGATCAATTTTAAAAAGACCTTTAGAAGTAAAAACACTCAAATTTGCTGATCTTGCTTGATATGCCAAAAGTCTGGTCTAGAATAACCAATATGTAGCAAGCCACTGCTGAAGATAATTGCCTATATTGTTTATTGTTCTTCATGTTTAGCAAAGTTGTTCTAGTTCATTTTTAATCTTACTTATTATACAGAAAGATTTGCATTTCCTGTGAGAAAATGACTATGTAAAATTATAATTGGCAATATTTGAAATAAAAATGCTTCTTTCTTCAAATATATAGGAGAGACAATTTCCACTGGTAATTAGAAATGCAAGTGTTTACAAGCCAAGCAGACGACAATGGCATAGTGCAGCATAATACCCAAAAGGTATATTAAGTTATCACTATCACCACTCAAGACACGTACTTTTAGCCATTCAATATTTTTGATTGTCTAAGCTTCTTGATTTTAACCATAACTGGCTGGTTTGTCCAAACATTGACTAAAAATACCTTATTTTTATTTAGAAATCACTGAAGGTTTATATTAGAAGATACCATTGCAGCATAGCAGACCACTTGCCATAAAGATCATATTCTGAATAATCATCACACTGAGCAAACACAATTGAATCAGCTCAGCAATAGTAGTACTTACTGTAACAAAATTTTCAATTTCTTTCCCTCCAAAAAAAAATATATACATAAAAACAGAGTTTGTAGATAACATAAAATACACAACTCCTTATTTCCTTGAAAATATTTCTTTAATACCATTTCCTTTAACCCTCACTTACACGGATTATGTGGCAAAACAATTTTACACTGGTGGTGCACTGAGAGCGCCACCTCGTTTTTTAGCAATCAAAATAAACTGTTATTCGTCAAACTTTTTCCTTCTAAATGTTATTGTTTGGATTCAGTAATAATTAAATAAGCACGCATCCATAAAAAATTTATTACAAAACCTCTTGAAATTTTTTTAAAACTGAAAAATGCATTTTTGTTTTCTAAACAGATATCTTGCATGAAACTACATAAATAATGTTCAAAACTTTTTCTAAAGGTGTAATAAAGATCTAAAAGATACATAACAAAGTAGTCAAACATTTAAAAAAATGTTTTTAACAGTTTTTCTTTTATAGGTATTTCTGAAAAATTCACTCTCACCTTGCTCTGTAGCATTTTGTTCTTCCAAAGTAACTTCTTTCCCCATATCAGGCCCATAATCACATTCTGAATAAGAATCATGGTCACTATGCTTGGATAGGAGGGTAGATGGTGGGCCAGCACCCTCCTCTGTTGCTAAGTGATTTTTTTTTTACTTTATTGTTGCATGACACAATACTTTACAAACATTAGCACTAATATTTAAACATCACAAAATATCTCTAATTTGAATTAAGTATGGAGATATTTTGTTGTGTTTAATTATTAGCACTAATATTTGTAAAGCATTGTTTATTGAATGTTGGGAAATAAGCATGAAGTCATTAGTTATACATGAGATATTGTAATGATTTTAAATTTTGTATCATTATGAATTTAGTAGTTAGAGGAAGAAGAAAGGTAAAAGGTTCATCGAGATAAAAACTGTTGAAGTTTCCTGTTAAAGGAAATGAAGTATTGTTGGTATTAAAATGATATTTTCAAGGAAATAAGGAGTTACGTATTTTTATTTTCTGTAAATGTCTAATATAGAGCTTCTAGATGTTTTTGATTTATTTACATTATAAATTATATCAAGCAAAAGTTTTCAAGAAATGTTACTGAATATTTGTATTTAAATCCATAATCTTGTATTTTTAATTTTTCATATGAAATAAATGCTCATGTAACTACAATCAACTCAAATTATTCGTATTATACCATATCTTTTATAAAAAAAAAAAAACCTATGATAATTTTGAAAGTACTTTAAAGTCAGTATATAATTACAATTAATTATAATACGTAATTATAAGCATTTAATTGTCTCCATCTTCTCTACATTAATCTGCAGCTTATTTTCTTATCAAAAAGTACAATGCTAAATTAATAACTAAAACTAAAATACTGTTATCATCATCTTGATCCTAACAATATTTCTAACCAACCTTTTATAATTTATGACTCTACGTAAATCTCCAAAACTGGTCTTTCATCATATCAACTGTAATGGAATGTAAAATCATAATTTTTTATAAACAAACTTTAAAGTCTTAAGAAATAAACCTAATATGAGAAACTTCAAATGGAAGAAATCGCTGACAAAAGTACCAGTCTACAGTATTAAAGACTGGTTACAAAGGACTGAAAACTTTAAATACTAAAAAAACCAAACCTAATTCTTTATTCTGCAATCAATGAATACTAATAATGTGATTAATTTTGAGAGAAAGAGAGATAAAACTGATTTACTTTGAACCTATTTTAGTAACTAATGCATAAAATGTACACTGATGGACTGCAAAACTTAAGATCTTTACAATTATATACACTCCATTGTCTATTGTCATTACCCATCTCATTCTTATCTTCAATTTATGAACATCATTCACTAATTATTTATTAGCTTTCTTATGTATTAACTTTATTATTCATGCCTAATTACTAGTATTATTTCAAATTAAAATATTAAATTTTAAAACTTTTTTTTTCTGGAAGTAGGATATTACTAATTTTGAAACTTACAATTAACGAAGAAATCCAAATTTGAGTAAGAACTAGTTAAAACAGACAATGCAACCATTACATTAACCTAATAATACTTGTAACACTCTAGATGGAAGAATTACAGAATTGTTTGTTTATTTTTATTTTTAGCTTTATTCAAGCAATTTTACACTAATATATAAAGCTGAAGAGTTTGTATGTTTGAACGCGCTAATCTCAGGAACTACCAGTCCAATTTGAAAAATTCTTTTTGCATTAGATAGCCATGTATTGAGGAAGGTTATAGACTATATAACATCACGCTATGACCAATAGGAGCAGAGCAGTAAACATAAACGTCAACCAACGGGTGTGGGGCGGGTTGGCCGCACGTCGAGAACCGAATTTAACGCAGGTGACACTGCAGGGCACAGCTCATATTAAGTAAAGGAGGTGCAGGAGGTGAACATATATGAAATATCAGTCTCTGAAACAAATCCCCCCCCCCTTTTTTGCCACTATTTGACTAATCTGAGTGAGTCTTGAAGGAAGACTTCTATTGTTGCGTACCTGTAAATATAATCTGGCTAGAAGCTTTTTGAAAGTCTTAGTAATATTCATTTGACAAAGATATGCCAATTAAAACTTTCCTTTTTGTAAGTAAAATTCATTTATAATGAACAAGAAAAGGAAATGCCCTCCTCATAGATCAAATCAACTTATTTGCATATTTAAATTTTTACAACTTTTAATTATTTACAAATTGGAGAAAAGCTTATAAAAAATATAATTAAAAAAAAAAAAAAAGTAATTAAAATCACTGATTAGAGTTTCATGCCGAAATAATTGGAAGGTTTTTCTTTTTTGCATTCAGAGTCTAAGTACAGTAATTCTGAGTATTTTTTTGCTTGAAATAATTACTGAAATTGAAGCAGAACCTCTAGTAAATTTATAAATGTTGATTGATAGCTGACTTCCTGTTCGAAATTTCTTAATATATGGGCAAGTCCATTGAAACTGGCGTTACAATCGTTGGCTAATTACAACGATATTTTTGAAAATGATAAAAGTTTACAATACGGAATAACATTGAATAAGTGACTATTTTTTATCAACTTTACTATGTTAAGGAGAATACCTAACACTTAATATTAAAATTGTAAAATTCTGTTAAGTATTACAAATTTTGGAAGTCTATTGAAGCTACGATATTAAACCAGGTAAAATCTGCGAAATCTTTGACTCCATTTACATGTTTCTCTGTATACCATGACTTTATTCATTTAGATAGATGTAAACATAAAAAATAAAACGATAATATATAATTATATATTTGGCTGATGATCGCCAAACAGCATTCCAGGATGTCACTTGGTAGACAATTTGGCCTCACCCATTGTAGTTTATTAATAATTCAAATGCACAAGTTTGAATTTTTACGCTTTAAAAAAATTCATTGAGGCCGGCTAACAGTTGGCACATGAATTTTTTTCACTTATTTTTCATTAGCGAGGTTTTTATTGTTTATTTTTTTTTGAGGCATCACTGTGCTTTCAATGGTACATTAATATATTTTTAATGATTTTTTTTTTATGAGGTGTAATGGCATTACACTGTAGCAGGGGGTTACAAGTGCAAACAATGAACAAAAAAAGACGATTACACTAACAAAATTATGATTTCTAACTTTCAATTATTATTTTACTTAGAAACTATTGTCGGAATCGGTATACACATCATAAAAATTAAGTTTTTTGATACCTGATGTAGATGGCCAATGTTAGAAGCCCTGCATCGTCCCAAATGTCACTGCTTTTAGTGGCCACCTCAACTTGATCTTCGGTTGCTTGAGGTTCCATGAGAGGAAAAACTTCAACTGTAAATTTGTTAGATGCAGCAGTTTTTCCTCCAAGGACATTATTTCCAACTAGTGCTTTGAAATAATGTCAAGTCCGAATGTAGGAAATAGCGAGAACCGTTTCCCATTTGGCATCTAAGAATTCTTTAACATTCTTCTGTGAAAGCCAGTTTTTGCAACCTCTGTTTTCATTAGCAGAGTTAAAAGTTCGTGCCCAATATATCAGTTACAATTTTCCATACTACTGTATTCTTTGTCTTAGGATTCTGCGGTAAACATTTCTTTACTTTCATCATAGCTTTTCCAAAAGCCTGAATAGTTTTATAAGAACTCAAAGACAGTAAAATTTTCAACAAGCCTTCTTCTTTTTGTTTCTGACTGTGTGCCCTTACTCTTTCAAGTGTCTGTTTATGGTCCTCATCTTGAAGCTCCTTGTTTAATTTCATAGCCTTCTTCTTGGCAATTTCTTTTTTTCTTGTCTTTCCCTTAACTTGGCTAAGTGTTCTTCATATTGAGCTGCATTTTTTTTTAATTTGTCCCAATGGTGCTGCATGCCGACAGGAGGCGGCACCATTTTTACAAAATAAACGAAAATCTGATTACAAACACAGATACACTTGTTAAAGTCTTAAATTCACTTTCAAAATTAAAAAAAAAAAATTTAAAAAAAATCACAATTTCATATTGCTTTTAGACACTATTTATGCTTGCAGTAAAACTGTAACACCCATTATGTAACAGGCGTTACACTTATTCAAAACACTTAATGATAATACTTAACTATTTAAATATAAAATGTGTCATTCACAACCACTTATCTATTATAATGTTATATTAAGAAGTATCATAATATCTCTGTAGAGGATTTGTAATTAAACAAACTTTTTATTCTTTATTGTTACTGGCGTTACAACAAAACATGTTAAGTTTCATTAGTGTAATAGTAGTAAATATAACGAACTGATCACTATTAACAATTGAATCGACAACAAGATACTTCAAATATAAAAACACATGCCTTCTGTTGCTTACTGACAGAACTTGAAATGGCGGGTAGTCAGTGTTGCCAACTGGCAAAACTCATTGTTACTGCATTACTTAATATTGTCACATATCCAGCAATATTTCAATAAGGTTTTGTTTCTTATTGTTTCTAAACGTTTAGGCTTTCATTAATCAAGAAGTGTACTTTTTTCGCAAAAGAAAAGTAAATTCAAAAATAACTCTAAGTAACAGTATTTCTGGACTCGTCCATATATTTTTTCATTTTGTGTTGAAATTTGAAGCTATTTCAAATATTGTACAATAATGATTCAAAATTAATATAAGATGTAAAATTACATAAGAATCACATGCAAAGAAAACAAGATGAGGGATCAAATGTATAACTGATGTTGGATTTCTTTCAAGTAATTCCAATATATATTTTGGAATTGTTTGTTAATAAGCCCACAATACATTTACAAATTATTAAAGCTTCAAACCTACTAAACTTTACTCAAGTGTTTAACAATTTGAATAACAATTTAGCTTGATCCATTCTTTGAGACTGCACCTCAAAAAATATTACTCTTCACGATGGAAGCCAAGCTTCACAATAGAAGTGAAATTAATGAGAATAAATTTAAGATCTTAAAATATATATATATATATATATATATATATATATTTTTGTTGCTTGATTTAATTGTTTGCCTGGAAAATGGCAAGACTTTTTCTAGTTCCCCCCCCCCCTAGATATAACATGAAAAGGGTTTTTTTATTATTATTATTAAATAAGCTGCTTTCATAATTTTCACTCTACTGCTTCGCTTCAGAAATACGATCAGTTGTAGAAATTCTTTGAAAAGCAGTATTTGGCTTGCATGACCTTTAAGTCACCAAGTTTAATCTTAAAATAAGACGAAAAAAAAGTAGTTCTGCTCGAGACCTGCATGAATTTTAAATGAACCATATCTCATCCAATTCAAAACTGAGTAACAAACCATCGTTCACTGAGGTAATTTCAATTGGCCTCACTTAAAATTATTATAATAATAAATTTATTAAATCTAATTTGCTTATCATAATTAAGGAAATTACAAGAAAACTTATTTCCTAGTAAGTATAACTGGAAAATACCTGGAATTAAAATATTTTCCCTATTGGTATTAAAACAAAATCTAGTGTTTCAATTTCAATACAAGATAAAATATTAACTATTACTGTGAAAACAAAAGTGGAACAGCTTACTGTAATTATAGGAAAGAAAAATATTTTGATATTTTATGAAAATTTCTAAAAATGTTTTTTCTCTCTCATATCAAATTAATCTATCGAGTGATAATTAAATTTCTAGCAGATGTTTGTACTTAAATATAAACATTTGAAAAAGAAAAAAGGAAAATAACAACTAATAATAATAATAATAATAATTTGATGATCATTTCAATACTGTCTTACCACATACTGATAAAACCGGAGCAAAATTATAAAGTCCGCGATCCAACAAGAGACTGAATACTGTTCATGGTTAAAAGTCAATCTATTAGAAAACGAAAAGAATAAATTTTGTTTCTTTCCTTGAAGTTCAATTTCATATACTTAAGCTGCTTACGGAATTTTCCTAATTTTAAAAAAATTACTTTATATTCAAATTATTATGTTTATATTGTTAAATAATAACATTATATTCTGTATCTATACTAAATTAGTATTGCCTTTTTCCAATTCTCATTATTTGTTAGGATAAAAAACTATTTACTAAATTCACATAAAGTAATAACCTACATAAGTTTGAATAGGCACACTCATTTTTTCAAAAAACATCTTCAAATTAATATGTAAACCAGTTCGAAATTTAACATTATTTCCAAATTTTTAAATTTAAACAAGTTCAAAGCCATCATTTCTTTCAAAAGATTTTAAAAAATTCTAAAATAGCATACCAGCAATCTAAATCCTCTGGTTTAATTATATTTCATGATAAAAAATAATCCAAAAAACTGAATTTCTCAAAAGCAAGGACAGAACCAAAAAAGTTTTCAAGGAGTCTAAAATATGAAACAGAAAATATTATATTTTAAAAATAAAATTTATCAGGAAAAATGTCCATTATTTTCAATAACAGTAATCTGAAACTTAACCATCAAACTTCTCAGGATCAAATAGAATAGCTTGGATTTGTACCTAACAAAAGCTCTAAATAGCAAATTTAATTTCCTAGGATTTCCCTAAAAGAAAATACCAAGACAGAAAACTGTTTCGTTATTTTACAAATTTTAATAATTACATATAAAAAAAAAATAACCCACTTGCATATTTGTTAGGGTAAGATTTTAAGCAGTGATGTGGGGAGGAAAATTTTCCACAGAAAATTTTCCATTATGTTTTTCCGGAAAATTTTAAATGTCAAAGAGGCAATTTTTTAGTAAATTTTTTATACGACATATTTGAACTTTCCATATATTTCCATAGGAATCTTCCATTTCAATAGGAAGCTGAAGAAAGTGAGGTTAATCTGCCAATCTCGGTGAAAGAATATATTATCAAGAGTTGTTGACAAAATGTCAAAAGATCAAGAAAAAGCAGACGAGACATTGGCACCTGCCATATTTGCAAGTGGAACCCCACTTTCAATTACTGAAAATAAATATTGGGTGGAACACTACAAACATATTCGTCCATCATACAAATTACCATCACGTTATCGTTTATCCCATTCCTTTTTAGATAAAGAGTATGATAGAGTACAAGAAATGGTGGTTCAAAAAATTGCTGAAGCAGAATCATTGACACTGCTCTCAGATGGATGGACTGACATACAGGGAAATCCTTTGATGAACATAAAATTTGAAACACCTGAGCCAATATTTTTAAAAGCAGTGAATACAAAATCTTCTCGTCATACTGGAGAATACATAGCAGAAATTTTGAGAATAGAAATTGAAAGAGTAGGTCCTTCCAAAGTAATAGCCCTTATAACTGATAATGCAAGCAACATGAAATTAGCTTGGCAAATGTTACAGGAAAAATATCCTCACTTAATTATATTTGGCTGCCTTTCTAATGGGTTAAACCTTTTAGCAAAGGATATAATAAGTTTGAATTCAATTCAAACAATATTGTCAAAATGCAAGGCAATTGTCAAATTGTTTAAGAATCACCATGTGGCCAATCAAACATTGAAGGCAATCCAGAAAGAAAAATAAGGGAAAGAAATTTCTTGTATTTTGCCAGCAGAAACTAGATGGGGTTCAGCAACGAGATGTTTTGACAGATTGCTGCGTACAAAGAACTGCTTACAATGTGCAGCTATAGATGACACAATATCACTGCCTCCAAATGTACGAAAGCAGATATTGGATAATGATATATTTTGGATGCAAGTTCAGACTGCACACAACCTGCTTTTACCCATTTCTGCAGCAATAAAGAAGTTAGAAGATGATGCACCAGCTATTTCAGAAGTTACAGTTATATTTAAAAAACTTGATGAGAAAATAATCGAGCAATTGCCTTTTTCACCCCTCACCAAAGAAGAAGAAAAGTCTTTTAAATCGTTTTTAAGTAACAGATACGATTTCTGTTTTCACTCAGTGCACTTAGCTGCAAATCTTTTGGATCCACGATATAGTGGACAAATTTTGTCAGAAGATGATTTAATGACAGCTATTGAAACCGTAATCAAAGTTGCTAAAAACACTCCTGATATAAATGAAGTGACAGTAATGTCAGATTTAGCAGAATACCGGGCAAAACAAAAGCTCTGGAGTACACACATTATTTGGAAAGCTTCCAGTAAAATATCTCCAACGACTTGGAGGATAGGTTATTGCAGTACAAGAGAACTTTCTAGGGTTGCAGTCAGAATTTTGAATATTCCCCCAACAGCTGCTTCATGTGAACGCAACTGGAAGGCGTTTAGCAACATAAAAACAAAAAGAGAAATAGATTGACGCACTGCGAAGCTCGTATCGGTTTCACAAAATCTTCATTTGATAAGCGATGACAATGTCATGCTTTCAAATTCTGATTCTGAGCCTGATCTATTAAAGGAACAGGAACACAGACACAGAATCTTCACTTAGTAGCACTAGCAGCAATTCTGATTTAGGTCACCCTATGCTCTCCAGTTCTGCGAGTGACCCAGAAAGTTAGGACATCAACGTCATGGAATCTTGGTATTTCCACAGTTAGAAAAGTGTTTGTAGAAAAAATTGCCATGTAAATCATATTATACAGTCAAACTCGGCTATATTACGATCTTTCGGATCCAAGATCTCGAAGATCGCGATCTTCCCAAGCTTTTTTCACTTCGCGATGTCAAATGTCGTATACTCGAACCCTATTATTATCTATTTAAAATGGTCATTTCACAATTACCTATATCATTCAGAGCGATGTGAGAGAATCTTATATTTATAAATCATTACCTTTTCAACACTTTGATGGGTTATATTAGCCAAAATTCATCATATTTCTGTTTTCTTACGATTTGTCGCCGCCATATTGGGATTAGCGGTATTACCCAGTAAGTAGTAATTGTAAGTAGCAAATTGCGAGCAGTTCTCTAAAATCAATCGATTTTCGTACTTTTTGAGCGAAAATATGGTAAATTTTTGCAATTTTACAATTATACACCTTTTCCAAAATAGAAGGGGTCCAAGACCAAATCGTATTATATCCGAATTAGCGATATAAACAACCGTGTTATAGCCGAGTTTGACTGTTTTTGATTTTTTTCCACAAATTCTTGAATGTATAAACTTTGGTCATTTGTTTTGATTTTCAACACATTTTTTGTAGTAATTCAGCTTTTTCATGAAATGTGTCAGCATCATTAATAAAAAAAAAATTCATTTTATTTTTTGTAGAGGAATAGGCATTTATTTTAGAACATATTTTTGTTTTCATTTCAGATATTATAGATCAATTTAGTAAACAAAATATTTTGTCCAATATGGTATTTTTTAATTAATTACTGAGCATTATATATGCATAATAGTTATTAAAGAATTGTTATATTTTAACTTTTCTGCTTTATATATGATTGAAAACTTATAAATCACGATTTCTGTGCTTTGTTAATTATTTAATTTTGCTTATAGTTTTTTTGTTGGAAGGGGAAAACTCAAAAGGGCATCACATCCAGAGTTGATGAAAATACTCCAGAGTTTTGTTTACTTGTAGCCTCTAGTGAATGAGAGTTTAATTTTACAATACCTTATTAATTTAGTGGCTTAGAAAATTTTCCGGAAAATTTCCCAGAAAATTTTCTGTTTCAAAATTTTCCAGAAAACCCACAACTCTGATTTTAAGATATGTTCCTAAAGATGTACTAAACAAAAAGTTGAAAAGGGAAGAGAGCAAACTTAAGAAATAAATCTATTTTCTTAATTTAATACAATCTGTTACAAGCTAATGTGGAGAAAGAAAAATTATTTTATTTGAAAAGGAAATATCCAAACTATGCAAATTTTTAAAAAATGTTAAGTTTTTGTAATAAATGAAATTTCTTTTACAAAAAAGGTAATAAAGAAACTAATGAATATTTTGCTTAATATAATTAAAGTATATGCCTGCAACTGATCAACATTTTTTTGCAATCGTTCAACTTTTAAATGGCATCACGTATGAGGCCTACTAAGAAAATAATATTCAAATGTTATTATCAACTTTATTAATTAAAAAATATTTATAAGAAACTTATCTCCATCAACAGTGGAATATTTGACTCCATACGCTTTTATCTAAGAGAAATAAGCTTATTTATGCCTTCATGAAAAAATCCTGGGTCCAAGATCCTAAAGATCTTGTGAGTAGTCGTCTCTGCTTCTGCTCAGTTTTTGAATCAGTTTGCTGCAGAAAGTTTTCCTCAAAGCTTGTGGTCAATTTTTTTCATGTGCATATTATGTCTTCACCATAACAAAGCTCCAAAGTACTTCTCAAAACAACATATGCCCCATTGAAAACTTTATACCCATTTGTAATAGTGGCTAATGATCATTATTATTGTTCACTAAGATTTCTGCCCTGTTGAGAAAAGTGACAAATAATCCAATATTAAACAATCAAATAAGATCAGTTCTGTTTCATGGCAATGCTTGGCTAGAAGTTGCTCAACCAGGTTTACGAAACAAGTGCATATCACCAGATCTGTCAGCTTATGACTAACATTTTTTCAACAAAGAAAAATTTAATAACAGAAAAGGAACAGAGAATATACATTCAAGGATTTTTCTTTTTTACTAGAATCTCATGGGCTTTTTGGTTTCGCTTTTTGTATAGTAAAATTATTTATGTTTCGTTTAATCAAGTTCTATATTAATACATTTTTTAATAAATGAAGTTGATGATTAAAATTCACTGTTAATTTCCAAATACTGTAGTGTAACTTCTTCTAATAGTTCGAAAACAACTGAAGTTTTGTTCTACAGAAACTAGGACTCTGTGGTAAAAAATATTAAAATACATCTACAATGGCTATTTGCAAATAAAATATTCTTTATCACTAAAACTAATAAGATATTCTCCTGGAAAATATTGCATATTTGCTGAATTCAAACTTGAAAGTGCAAAAACACAAGCTATTACAAAAAAGAAACACCAGAAATGAAAAACATCATTCTGTTGAGACAACACACTAAAGAGTTCCCAAGATAAACCAGGCTCTCTATACAAAACCTTCACGACATACAATATCTTGATAAAATGACTAATGATTAAGGTAATGTTGCACAAATTTTCTGGGAAAGAAAATAATTATAAAAACTAACAAAACACTGAAACATGGCCTTACACTAAATTATGTTTATTTATATTTTCAAGTTAGAAATATTCCACACCAAGGACAAAAACATTTGTTATAAGATTCTAGAAAACAAAAACTGACTTTCATTATCTTAATTAAAAATAAAAAAAAACAACAACATATTTTTGATATTTAATTATGATAATGAAAAGTCAGTTTTTGTTTTCAAGTTAATAATTTAATTATTAATGCTGACAGCACAAAACAATGAAAAGATGGTACGGATGATCATAACCACTTGCTAACATCTATAACAAAACATCTAAGCATGAATGAAAGATGAAAAATAGGGAGTACAATGGTTTTCAGCATACATCTGAAAATCATAAAACCACAATTTAAAAAAGAAACATTTAAAAACCCTCATTACTCTTCTGAATTTATGTTAAGCCTGCTCATCCTCTGTAAGAGCAGAACTTCAGATGAAATCACAGTATCTAAATGCATGTTATAGAATGACAAAAAAAAAATAAAATAAAAAAAAATAGATAAAAGGAAATATATTTCAAGAAATGATCAACAACAGAAAGGCAAAGTTAAATTTATTGCTGTTATTGCTTATG
>JAFIDM010009631.1:160987072-161001944 GCA_023159025.1 Thereuonema tuberculata | reverse complement strand
CAACAACAGAAAGGCAAAGTTAAATTTATTGCTGTTATTGCTTATGGTGACAAATAGGGTAGGGAAGAACAAATATATTCATGCTGTGGAAGTGTTACTGCAAATCTCCCAGAATATCACTTCACTTCACAAAAGCTTAAATGTTGCATGCAAAAAAAAAAAAAAAAAAAAAAAAAAAGCTTATAGGAAATTTGAATAGCCTTTCTGGAAGCTGTTTATTTGCACTGGTCAAAACAATTAGGGGACCACAAAAAATATCCTGAGGATGATGTATTGTCAATGATGGTATGAACTACAATTGTGTAATATACATTTGTGAAGTGGAACAGGCAAGTTCTGTTCACGTAGACACATGACTCAGGCATTGGTGATATCAGAAGGGAGAAGTGTGCAGTTGTGGGAACTCCAGTAGCCATCCGTGGACAGTGTGAAAGGTGGAACACTGCCGCAACAGTGTGACTTACCAGAATCGATAGTGTGGAGAGCCATAGGCAGGATAAAAGCTGGACAGACACAGTGGGAAGGTAGCAGTTGCTATTAGATTGTCTTAAAGTGCAATTTTCCAACTATGGACTTAGCTTCAAACAATAGGAAATATTTGACAAAGGTGGGTCCCCTATTAACTGCACAACATTATACAGTTTGTAGAAACTGGGCAGATCAACATTGTAATAGGGGGCACGCCAAATGGTGTCGGGTTCTGTTCTCCAATCAAGCATGATTCAGTCTCCGGCCTGACAATCGACGAGTCCTCATTTGGAGGGAATGTGGAAACGAAATAATCTCGATTTTTATGTAATAAACATCCCAATATGATGATGGTGGACTGATAGTGAGGACAGAATCAGTATTGGTGGATGTACGGATGTCCACGTCATCCAAAATAGAAGTTTGACAGCCCTAAAGGCCGCTTTAGACGTGCCATTTGAGTAGGCTATACCAATGGCAATGTCAGGGTAGATTGCCAGTGAATAAAAAGCTTTTAAAACTCTTGTCTTATGTGTTCCACATCGCCTTCCATCACATGGAAAATTTACACTTCCCAATTGTCATCATACCTACATTTTATAACATTGATTTATATAAAAATCATTTATTCAGTGCATCAAATAGGCGAAAGAATGTTTTTAATTAATTAAAATAGGAAGTATTCATTTTTTTTTTCATCTTTTTTTTCAGTTTCGATATTTCTTGTTAAATCTCGACCAACCACAATATGTTTTGAGATTCCAATTGCTCGTTGATTCAAATTTTCAGGCCGAAATTCTGTAATGATTTTGGATAATAATGTAGCGTTTTCTGGAAGCATCCACGAAAACATAAGGAAAAGATGCCTTTCGTTCATGCATATCATTTTTGTAATCGGTAATTTCGAATAAATAGATACAAATCGATTGGACTTCAAAAGTTCTACAATTCGCCACCAGGAGGGCTAGTGTCAGATGGCTCCTTGAGATTTGAAATTAGAACACAATGGGGCAATGTGCTTTCCATCCCGCCATGGCGTGTGATGGCGCACAGATTGCCTATGAAATGGTACATGTAAAGCGGCCTTAAGGTATAGAGATGAGATACTCCAACCTACTGTCATGCCATATGCTGGAGCCATTGGGGATTCTTTTCTTTTCATGGCTGATAATGTTTGTCCTCACAGAGCGCGGTTACTGGACAAGACGCTGCAAGAGGAGGGCATCGAGCATATGGAGTGGCTAGCATGCTCACCAGACTTAAATGCCGATGAGCATGTCTGGGATAGGCTTGGCATATGCATTGCAATAGGCCGCCACCTCTAACAACTCTTTCAGAACTGGAGATTGCCCTTCTGGATGAATGGCAAAGCATCCCACAAGATATCAATCGCCTCATCGAGTCCATGGCACACAGATATGCAGCAGTGTTGGCTGTTCGAGGAGACCACACACAGTTCTACAGGGCAGTTACTGTTGTGACTATGTCCATTATTGAGCTGTTACTGAAACGCACATTGCCCAACAATGTCTCACATCATGTGAACATGCATGAAGAGCCTTTACGGCATTTCTCTTACCCATATTACAGCATATTCAACTGTATCTTGATATCCGAAGGATATTTCACTTGCAAGCAACTCACTTTCAGATGATTTATAGTATCATTTCTATTGTTCCTCTCTTGATTCTAGGGGTGGGCGAGTAGTGGTTTTTTGATTCGAGTCGAGTAGTTGAGCAAACTGCTCGAGTATCGAGTCGAGTAGCACGGGTTATAAAAGTAAAAGACTTAGTTTCCAATAGTTTTTATTATAAAATTTATAAAAGACATGAAAGTTACACCTCAATAAATGTCTCCCGAGGGACACTAGCGATCCTGGTGGCTGGATGTTACACTAACTCAGTCTGGCAAGTACAGCGCGATATATTCAAAAGGAATAAGCTGATACTACGACCACTTGGAGCACTGTTGTGTTGATCGATTTCGTATTTCTGAGGAAAACTAACTGGAATGGATTAAAGTTTGAACTTAGGCTGTGGCAATGTGAATGCGAGGTCGAAACAAAGTGTATCTTATTTAGTATCGATTCACACCCACTTCCGTAATATCGTAATCTTTTAGCGATACGCGGAAGGATATCAACCTCGTTGTTGAATATGCTGGAATTTTTGTAATGTTCAGAATCGGGACATATTTATTTTTGGCAACGTTAAGAGGAACTTTTTTTTTACTGATACGATAAAGATTACTATGCGTCGTCTGCAATGCTGTCTCTGTCCCATCTGCAGCGACTACGATCTTCGGGAACAAAATAGATGACTATTGAATTAATTATTCTACTTATTGCGTGATTATACGAATTAAATCAGTATTCATTTAAAGGAATGGGGATTAAATAAAACAACACACACTCAAGTATATTTTTAATTTGTCAAACACATTTTTTGTAAAATAATAACAATCGGCATTTTCAACACTTTTTAATTATTTGACTCGCAATTTCTAGTAGTCTCCACTACTCGCTCGAGCTCCGAGTATTAAAAAATACTCGACAGATACTCGAAAACTCGCCCACCCCTACTTGATTCCATAATTGTTTTGACCAGTGTAGTTCAAAATTCTATCAGTACCTAATCTATGAATACAGAAACCGGAGTGAATTGAACCAATAAATGTTTTTCTTAGAAGTAACTGTGTAAAACATTCCAATTTACTATTAGACTGCAATTAGCAGAGATCAATCATCAGTTGCTTAGAAATAAGCCATTCTGATTTATCATTCCTGGAAGGACCAAGTATTTATTTGGTTAAAATTCCACTCAAAACATAGAAAGGATCTAAGTAAAGAGAGTAAGAAAAAAGTTATAACCAATAATGTAATTAAAACATTAAGAGTGCTGAAGGCAGCAAGTCACTCTTACTCTATCTTAAGTCTGCTTTGAAGAATATATCTGCTTGTTTGATATTCAAAAGTCAGTTTAATTGTGACCTGCACATGTGGACTTCAGATAGTGCAAAAGTAGGTAAAATAACTACTCATCAGAATGTACAGTTCAGAGGTTTTACCTTTTTTTTTATTTTTGAATAAAGACAACCAAGAATGTAAAGCAATTCTGAATTTCATTCAACATATTAGCAAGATTTTCCAGGAGAAAGAAGTATACTTATACACTCATTGACAAAAAAAATTGCATACCACGAAGGAAGCGCTGGATTTAAATGAAATTTTATTAGTGTGATGGTAGACACAAAGATCAGCAGTGATTGCAGTATCACAGAAGCAGGACGATGTCCTGTGGAGCTGTGGTACAAAATAAGGTTACCTTTAGTACCTCATTGGACCACCTTGTGCTTGGATACATGCTGTGATATGGTTGGGCATAGTCAAACAGATGCCTTATATTGTATTCAGGCAGATTTTCTCACAGTTCTTGCAAATAATGCTCCAAATCATGAACACTATTCCAAGGCGACAGATGGAGTTTCATTTGGTCCCAGACATGCTCGATTGGCGACAAATCAGGCGAGTTGGCAGGTGATGGAAGTCATGTGCCCATTGTTCCCAACACAATCTGACTGTAAATTAACGGCCTAATTGAAGGACAATTTGTCGAGCAGCTCAGTCCGATGATACAGCCTCTCTCAAACTCCATGAATTGTTCGTACTGACGTCTCGGGAATCTTTGATTTCTCTCAGACCTCGCCTTGGTCACCTTACAGTGCATGTGGACTCCACTGCTATGTACAATCACACAAATGTTATTCATTTGCATATCTACCCTTGCCATAGCTATTTACTTACTTTTGCATTTATATAGTGATTTTTTTTTTCTTGGTGAACACATTTTATGTCAATGAGTGTATTAACACTAATTATGAATTCTGATTGATATGTAAATTAACACTACTTTTTTCCATGAACTTCAAATATGTTGGCAATCATACAAAAAAAAAATAAAGAATAATATCATTAAACTTTAAACAACAAGCAGCTTTATTTGATGAAAGATAATGTCGTTTTGAAAAACTAACATGTTAATATTTATCTATGCAATTCAATTATGTTTCATTTAGCATGAAAGTACCTTTTTACTATATCATCTATTTAAAAAATATATATAATTGTGTAAAAAAAAATGTTTGTTTAAAATTCCCAAAGAAAATTTAAAAATTAATGAAAAAGGTCATATTTCTTACCATAGTTTTTCCTGTCCAGTCAAAATCACCATCATCCATATACCCTTTTCTTTCAAAGAGATCTTGAAATAATTTTCGAAGATAGTCATAATCTGGAGTTTCAAAAAAGTCCAAGCGTCGAACATACCGTAAATATGTAGCCATCTCCTCTAAAAAATGTTAAAAATATATATATACATTTACTGTAAATTAATGTTGCACACATTTAATCAAACAAAATTCTTAAATAAAATTTGTTTAATAACATTTATTCCTCATCTTGGGATGCTACACCACTTTCTTTAATAGAACACACTTCTATAGCTTCTTACACACACACACACACACACCATAGTCTCCAATGGTGCAATACTATCACATTTTCACCAGTACAAATTTGCCTTAAAGCACAAAGATTTATAAAGACTATGAAAGTTGGCCTGACGAATAAGAGATTACATGGAATGGTTTTCCAGTGCAAGCCAGATTAACTGTTTTTTTTTTTAAATGTCATGGTGAAATATTTCGAAAAACTGGAATAGATGAAATTATTAAAATGAATGTTTCTTTCCTCATATATGAAGGAAAAATAAACACTGCCAAGGTTGTTATCCACTATATTTTGCAGGGATTGGAAGTAACCCATTACAAGTAACAGAGTAACAAAAACACATTATTTTTCTGTTACTTTGACTGCATCTTCAGGAATGATTTCACTTAGGATGACATTATGTGGCAATGAAAGCTTTAACAAAATTTTCATCAGTTGCTACTACAATGCCATCAAGGAATATAAATTGGGAGGATCATAGGAGGAAACATGAAACCTCTAAAAACAAATATATTGAATGATAATACTAATCCATTTTGAGAGCCTTATGCTTGATCTGAAATGAAATTAAATTAAAGCTGCATTAAAAAAGAAATAAACTTCTTGATAAATGTGTAAGTACAGTGACACTTGGATAATTCGAAATTCTGGATAATTCGAATTTTTTGCTCGGTCCCTAGAATTCTGTATTAAAATAATGTTAAAAAATCATGGATAATTCGAATTTTTCGTACGTTTGTCCTTAAAATATTACGGTAAAAATTGTTCCTGAGACTTTTCTCAGCTAAGATACATTATTTATTTTAACGGTCTTTCTAAGGAAAACAAAAGCAAGGGTTGGAATGTCACTATGTGGGGATTTCCGAGGATTTTTCTGTCCACCCTCTGTTGTTACCCTCCCCCCTCCCATACCCCTTCGATCTTAAGAGTCACATGGGCTTCCTGTGAATGATTTAATGCGGTTATATACATTTTTAGTTTTTGTGCTTGTGCTTTAAGTATTGTTTACATGCTCTTACTATGCCATTATCAAAAGCTAAAGTTCCTTATAAGTCATTAACATTAGCTGAAAAGGTAGCGGTGATTAAAGAACTGGAAAAAGGCCTTAAAAAGAAATCGGAAATCGCCAAGGAATTTGGAATTTCATCCAACATGTTATCGACATATTTGAAGAACAAAGATAAAATCTTGAGCAGCAAAAATGGCAATGGAAAAAATAGAAAAAGAACACAAATGTAGCAGTATTCTTAGATAAAGTTTATGTGTTAAATCTTTGATCGTGGAGTTAATCTTTTTTATTTATCTCTTCTGTTTGAGAGAATATATGTAATTCGAATTTTTGGATAATTCGAACTTTTTCCCTGGTCCCTTCAGCTTCGAATTATCGAAGTTTCACTGTATTAATATAAATGATCGTGTGTTCAAAAGTGGCATCGTAACTTAGTTGATTCAAATTGAGAACAAGAGGGAATTTCCCTGTCGGCACAAAAATTATTTACTTCCCCATGCTTATTGGGAATGGATGAGTTTTGAAAAAAAGAAAAAAACAAAACACAACATAATAAAGAGTAAAAAAGCTTAAATAAAATAACATTACATAAAAATATTGTTAGAATATTATAATATTAACTAGCAGCAAAGCCTGTCGGACGACAGGCATAAAAAAAAAATCTGAAAAATCATTTTATTATCAATTGTCAACTACAAAGTTAATATCTCCTTATAAACTACATTTTTTGTAAAACAGCATGAGATCCTTCTATCAGATGTCCTTGATGTATTTGGTCAAGAATTTTGATTTTGACGTCGCAAGCACGATGTGCTCGAGATGTAGCAACATATAACTGTCCATGACTAAAAACAGGCTCTGGTAAATAAATACCAACCATATCTAAAGTTTGTCCTTGTAAATAAATTTTACTAAAAGTAACAATGGAATAATTATTATTTTCGACCCATAACGCCGAAAGACATTTAAAACTCGCCTTTGTAATCTAAATACTGCGCTAACTTGTGAACGAAGCTTCTACGGCAAAAATGGTTTTGAGTTTCAAAATCAGCGTAAAAAACTGAGTAAGAATGTCAAATTTCATTAAAATGGATGCAATGGTAACAAAATTATTTGGTTTTGAACGTATATTTTGTTAGAATTTCAGTTGTCTAGATTAGTTCCCAAGGATAAAATTTCATGGAAACAACATGGAATGACACAATGAACTAATATTTCATTCAATTTGAATACCCTTGAATCAATGCTACCATTGAGAACCCTGGATCTATGTTAACAGCTTAATTTTATCGAGTCACAGACAGACGAACTTAGCCAATTATATAAGTTGATAATAATAATAACACGTTTTAAACCAAAATAACATTATGTAATTTGAAGGGAAGGACAACGAATTTCTGTAAATGAAGGAAACTGGAGAAACGGGTTTTCTTGCCTAACAACAAAATGGCAGCCACTACTACTTAACTTCCTACCTTTAGGCCTCAGCAGGCCATCTAGTTGGCGCACGACCTGTGCCTCTAACATCTCCAACGAAGACAAATGGGATTGCAAAGACCGAGGTTTATCCAACGCTCTGTAAAATTCTACCGCAAGAAATTAATGCATTTACATATAAACTTTCTTTGTGCTTAAAGGAATTTCAGAAATATATGTAATTCTGTCTGCAATCGCTGTCTGTGAATTTCAATCGACGGCAATTCATTTGGGCGCCATGTTTTTCGTCATGGACATGACGTCATGCGTGACGTGTTCCAACGCTATGATATGATTGGCATTCTATCGAGTTACGGACAGAGAGACAGACAGACGAACTTAGCCAATTATATAAGGTAGATGTCAACTTATTGGGGTTTATAGAAACAGTTTGTAAGAGTATATTTTTTTCACTCTAAATTTTTATATTTACAAATTTTTAAACTTCTTTATTTTTGATGAAGGTTTTAATAAGGTTTTTTTTATTAATTTGAGTTTTTGATGAATTTATAGCAAAAGAACATGTTTTTTGAAGATTTTCCAAATCTTCAACATGATAAAATATACATCAGGTCAGAGTAAATGAAATTAAACAACAAACTCTCTCCGAAAACTGCTACATACCAGAGGGCAAAATCTCACAATGTAGCCTAGGCCCATCCCTTCTTACATATTACTGAGAAAAGGCTTCATTTTATGCTTTCTCTATTTACAAAGATTCAAGTTAACGAAGATTTCAAAATGAAAAACATACAAAACAAAAGTATTAACACAGAATGTTGGCAGCATTTGCATTATATTCTGACATTGTGATTATAACTGCCTGCTCAATTGAAAGTGGACACCTTTGGTATAGAACAGACACTTTATTTACAGCAAGCGTGTCTAACAGTGCATACTGTGGCCTTTTGCCCTAAGCACAGCATCCACACACCTATATTTTTACTTATTATTGGGTTGACTAAAAAGTCTGTTCAGTTTTTAAGTAAAAATAAAAGACACATTTTTCATTGCCACCAATTATTTTATTGAACGTCTTCAATGGTTTCTTCAACTACCTTCTGCCATCTTTCAGGCAACTTCATAATAATTCCATCTTCTCACAACTTTTTATCTTTTTTTGGGAAAAAAATGTTCCAGGTGCCTTAGGTGTCTTACAGGGAATTGAATTTTTTCCATGTTGAATGATGTTAAAAACACTTAAGTGCTATTAGAGCCAACTTATATATAAAAAAAAAGAACAAACTTTTTGGCCAACCCAGTAAATAAAAAAGTTTTTTTTTTTTATATATATAATAAATGAACAACTAGTACACTTAGCCTTAAAGATATCAATTTTAAATTATACATGCTGCATTACATGAAAATAAAATTCTATTGAAGATCAGAAGTCTCAAAATACTCTGGATTACAAAATAAAAGATTCTTTGGATTCAGATAAAAACACAAACATAAAATTTCAATTTTTTCCTAATTTTAACAAATGCTTCTTACTTAAATATATGTATAAAAGCAAAACTGCCAAACCTGGAAAACTTTCACATAGAACTTCAATTGCTGTTGCTCTTTTTGTATCTCCAATTTTTTGATACCTTTCTTTTAAAGTATCAGCTTTCAGGCCTTGCCATGGTAAGCTGCCCCTTAGAAAATACATAAACATGTGGCCTAGTGCTTCTAAATCATCCCTCCTGCTTTGTTCTGAAATAAAATTGGCAATTATTATTTAGTGATTAACAGGTTCTTAACATCATATGAAATATCCAATACATACATTTCACATTCTTAGCCCCTTTAAAAATACATTTTTTGTTTTTAGTGAAGCCTGCATTACAGGAAAGTTTGAAATATAACAGCATTATAATTTCTGTTGTTTATTCTGTACCAATTTTCTAGGTCATAAATCCCTATGTCATAAGTCTTCTGCTTTCCCTTTGACAGGTGAACAGAGATCAGGGCCTCCACATATGTACCCTTAATTCAAACATTAATGCATTACTGTTTATCAAATTTCAGAATTCAGGGTTTAGTATACTAATATATATTATTAGATTCTGGTTTTTATAAATCATTGTTTTAGGCTATTTTAAATAAGAACCAACATCTGCACCCTTAAGGCAAACAATAATGCACTGATGTACATCACTTTTGAATGGAGTTTGGTTTATGTAGTTGATTTAAGACCTTCAAATATGTCACTGATAACTTAAGCTAATTATTTGGAATCACTTGAAATTGTTAAGTAGTTAGCAGTTCTGTCTATTAGGCAGCTACTATTTTGTTTTCCTGTCCATCTATCTACAAACCTGTGTAGTGGAAAAACTTCAAGATGAAGAGGCAAATCTCGATTTTCTCTCTCTCTCTCCTGATACTGTTCAAGCATTTCTTTGACTTGTGGGAGGAAAAAAAAACACACACACAGAAATATACTCAAGTAAAGCTGCTTTACTTTTCACATCTCTAAAAAAACATCTCCATTTTGATTGAAACAACCTTATATTATGTAATCTTTTTTCCAATAAAAAAATGTGGCAAAACATATCAAATATTCAACAACGGAATAAAAAGTCCAACAAACTGACAATTTTTTCAAATTTAAAATACAGAGCGAGTTTGAAATAATATTAAATGATTTTATTAATCTTGTTCTTTGCAAATACAACTGCCTAATCAAATATTCTTCACAAATTTTGTAGTAGAATTTTTGTTGGGTTTATTCAGAAATGTGTTCAACTTCTATGCAGTTAAGAAGTTAAGTGCACAAATTATGAATATTAAACTTATACATAGCTTTTTTAGGTGGGAAAAATGTAAGAAAAGAGTGGTATGAATTTTCTGTTTAAAGCACAGTATTATTACAGTGCTGCTTAAGTCCCAACCCAATCATATATACTTTCATTAAGACAGTAAAATATTGTGACAATTGTTATTATTACCATTGACATGTAGAAATAAGAACATTAATAAACAGTAGAGCAGAACTTTCCAACAATCCTAAAATCAAAGACAAGAAAATTGAAAAGTGGAAGCTGTAAGGGCCCAAGTGGGAAAAATTAATAATGCCAGACTCACCTGGCAGATGGAAGATCAGGTGGATATGCAATAATATATGAGAAAAAGAAGTATATGTTTAAAGATTAATCATTAGGCATAAAGATACCTCTATCAGAAACAAATGTTGTATGGTTGACAAAGAGCAAGCCAGAAGATGTTCCACTACAGGCTATACAGAACCTTGGGTGCACGTAAGTTTTAGAGCTCTCAGTGATTCTCGACCAATGGGACTAGTCGAGGTCAGATGGTCATTCTCCACCTTCCCACCTTTAACTCACAGCAAGATATGTAAGGTCCCCATTACAATAATGGATTTGACAGAGGCTGGTTTAACCTGAGGGTCTGTCTGGTGGAGTAACAACTCTGGAAAAATCCCAATCACCACTGGGAATTGAACCCTGCTCCTCCAATACCACAGTCCAATACTTAAACCACTAGACCATTTTTTTTTTTTTTTTGTGTTTCTTTAAGCAATTGCTATCCCTTACCAACATGCATGACAAAGTATCTCTTCACACAAACAAATAATCTCTTAAAGTATACTGAATCCCCTATAATAATGCCTCTCTGGCTATGTGGAACAAACATGCCGCTCCTATCTATATGCATCAAGGAACATAAAAATACTTTCACTATCAAAGGCCCCACATGATCATACACGGTACACATTTCAATGATAAGAGATACTAAACCCCTCACCCACCTCAATAAACTATTCACTGCCTCCTCGCTGAATAATTCTACATAATCGGACTTAATGTTTATAATTCAGTCAATGGCAGGTGAAATGTCAAATGAGTGTTAATGAGTGTTAAGCTGCCCCACTCCATTACAACATGTGTTTTCATCTTGTGATGTCCTAAATGCTTGTGCTGTCCCTGATGCTGGAATACGCAAAGTATTTCGAAACTGCAGGAATAATTTCCTATTACTCTTTTTTTATATTTGTTTTTATCAATAAGTGCCTTTTATTTTCCTTTCTTATCTTCATATAATAAGCAGGAACCAGCAAGAAGATAGAATCATACAAAGGCAAAGCAGTTTAAATGTATAAATGCCACAGATCTGAATTATATCAAAGCAGTGAATAAGCTTCCATGGATTCAAAAACACTGGAGCCTGACTGATAAATTGAATGCTACAGGAAATGTGGCCTATTTATGGCACAAAAAGAAAGCATAAATAATGAGGCAGAATCTAGATATAAAATAAGCATGAATACAAATTATGAAGAGAAGTGGATATACTGTGAAAGTTCCAAACATGAAGCGAGACCAAATGCAAGAGCAATAAGAAACTGTTATGGGTATAATGGTGCAAAGATGGATAAGAGAACAAGATGACACTTCTGGCTTTGGCTTGTTACATAAGACAAAAATATTGGGGTATATTCAAACACCAAGATATTAAAACCTTAGTGGATAGAATTTCTTATTTTTGCATATTGAAATCAAATCAGAAGTAATTCAAGGTCAATAGTGCAAATTTTCTCACACAAGATCAAAAAGTAAAAAAAAAAGCAAACTTCCAATAAATTATGGACAATTGAGGCGTTGAGATGGGAAAGGTAGTAAGTCATGAAAAGCAAATTTTCCAGGGGAAGCAAAAAACAGTTTTGCCAGCTCATGTATACTTACCAGAGGTGCTATCTTGTATCGTTCGTAGGAACTACACCACTCAAAATTTTGACTTACTGCCATTGCCACGCCATTGGTGATATGTCTTACTACCTTTTCAATGAAAAATCTGAATAAGGATTTTTTTTTGACTTACTACCTTTCCCATGTCAATATCTCAATTGTAGAACATAACATTAACTTATTTATAAATAAAAGCAAACTTTTCTTGCTCACCTTTTCCTAAATGGGTATTGATGCTCATATACCTTGCAGTTCCAGTTAGGCTTTTGTGTTCTCTATATGGTATGTGTTTATTTGTTTCAGGATCTATATATTCTTTGGCTAATCCAAAATCAATTATATGAATGACATTTTCCTTTTTATTTGACTGCCTCCCTATTAAAAAATTTTCTGGCTTCACATCTCGATAGATCAAATGCTTGGAATGGACATACTCTATTCTATGAAGCTGTAATGAAATAAATCATGTTCATTTTTCATTAAAAAAATTTAATGAGGAAAAAAATTACATTCACTTTCTGAAACAAATCCTAATATAAAACAAAAATCTTTAAATACTATTATAAAATTTTAGAAGCAACAGACAAGATAGATATTTTAATAATTAATATTCTACTATATTTTTTCTGTGGATGCTTCCAAAACAAATATTTAAAAAAAAAATTAGAAGCTTGGAATTTTCATGATAATGCCCGTAAGATATCTGGAGTAGAGTTGTAAGCAACATTTTTTTTTTCAGGAAGAGAACAATTTTTTTTTTTCCTTCTGAGATATCTTATTTCTACATAAAATGCAACCACTAGTTTAACATGACTGCATAAGAATCGTATTTTTTGATACTGTTCGTGTAATTACACTAATAATGCTTAATTCTCAAAAAGTTAAAACTTTCAATTATTGATTAAAAAATTCAATTACTCTGCATAAAAATTCAAAAATTCAGTTCCAAGAAACAAAGAGAATTTTTATTACTGGATAGTAAGTGCAATTATTTTTACAAAATATGACAGTGCATAAATGGAAAAATGGCTTAGTTACTGTCTTCAGTTTATAAAGAACTTCTACAAAGATGCTTGTTTTAACTGTTAGCTTATTCATTTATGTGACATCTCAATGGCTGTCTAGAAATTGTCAAAATCATGCTGGAACTTTTTCTTTTCATGCCTCTCCACACTTCAAAAGTTTGGTACAGTGGAACATTAACATCGTTTGAAAATTAGACCTGATCCACCATATTTCTCTTTAAAACACAACAGCTCTTGGTCAAATATTAGTAAGTTTCAGAAAGACAAATTTGAATTCCAATTATTTTATTCTGCATTTGTGAAAACTCAATGGTTCAGCTGGAAACTTAAGATGGTGCAATTTTACATTATGAAAATAAAGATTATAAAATTTATTATAAATCTAAAAATTACCAATTATGCATTTCAAAAATTGGCTAATAAATCAATTTCAAAATTTTTTGTTTCAAGTTCATTAAATAAATAAAAAGACTACATTCAAATAAATACACAACTGACAATTGAAAATGTGTAAAATCAGATTTAGAAAAGGATTTTCAAATTCTTGATTTCACTCATACTGAAGCCCATGTAACTTTACAATGTTGTGACATTGTAATTACTGAAACTGATTTTTTTAATTATCATGCTATTTTACAGTTTTAATTGTTCCCAATAAAAAAATTGTTTTTATATCCTGGATATTTCATTAAATACAATCTATAATTCTTAATGCCAGAGAATCCTTTGCAATGTATAGGCTTTAAATTAACAAGCATTAAGTCAATATTAAACAACAACTTTACTAATTTAGCATGTAAACTTAACTGCATTTCGGAGGGGAGGGGGGAATGAATGTTTCAAAATTAAAAAGAAGACAATATAAAATAACAGAACAAAATATGTACTGAAGGGAAAGAGAGCACCTCTAACATTATAATTTTAACATTTATTCTCAAAAAAAAAAAAAAAAAAAAAAACAAACAAACAAACAAAAAAAAAAAACGCAACTAACTAACTAACCTATTAATGGTTAAAATATCAACAAATTCTTTGCTTGTGAATGTTCATTATTTTTTTTTTTTAATGTTTATCAGACCTATTTAGGTGTACTTATTACCTGTACACCTGTAATATAGGTTCTGAGAGTTTAATCTTAAGTATCACTTTCCACCCATAAAGAAAAACGAGACAAAACAAAAGAAAAGAAAAAGAAAAAAAGAACTATGATTAGTAACTAGATTATGTAATGAATTTTATATTTTTATCTATTACGTCGACAATTAATTTTTTTTTTATATCTCCAATTTTTTGGTTATTGTAATTATCCCAGTTAAGTTGATGAAAAAGTTTATATATAATATTACCATTTAGACGGTACCCAAAATTATTTTTTATTTTTTTATCACTTATTGAACTGAGCCAATTGTTTCTAGTAATATTGTTTTTATTATTATTTTTCTCATTTTTCATTTTAAAGAAATTTTTAAGAATTGTCTTATAAATAAATTTCTCTTCTATAATTGAAATAAGGAAAAAATTCAAAATATTATTCCTTTCAACTATACTTTTTTTATTAAAATTATAAAAGATATTTTTTAGTATTTTAAAACATGCTTTATTTATATTTTCAATTTGTTTTTTATTAATAAAAATCCAACTATCCAGGCTATAATCTAAAATAGAATCCACAAGGGATTTATAAATTATTATTTTT
>JAFIDM010009631.1:160965703-160986672 GCA_023159025.1 Thereuonema tuberculata | reverse complement strand
TCTTCAGGATTACGTTAACTGGAGCTAATATTTCCCCTCACCCAAAACAAGTATTTATAGTAATAAGAAATGAAACACAAAATAGTAATTTCTTTATCTTTTTTTTTAAATTGACATTAACCGAATTTTATTGATTTGTCAAAACTGTTATAATTATACAAATCAAAGGGTTTTGTAATTAAGTTTTCAAGAAGATGTGAAACCTTTTTCTAAAATGACCATATTTTCAGCTCTTGTCTGATATTTCTCCTTTATGTGTATGCTTCTATAAATAATGCAAAAAATTAAAAAAGTTTCTTAACACATTAAACAAATGTATGTAAATTCTGATCTTATAAATTATAATTACTTGAGAATTCAAACTTGGGCTCCACCTTTGCACAAAAAATGTACTATGCAAGAAGTGCAGAAAATACTTCTGTCAGTGACCTTAATTCGAGATAAAATCTTAGATGTTTTAGAGCCACTGTTAATATGTTCACTGTTGCCATTATAAGGGTTGGCAATCTCCAGATGCCACTAGATTATTTTACATTTTTATTATATATGGTAAAATAAGAAGTCATGTACTATCATACTTCAACCTCCTCCCCAAACAGCTCAAATCAACTATCACAACTCTGAAGATAACACCTCTGGTTAAATTGCTGTGCTAAGTGTCTCCTTGATACATGTAAATTCTCAGAAAAAAAATTATACAAAATCAAATTAGGTATATGATCAAGGAACATCTTTTTTTTTTCAAATTCTGAATTCTAAAAAAAAAAATCAACATAAAATCAAAAAACAACAAATTTAGGGAATCTAGTGTTTTTCAATGCCATGGTCCATCACTCATTATTATGGGGAGTAAAAAAAAAAACAACAACACAAAAAGTACAGTGCCAACAACTGCTTACGACAATTCAAGATGTCTACTGAGATGCTGCACACAATTCACGTTTCCTTTACAAGTGCCGGCAGCATACTGCTCAACAGAGTTTAACTAGTCACACAACATATGGTCGTGTATTAGGCATGTCTACTACTAGCGCCATCTACAGAGACCTCTGTAGTCAACAATCAACGTGTTAACAAAGTTAGATACCAGTTGCGGAAAATGAACCTAAGTCACCCAAGACATTCCAATTAGAAACAACTATTTGAAACTGTCAATGGGAAATATGGAAGATCAGAGAAACTGAATGCATTTGCAGACTTCATTCAAACCTTAAAACTATTTCATAAAAGTCTGAGATAAAGAAGGGAAAAAAAGCAGATATATAAAAGCTGTAATACTTAAATCACAGATTCTTTAATATACAATAAAATACATAATGATATAATAATAAAGTTATTACTTAAGCAATCCATTAAAAAAAGTAATATATTTAAGAGTTGTATCCAATGTAAATGATTTCAAAACTTTACTAATCTATACAGACTAGGTAAAAATTAAAATAATAATACTATTATTGATACTTAATAAATATAAAATGAAATAAAAAAACAATAAGCAAATTTAAGTAGCAACTGTCAAGCAATATAGTAGGAAAAACACCTGTAACTATGACATTAATACAATAATAATTTTTTAATATTATGTAGGGAAAAATCATGTTTACATGTTTAGTTGATAATGGAACCTAGAAAGGTTATGAAACTTACTTTTATACAGAGTCTGCCAAAAAAAAAAGTATGCACACTTCAGCATAACATCTATTCAAGTGTGTAAACATTTTTTTGGCAGACTCTGCATGCGCTTATTTTAATGAAAAATTTTAAGTTAGTATATGCTATTTTAAACAAAAAATTAAAACCCTAGTAAAACACGTAATTATTAAAAATTTTAAAATTAATTGAAAAAAATATCTAACAAATCTCATTACTATAAAATCATACTTTATAACTTACCATGAGATCCCAACTGTTTATAAAACCTATATTCTAAATGTAATTGAGGTGCTTTAGATTTCATAGGTTCCTGAAAGATAGAGGGAAAAAAAAAAATAATTTAAAATTTGGCTGGGCTGAAGTTATTGAATAGTTGCATCCTTACTTTCTGAAACTTAAAAGCAACTTGAAGGGTTCATGTGTACATGTTGAAGGGAGTTTTCTCATCAAGTATTAATTCAAGGAAGTCATCACAGATATTTTAATAATTGATGTTTTAAGTTGAAAAACAATTACTTACAATGGACATTATATTACTAAATCCCTTTTCACAGTTTCAGGTGAAAACTTCACATATGAGGTATACATACCCTTAATATACAAAGCCGATTTCCTCTCTTTGCAGTAGTAATTCATGCCAATCCAATCAGCTCAAGTTATTTCATTAGATACATAATCCCATATTGATTTTGATACATCAGAAATAAAAGGACAACAATTAAATATGAGGGAGAACTTTATTTAAATATCTTCTAAATAAGAAGATTTTTACAACATTATTATTTTGGAGTTGTCCATGAATAATAGTACTGATTTTGACCTTTTTAATTCCTCTTAACGTGCTGTAATAAGCAGTAGTCAAAATTAAAATAATAATAATAATGTTTCTAACAATCAACAAAGTAATGATTGTAATCATAGTGACATCATTCCCCAATCATCTCGTATATTTATTGACAAGCAGTTTTTAAAAAGGTTATGTTCATAAAAAAAACCACATAGTACAATAACATTTGTGTGCATGCCAAAATTTAGCTCCTAATTTAGCCAAGTCTGCCTATTTATTGTTCTAATAATACAGTTGCAAAGTTTAAATAAAAAGCTAAAGCAGTACCACTACAGACGGTGCAGCCTCTTGGGTGTGTGGGAGGTTGACGCTCCCAGCGATTTTCGACCAGCATGACTAGTTGAGATCGGATGGTCAATCTGATGTCTACCCTGTCTTTAACCCGAATAGAAACCCTGTACCCATTTGACAGAGGGCTGGGTGAACCTATGGTTCTTCTGGAAGAGAAATAACTGGAAAAATCCTCGACAACTGCCGGGAATTGAACCTAGGCTCCTTCATTCCACTGTCTGGCACCTAACCACTGGACTATCAGACATCACATTTCCAAAAGTATCAAAACTAAAACTATGAAACATTGACAGTGTTTGGATGGCCAACAGCTTGGTAAAAATGAGCTTGGTAAAAATATGGTTGGTTTGAGCTGAGATCACATTTCACATCTACTGTTTGAAATCCAAATGTTTGTATGCTTTTAGTTGAAATAGCAAAATTTTGCTTTTTCTGTATGACACTTCATGAATTTTAGCTATCAGAAGATAAATACAAACTCTCCCTTCCAGCATTGCTAAGTAATTCAGGGACGTTATTTTTTATTTATGGAAATCTTACCACATTTTGCATTTTGATGAAAAAAAGATTCATCAAAAAGAAAGAAATAAAGAAAAGGAGGAAAACTACATTTTAACTTTACGAAATGGCATTTGTGAGACATCATATAGAAACGATGGAGAAAGAAATTATGACAATCATCATCAATGAATCCCTAATGTGGTAGGGTACCATTATGAGATACAATGATGTCAAGAAATATGGACCAAGAATGCAGATTGAGACTATGGAACATTCTGGGAAAGTGTTCCCAATTGCTTTAGCTGGCTACAAAAGATGAAAGTATGCTGTAGACAGAAATATAAGTACTATGGACTTCTGGGAATGAAAAGTAACATTTACAGTACTGGTGGCAGGAAAGAAAGAAAGAATGAACCTGCACTACATATAAAAATGAAAAATTTACAAGTTACTTTCTGAAAAAGGTAATCTTGTCTAAATAAGGGGGAGGGGGGATTGCCTTTACAATACAGGCAATTTACACAGATGCCATTTGAAGGAATACACTGGAAAAATCACACATTAATCAAATACAAATAAAAACAGTTGACTGGAAAGTTTGTAAACTAATTTAGTTTGTAAACTAGCAAAAAGTTGAAAAAGATGTCGACATATGAAAGAACGCTAACAGTTCTAATAACAGCTCAGAACCTCTATCTTCATAAGTTTCAAGCAAGAATGAATGGAGAATTTCAACGTGCCATAGTTATGATATCTAGTAAAAATGTTCAAAGCAAACCAGCAACTATAAAGAGTAAAAGATCAGTAAAGTTCCTTATGTAATAAACAATTTTATCAAAGGTGCAAGTATATGAATTCTCAAAGTAGAGAGATGTAGAAAGAAACAAATGAACATTTGCTATGAGGATATTATAATCTAAATTTACAGCCTCCAATCAAAATTCATATGTCAAGGATGTAAGCTCAATTGAGGTAATGGCCACCGAGGGAAAGAAAAAATATATATTAAGAGGCTGAAAGATGATTCAACTGAAGAATTGGGACAAGATGATGTTATTTTGCAGTTCAACTATTATCTTCCACAGACAAAAAGACTGAGAAGGTTCTGAGTGCAAGAACCTTCATCAATAGATGGCATAGAATTAATCCAGATTTGTAGGAAAAACAATCTTGACAATGCAAGGAGATGGAACGTATTAATGCTAATGAAATTTCCCATGTTCAACCAAGCAAAGAATTCAGTTGCAACAACTTTTAACACCCTTGGAAACATTAGTCCATAGATAAAAAGGAAGAGTGTACAAAGGGAAGTGAATAGACTGGAAAATGAGCAATCCAATGCGAAATATTAATTATCAGAAATATAAGGTATTCAACAGCTAAGTCAATTTCACAGTTTAAATTTAAAGCTTTAGTAACATATGCTTAAGTTTTAGGGTTGAAAACTCAAATCTCAAAATCTGAAAAAGTATCAACAAACAATGGTCTGGAAGTAGGCATGTGGATTCAGATACAACATATAATAACAGTATATTTCAATCTCTCCAAATTACAACAAAGCAGAAAATGAAAGTTTCAAGGCATCTAATGAATTAAATGATGCCCTTGTAAAATCAAGGGATTTGGGAAAGGCTAAAATCTTGATTCAACTGAAAAACTGGACTGCAGAAGAAAGAACCCTAGATTAAAAAGCAACAATTTAAAAACAATAAAATTAAGAAAAATAAATGCCTGAATTCAAACAGAATTTGTCTCCCAAGGTACCAAACTAAAACAAAGAAGAATCTCTGATTGGAGGTCAAAATTAGAACCCAACAAAGGCACTACTCTTACCACAAGAAATTAGGTAGATTCTAGAAACAGTCTAGTACAAATTTCTGTAAGTTCACACCCAATAAGAAGGAGCAAAGTTGTGGCAGCTTCTGCTGATGCTGTGGTGCAAGTGAAATAGGCAATATAGCCATGAGAAACTGATCAGTTCAGATTCTTGGAAATATGTCAGAGAATAGTAAAGGAAAATCTGATGATTGCTTAGAAGTTACTAAAGATTATCCAACCTACCAACAAGTATGTGGCAGGAAAGACAGCAATGTTCATCCCGATTTATAAATACAAACAATCACAAATTAGATACATTTTATGAAATCAACTGATCATCCAAACTTAAAAATGAACAATGCAAGCAGCATAGGAATCAGAACAATGGCCTATACTATTTTCATGAATAAAAGGTTCGTCAGCAAGGAAGCTACAATCACCATTCAAACAGAATGAGCTATATGATAGGGAAAGGATAGGATGGTACAAAATATCTTTAACCCTTTAAGGACAGGTATTTTCAGAGTGTCTTTCTGTGCAGGACGCAAAAAAAAGAGGAAAAACAAACAGTTTTTCAATTTTTTCAAATGTAGCTTAAATATCACACCTGTCCTCTCCTCTCCAGCTTGTTGTGTCAATATGCCACACCTAGCCTCTAAAGAACAATATATACTGTGTCTATAAGCCTGTGCCGTCTTTAAAGGGGAATGTCGTTTTAGACGTAACATTTCAGCAGGCGCACTCTGCCTCAAGATGGCCATGGAGTGACGACCAAGAGATTGCCTCAGTTGCTCTAATATAGAACAGGTTCTATTTTCAAAGGACATTGCATTCCATTCGTAGAAGCAATCTGACACCAGCACTCCTGGTGGAGAATCGAAAAACTTGAAAGTCCAATTGCATTGGTATTATTTATTCGAAATTACTCACTACAAAATTGATTTTCACGAACAGAGGTCATCTTTTTCCTATGTTTTCGTGGATGAACATGTGCCAATTCTATATTTCACTTATCATCAGGGCTACTAACATCCTCATCTACTTATAAAGGGCTACTAACATCCTCATCTACTTATAAAGAATATTTTTAATTTCAAAAATTTTACAGTACTCACCACCATCATCTCATTTGTCTAGTTTTGATATAGGGTATTAAAACTAACAGCAGTATTGGTGCGTGAAGTTTCTAAAGCATGACATCATGCTAAGAACATGGCCATGCAATTCACTCAACAATATGCAATATCCTCTTCCCTTTACTATCACAGTGAGATCAGGATAATTTATTTGTACTTATCAGAATTCTTCAAAGACTAACATCTTTCATCCCATTTAGTAGATGGGATATTTTATCTTTTTGAATGGTGTTTTCTCTTCAGATTATTGACTATCCATCTTTATTACAACTTTATATACTGATATTCCCTGTTGTTGTTTTTTCGTCCCCTTGATGTGATTATGACACACCATAAGTTTTCCAGTATTACATAATCACATCACTAAAGTGAAGTGATCCATTGTATCGGAATTAGTATCTGTCACATTTCATCCACTCACATTAACTGTAATTCATGGTCAAGATTTACTGTATTACTATACTCACTGCTACATGAATTCCTGTTGTCATCTTCCAGGCTTACAAAAAGCAAATGGCTTTCTTATCCATATTTTCAGGCTTCTGCTTTTTTCGTCATTACTCTTAAGATGCCAGAACTTTAATTTAAAAACTTAAAAATTTAAAAGCTGCCTTCACTCTGATTGGTATGAAAAGTGACTAGGGGCAGAGTATTATTCTTTAATGAATCATTTTCACTTCTTAATAAACATCTTGTATCATTTTCTTAAAGCTTTACAATAGTCCAATACTGTATTCCAATGTACATTCCATTTCATACAGAAGAGTTAAGAATTCAGAAAAATAATGGAATCTTTAATTCTCAGAAATACTAGAAATTTTAATAAATTCAGGAGTAAAATATGTAACCCAGAAAATTATGAAAATTATAAGTTGCCAATAATTGGCAAGTCCTGCTTTCCGGTTTCAATAAGCTGAACTTTCAAGTAGTTTACACAATCAACAAATCTGAAGATCTCCTTTGACGTAACGGATCTATATAACACTTTTTATGTCCCTAACTGAAGACGTCTTCAGGTTTGTGATTAATGCCAATGCCACTAATGGACTCAATACTAGATCCTCATCCATTATGGCTCTCACTGCGAACATATTTCAGTTTAGGGATCTTTGCCTTTAAGGGCAAAGTGTATAAACAAAGTATAGGACTATTTATGGGCCCACCCTCATCTGCAATCTTGGCTGAATATGCCATGATTTTTATTGAGGAAATTGTTTGGACGAACAAAGAGGTTTACAGCAACACCTTACATCTTACCCGATATGTAGACAATCTTTCTGGTAATGAACAAGATGAGCAGGATGAAGTTTTTGATTATTTTCAACAGTATCCACAACAATACATGTCTTACAATGTATCCACAAAAATATATGTCTACAATGGAGAAAGAGGAAGAATGGTAAGCAGCTGTTCCTCGACATTTTAGTGATTAGGGACCAACAACAAAAGAAACTTCAAACAATAGTTTACAGAATGCCCATAATGTCACGCATCACTGTTAATTTCTCATCGACGGTACCACTTTACTACAAAACTAATGAGATACACATGTTGATAAAGAAGGCCACCGCTACATATTCTAATGTTTTTTATTGTAAAAAAAAAAAAAAAAAAAAAAAAAAAAAACATTCACAGTATGTCTACTCCATTTCTTTTATTAAGAAATTGTATCGACAGATCTGGGAGATCCATAAGGTCACAAAAGTACTGTGTTGCTGATGACCACCAAAAAGTATAACAATAACTTCAGATTTGTGAGGAGTTATGTAAGCAACTCCAACCAATCTTAGCGACTATAACAACAAAATTGGTTGTAAGGCTGTTCATTGTGATTGTGGAAAACAGAAAAGACAAAATCATTGTTTATTAGTTGTAGGAGCCAACCAAGTTTGACTCTAAGAAATTCAATAAGACCAGATGGCAAAATCTTCTAAAGAGTTGGAATGCTTTTGATAATTAGGCCCAATAACAACAGTCATCTTGACCAAAATTCTTGTAAGTACTTAACTGGACTGAATACTTAACAAATGAGATAAAGACTGGATGATCTTTTCAAGTTTTGTATAATTGGTAATAACATCTACACAATCATCAAGATACATGAAAATTTGGATGCCTTATTGCCATAGAAAATAAGCAACAGCTTCATAATCCAGAATATGAAATGTAAGAAGCAATAAAGATTCTGAAATGAAGTACATTAAACATATATGCTAAGATTACGGAGCAATCTGAATTCAAAGATAAGAATCCCAATGGCTGATAGAAAATAACCAACTGTTATGCCATAATGCAAACAGATCAAAGACCGAGATCCACCGTAAAATGCTGAAGGACAAGTTATTTGAAAGAAAAAAGGTCCAATACTGAACTTAAAAAGTGTTTTTGTATTCTTCAGAATTACAAAGAACCAACAGAAAAAAATCTGGAAGGAGGCAGAATTTGCTTTTGTTTCCTACAGTTTTGTGCTTGGAAAGAGCAAGGCTTCACCAATGTTGTAGCAATTTCACAAACGGATAACATTAGGACCAAAATGGACATGATATGGATTATCATTGCAATCTTTTTCTTTAATAATTCAAACAGATATTTTTACATTTTTCTAATAGAAAGATGTGTAGTTCAATGGAGATAGAATGTGCAAAGCAGCATGTCATCATATTAAAAAATAAATTGATATAATCTTCAAGAATGTAGTAATCAGGCCTTGAATTGCATCTGATGTAATGGTTGAAATAGGGAATAAATATAATTTTCAAAGTATTTAAAGCATTAAAATAAATATCTATAGTAGATGCTCATATCAGGAAGTCTACGAAATGACAAAATTAGCAAATGTAGAGAACACTGATAGGATGGATCAGGAGATTTCATTTATCATCCAGAACTATCAAAAGGAAAAATCTGCAGTAATCAGAATGTATTTTAATGTCATAGTATCATGTTCAGGTGTTACCAAATTTTATTGAACTTACTACAGTATCTGATAGTACTACTAGTATACATCAAAGCTAACATATAGTTAATTACTTTTTTTTTTTTTTTTTAAGTTTTCTGAATTTATCACATTAAATATAAATTCTATAAGTTAAAATAATACTGAGCTAAGCATATTAACAAACTGGTTAAAAATTTAAACAATGTCTGTACTTACCAATTTAATGGCAACATGCTCATTGTTATACAAGTTTTTGCCTGTAAATAAAAAAAAAAAAGAAATACATGTATAATCAGCTGCATAATTTTGCCATTTTTTTATATCCTAAAAAAGAGAAATACATTTAATAAAAACAAGTCATTGAAAGAAGCAAATTTTATTTATTTAATGAAGTTTCTATATAAATCAGGTTAAAAGATGATTATGTACAATATACAAAACACTATATAGATGTTTCATAACCCTTGAACTATTAGTGACAAAGGCTTGACTTAAATGTAAAGGTCAATTTTCCTGCTAAACACTTAAAATAAAATCCAGATTAATATTATCCCATGCTGTAATACAGTCCCACAACAGGTTATCACTGATTTTTTTTTTTTTTTTTATGGTAAGTAAACATCTTTTCAAATTATTACAATATTGTTTGGTAATTTTTAATCTCTGGATCTGAGTTGTATCAACAGTCTTTTCTTGTCATCTTTTGTTTGCACTGAAAGCCTTGTCAAAAAAACAAAACAAAACCTTTAGATAATCAAGTCAGTCTAACAAAGCCATTGTGCAGAACTCAACATACAAGGTGTTCATAATTAAAGTTCACATTTCAAAAGGCTATACCTGGAGAACCAATCAGCGGAACAACTTCATATTTCACATGAGGGCGTCCGTGAACATGGCAATGGAATTTGTTTGGCACAAAACCCCCCAGTTACTTCCAAAGGTTGCCACTAGGGCGATATATGGCACTGCAATACTGTAGTGGATAATGATAATGACAAATGAACATGACTGAAAACTGCTATAAAAGCAGACGTTAGGAATGAGTCACTTCATTGCATAATGACAATGTTATCAAAGGATTCCGCACTTCTAGCGAAGCCCTTTTATCAAATTAACAGCTGTGCCTTAACAGCATTGTGAAAGTTTAGGTTTTCATTCGGGATGGTGTCTCACCTCAACATCGCTACCCGTCGAGTAGTTGCTTCAGGCTACTTTTATCAAAGCCAGAAAAATCAGCTACCATTTTCGTATGTGGCCAGCACATTCACCGGATCTCAACACTTGCAATGTTTGGCTGTGCGGGCATCTTCAAGTCCTCGTCTATCCTGAATACCTAGCCAACTTAGCAGACCTAAAGACCAGCATTACACGCCCATATTCATAACATTACAAGTGACACTCTACATGCTGTGGTTTAGCATGCGACATTACGATTTCAGTACGTTGCTGATACCGGGGAAACCATTTCAAACATGTCCTTGTGTAAAACAACAACAACAAACCATGTGTATCCACTACAGTATTGCAGCACCCTATATCGCCCTAGCAGCCATCTTCGGAAGTTATTTTTTTTATTCCAAACAAACCTCCATCATCACGGACTTCCTCGTGTGAAATATGAAGTCATTCCGCTGATTGGTTCTCCAGTTAGAGCCTTTCAAAATTTGAACTTTATTATGAACACCTTTCTTGTCTATCACAAATTATCACTTTTGATATAAATTCAAATTAAGTAGGACAATTTCATTACATAATTTTAAAGGATATTTGAAGAAGCCTAATAAAAAATGTGTAGAAGCATCACAAAGAAATTTTTCAGAAGAGAAAACGTATTTTTGTTTAAACAAATGAAAAACATCGTTCCTTATAGTATTAAGCATCTTTATGGTTTCTCAATATTTCTACACCCTGAACGGGTATTTGTTTATATATTAGAAGAAGTAAGTTGTTACGAAGTATTTTTGTTTGTTTATAACTGAATTAAAATTTACGACAAAACACCTTTAATACATCTTTGATATTATGAATAAACCATATCTATAAAACATTTTTAATATTCAATTTTAAGATAAAATTTTTAAATAAATTTTTGATGCAATTAACAGAGCTAAGTAGAAAGCCACACTTGTATACTTTCTGAACTAGAAGCATAAAATATGCACAAGTCTCATAATAAACCTTATTTGGTTTATTATGTACTCAGTAACGTTAAATATTAACATACAGTTCAGTTAATAAGCATTGCTTTTTTTTTTTTTTTTTTTTATAGTGCGAGTTTACTTGAATTCCTTTCTTTTAACTATATTCCACTTTAAATTATTCATGCACTAGAATCGGTAATGCAAATAAACATAACGGCAAAATGAACAGATTTAAAGCTCATGTTATTTTTGCATTACAATGATTATTATTAACAGCTAAAATTCCGTAATAGAATGTAATATATAATAGTTTAAGGTTAAATAAATGAGTAAGCTATTTCATACTGATCAAATACTAATTATTGATTTCTGAGGCCCCATAGAAAAAAAAATGATGAAATCAAATGTATTAAAAATTACATTTTTATTGAACTTTGCAGAAAGTGCAACTCTGCATCGCTATTCCTGAGCTTTTTCTCAGGTTTTAGCTAAAGACCCAGACTGTAGTTTGTTTTTGGCAAATCTGCTAATTTTGTCAGCCAGATTTTCATGTCAAATGATATCAATACAGGTCTCAGATTGATCAAAAAGAGACCTATGTGCTTTTCAAGCTAGATCAAAGTGCATGAGATATTTTTCCTCCTCTCAGAACATGGAAGTTGTAACATTTTGTTAACATTTTCTTAAACTAACACCAAAGCCTTGATTCAAACCAAAGATTCTTGACTTTCAGAAATAAATTAAATTGACAGATGACGCATAACATTTTCTGGAAATAGTTTTCAATCCTTTATTTAGAAAACACTTGAAGTTTCCACAATCAATAATTAGGTATTTGAAGCAAAAACACACTTGTATCATTTTTTAATAACTTCCTCTAGTTTGTGTCTAGTCTCCTTAAATGTAACAGTATAACATGATTCTAATATATAAATGGTGCACATATTATTAAAGAAAGCAATTATATTACAGATATTCAGGGAAAAAAACAATAGGCAGCACATGCTATTCCTGAATATATATTTTTTTTTTTTTCCAAATCTTTAAAACTATGCCATTCTTGCAATACATCTTTAAAAGCTAAATTTTGTGGCAAGCTTTGAGTAAGGTTACAACAAGGTTCAATAAAACGAATAAAACATTTATTAACAGAAGTTTTTATTAATAGTCAAACAAATTATTAGAATACTTAATTGCAATGTCACTAATTTCAGTTTACAAATCAAAAATTACTTATCTTATATTTACATTTAACAATTTTAAAAGAACTGCTTTAAATTAAATCCAATTGCAGCATAAGCATTTATTTTCATTAAGGTCTACAAATATTATAGAATATTAACAGTAATTTGATATTAATGATATGATAAAGCATAAATGTACATAAAATAAGAATTAATCATTGAAAATTTTAAGTGTCTAACCATTTTTTTTTTCTACATTCATTACAATTCAAACTGTATGTGGAATAAAATTCAAAGCACATTATCAGAATATTAACAAACCACATACCAATTCTATATGTGAAATTAATTTTCCGAATTTTTATACCATCAGTATTTTCAGTGGCTTCTATGACCTACCATGTTACTGAGTCTGGATAATACAAAGGCAGAAGTACATAAGACTTCTCAATTCTTGTAACTTTTTAATACACTTATTAAAGGTGAGAAACTTGGTTCACAAGAGCATTCCTATGAAGCCTATAGAGGTTCAAAACTGTGAACTCAGTTCCTCAATATTTCCCTTTTGGCTTTCAAACTCATCAAAGCAGTTACACTTCAGTTTGGCATACAATCTCATAAGAATCCAATCATTTTGAAATTTAAGAAAAGTTACTTACAATTGAAACTGCCCCAATAGAAGTATATGATAAAGAGTTATAAGAACATTACATATTTTCATAACTTTTGTTTCAGTTTTACAAGCAGCAATGTTTGTTTTTTTGAGGAAAAAAAATAGCACATCATTTGGGGGGTAAATCATAATTATGACACATTTGATATACAGAAAACATATCAGGAATACTAAATGTAATTTTCAAAACTGCCTGCATCCAATTTTTTTCATTTTTTTTTTATTTTTTGGTGATACATTCAGAACTACTGAGATATCCATGTTTGCTTACTTAAGAGATGTTGAAGAGTTGTAATGACTGCTTTGCACACTCTCAAAAACTTGCATCAAACTGGCAAGTTGCTAAAAAAACTTGCCACTTGCTCTCAATACAGCTCAATCTAATTTTAGGCAGGTTTTAGAAACAATTTGACATCAGCAACCTTAGCAGCGAGAAACCTTTATTTTAAAAACTACAATAGTGCTAAGTTTTAGCTGAAATCTGAATGTCCTTTGTACAAATTGTTTTCCTCAATAGCTTCATCCACTACATTCTCTTCTGCCAGGCTTGCTCTTTCTTTTTTCTTTATCTTTGCTGTAGAAAGAGTTAAAAAATTAATAGCAAAACAAAAGCTACAAAATCAACTTCTTTGTTGCTTCGCTGAACAGCATTTTTAATCACAATCTCAACAAGAAAACAAGATTTGCCATTGGCATGGCTAAAGAGACGTCATTTTCGTTGAGCTGCAACTGGAAAATGGCAAGTTTTCTAGCGCATTTTAAGCAAGTTTTTGAGAATGTGTAAAGCAGTCATAAAGTTATGTAAAGTATGGGTATCTTATCTTACTGCCAGTTGAAATTGTTAAATGCAAAAAATATAGACATCATATGTTTTTCTAGTTAATAGACTTGATAATAAACTTGATCAAAACTCAAATATTATTTATCAATTTATTCATAAGATTTTAATGTAGTTCCACGACGAGTCTAATGAAGTAAATGTAAACTAGACAGAAAAACTTTTTTTTTTTTTTTTTTCTTTTCAGTTTTTCAAATTGGCTACTAACATAAAATACTTGTACCAGTATTACAGAAGAAAAATTCAACTAACAGTATGAAAAATCTTAAACAAAAGCAACAAATAATATGCTTAACATTAGATGAACTTTTATTCTGTAATATTGATGCAAGTATTTTCTTTTAGTCACCAATTTTTTTTTTTCTTTTTTCCCCCCTGCTCCATTTTTGTGGTTGGAACAGCAATTATTAGTCAATCCTCCTAACATATAATATTTTTGTATTATCTGAAGTTTACATCTCAGAATGAAATATTAAAAATGGATGTAGTCTCTAAAATTATAAAAACTAAAAATGATGTAATCCTGAAATTCAAAACAATAAAAGTCATGAAGTTACCGAAAATTAATACACTCTACATTTAAAAATATTTTACAGAATGAACTTTGCAGAAACATTTTGTTTCAAACAGATTTTAGGTTATAAGACTTATTAATAATACTCATATTTTGAAACAAACAGTTTTAAAATTACTCTTTTTTGATGTATTAAAAACAACTAAATTCTCAGATTGTTAAGTTATAACCAACTACTGTTAAATAGAATCACCAGTATTAAACTTAGACCAATTAAGCCTCTATACAGATTTTATATGTCAAAGAAAGATGCTGATGCACAAGGGAATAAAAGAAGGATGAATTTGCACCTAACAAGGAAATAAATGAACAATTCAACAGAATCCTGTAAATGATACATCCATACTAATAACTTTAATTTATGCAACTAAAACAGATATTACTTTTAAGAAAAATAAAAAAAAAAAAACTTCAAAAATACATTCCTGCAATATGATGTGATAAAAATAATGATAAAGAAAATGAAATTTCGAATTAATCCAGGGAAAAAAAAATAAAGTTGCCCAAACCCAAATACATACATTCATAATCACTATTGTCCATACATTAATGACCATTACAAAATATGTTATAACTACAACTCTCTTTGTCTATTGATGAAATGTATAAAGTTTTAATCTTTTATATTGTTGTTAAATCTCTCTGAAGCTCTTCCTCTAGTGGTGTATGTAACTTCATCATACTGTGTAATTCTTTTTCTGTAGGACGATTCCACGGGTACGTGCATTCTGAAAAATGTAATGATCTTTATATATATATTTCATGCTGCAACAACTCACAAGATGTTGCAAGTACTTACCAAAACTTGGAATGAATGGAAGCAAGTGTGTATTATGGCAGTAATTCAAAAAACAGTCCCAACAAATATTTAAATGAACTCTGTATTTTCAAACTAAATCAATAATTAAAAAGAAGAAAAAGAAGAAGAAAAGATGATAGTTATGAATCATCATTACAATAGTTGTAGGCCAGTACTATTGTTTACTAGATACATTAAAAAAAAATAATTAATTTTTTATATATTTGTACATAAGTTATAAAAATAAATAAATAAATAAACAAACCTCTAACTTAAAATAAATAATAGTTTGCTATTTAGCCAAATTACAGGAATATGATTTAGTCAGAAACAATTGTTAAGTTACATCTAAAAAATAAAATAGCTTAAAGTTAAAAGAACTTAAAAACTTCCTTTCAAGAAAAAAAAATAATCCTGAAGTATATATTCTATTATAGTTCTATCAAATTACTGGAAGAAAACATAAATGTAGAGATAACTTTATTAGTGAAATTACTTCAAATCCTTTATTTATTAACAAATCACTTAGTATTATTGAATAATGATACTGTAATAATAAGCAGTTGATAAGTACATTTATGATGGTGTGATAGCTATGCATAACTTTGAATTTTGCTCTGTTCCCAGGCTAGCAATATGCTATATGATACTTTATATTAATGGCAATTACCTGTATATCTCTACTGTGCAGTACATGTACTATTAATTATTCAAGGATGATACAAGTAATGTATTTCTTTTTTCTATACAGTACTGCACATGTATTGATAGGATAGAGTTATATTCATTTACTTACTTTTTCAATTACTGGTATTTACACTAGTTAATTACAGTAATTATTTGCTTATTAAGTAAATAAACAAATTCAGTGACAATAGTTATTTACTTTATTACAGAATATGACAAAACAAACTGGCAGATCTATAAACAGTGATGTAGCAAATTAACTCTTAACTTAATATAGCTTTTTTTTTTTTTTTTTAACAGGTTGACCATTGACATGTGGGCAATATTTATAATTTCATTATTTAGATAATTATCTCTAATAATTAACTGCAGAAGAACAGCAAGAATCTTGAACTTATCTAATCATTCTACACAAGATTTTTAAAACATCAATTAAATGCATGCCCAAAACCATTTATGTAAATTTGTACTTCTAACAAGACAATTTTTTTTTTCTTATTCTCATCTTGCTATTTTCAACCATTTACTATGCAGTAAAAATGGAGGGTCAGTGTTTTTTCTTATTCCAATTCTTTCAGTTTTATATAAGATTTCTTTTTTCAATTGAATCCAATATAAATTTTTATTTTCTGTGCATCTATTATGTGGGAAATTCTTGGCTTCTCATTTAAAAAAAAATCCAAAATATAATTTCTTCTCTTCATCTATGATTATTTCATCTAGTTTCCTGTCTCCACCAATTCCATGTAGTTTCTTTATATGAAGTTAACCTTTCTGGTTAGATCTCCAGCACATACATTTCATTTGCAGTCTCTTCCTATCATTATTTACAAGATTTATTTTAGAGAAATCTCTGAATCAATTTTTTTGGTGACATTCGCAGCTCAGCTTTATCAGTAAGAATATTTAATATTTACCGATTACAAAAGTAAGCCTAATTGCATTCTCCTTTCACAATTTTTGAATCTCCATCCAAGATTCATTTCGGAATTTATTTCCAATGGAAAATTATACTCAAAGGTAATCACAGATTTTTAACTTCCTCTATTTCTTCATTTGTTACAAATCCTTATTTTTAATGAATCTGAATCAAAGCATTACAAAAAATCAACAGATCAAGAGGAACAAAAGAGAAGGGAGTTCATCTTGCAATCTAAATTTTAAATAAAAATGTTTCCCCAAAGGAAAATCATTTAATACCTTCTTCAGCTTCTTTTAGAATAACTGCCCTCTACAGATTTTCCTTTTTTGATAAAGGTTTGTCTTATTTCAATGCTAGTGGTGGTTCAGAGCTAGAGTGCATGTCCATTCACTTACCAATTACTTTCTAACATCTTCTGTAATACATTTTACAGAGCTCAGCACATTCTACTGGTTTCAGTTAGCCATCCTTCTTCTTTATTTCCAACCCTTTCTGTACATTTATATAGTGTTTAATCTACATAATGTGCAGATGCTTCTACGTCACATTTTTGTTTCTTAAAATATTCTACATTTTCAGCTCTTTGTATACATGCACATTATATATTACACGAGGGGATGTGAATAGGCCTAAAACCTTTCAGGAGCCACCATAATATTACAAGAGATGGCAGAAGAACATTCAGAACGATGTGAAAATTTTTAATGATTAATTTATCTCCGTCTGTAATTGCAAAAACAAGAGAAATCAAGGTAGAAAAAAGATGTAAACAGAAGATATGATTTCTCTTAACCTATTTAAAGCAATACTTAGGATGTGTTAGAAAACAAGATTGGAAAAAGAAAGGATCAACAGTCAAAGAGACTATTTAATCCATCTTCAATTTGCAGATGATATAATTAATCCAACTAAGATAACAAAAAAATTAAAGATGATAATTTAGAATTGGAGAAAGTCATCAGTTACATTTATCTAGATCAGCAAATGAGTATGGATGACAATGAAATGCTCCAAGAAAGAATGTAATTATACTAATTAAAAAAATTGTTGGATTCAAAAGGTAAAGAATAATGATAAAAACTGGAAATATGTAAGAATAAAGAGGGCCAAGTTATTCTGCTTAAGTGCTCAGATCACTAACAGGTTCATTAATCAGAATTAGTCCATATTTAAGTTGATGCAGATTTTCTACTTTTGAATACTTTCCAGTATACAACTAAATTCATGTTTGTTTATACATCAAATGCATTAGATTTTCGTAAATATTGGATTTCCATATAATTGCTGTAAGTGATGCTGCAGATATCCCAGTAAAATCCAAACTCCTTCCCTACTTTCCAGAATATGCCAGATATTTTTACTTTACTATCAATAATTCTGCTCTTAATTCATTGTTAACTAGAATACTTGCCAATTCATTTCTCATTTCAGAAAACAAACAAACAGCATCAAAATTCACTGAAAAAGGAGATAAAAAAATTAATCATTTTCTTAATTTTATTCAGAAATAACTAGACACCATCTGATACTAGAGGCAGGACAGATTGTAGTAAATTTTTATTATTAATGTCATGTTTTTTTAAGTGCCTTGACAACAATGTTTGCATTACAAGTTGTGTAATAAATAAATTCATGTCTAGAACTATCTGAAATTTGAGGAAAATTCCCATGTCATTCCACAGCTTCAACACTTTTAATAGTTGGATCTGTTTCTTTAAGCTGGTACAAGTATTATTTAAATCTGTAAGTAATCTTATTAATACAAATATTATAGTAAACATTCATGTTTACTGTTAATAAACTTGTGTTCCTGTTTCTAAATACTACAATATGTACGCTGGTTTTAAGACTCTTTAAATTAACTGTCAATACAATCAGACGTTGAGAAAATCAACATATAATTATCATTTGTGAACTTTGTAAAGAGAAAGATATAAGTGATTGTCTGAATTAGGGATGGACGGGACCCGATATTTCGGGAAATTTTCGGGAAAATTATAATCCCGTTTATCGGGCGGGATTTGCTTTACTTCGGGATTTCGCAATTTATTTAAATTCAACAAAAGGCTTAATAATGCTGGGATTATTAATCCTGGCAACTGAAAACTATAATAAATCATTGAGAAATACTCTGGACTATTTATTTTCCTTCTACCTCCCAATATTACATCAACAACAAAGTGTTTTCGTCATAGCGTTAGCGATCGACTGGCGAAACCAATAAACAACAGACGACGGCCTTCATGATTTCGACTAGCGACAGACATAAAAATGTTTTTGTTATTTATTATTATTGTCATCCATATCAAGTTTCAAAACCCGAACAACTATTTCCCATTTACTGAAGGAAGAACAATCCCGTCCCGTCCCGACCTAAAAATCCAATCCCGTCCATCCCTAGTCTGAATACTGACCTATACTTTCTACTTAAAATGTGAAATGAGAACATAAGCACAAAAAAAAGAAAGTCAGTCAGTCCTGGATTAAATCTGACATTTCCAGACGAGATATTTTTGTTCAATGATGTGATTAATAATTTTAGAATCCTGCTTATCTGAAACTTGTAAAAATATCATCATACAAAGACTGAATCATACTATTAATAGGCAAAAACTGTACGGATGTTTGTTTGTCATCACAGTGTCCGTGGTTAGAGTTCCTGACTGCGAGGACAGAGGTCCTTGGTTCGAATCCCATGCAAGGCAAATAAAAAAAATAATTTCACTTTCTCAGCAAGGGAAAAAGCAAATAGATTGAATACAGCAGGGTTTATACATTTTATTCCTTTTAAAAAATGAGCTTAGAACATCTTTTTAATTGTTTTTGGAAAAATTTCATGGCATTTCAAAAATGTGGAATTTGTTTTACTTTTGTGAATATTTCACGGGTTGCACCTAGTATCTTTTAATGGTAGACTGAATGAAAACTTGTTTCAGAAATGATTTAGTTACATTGATAAGGTTTGCGGATATAAATTTCTCATATGCTGTTAAAAAAAGGTTAATAAAAAGTGGTGGTGGAAAAAGAACCATACTGAACTAATGAAGAAACCTTCAAGGACAATCAAAGAATCAGGAGATTACTAAAGGTAAGCTTTGAATTATATTAGAAATTTGTGATCTCCATCTGCAGAGGAGATTACTTAGCTTTAGGTAGCAATGCATTAGTCCAAAAACTTGTCAAGCTTTAGGGATACATCTTACAATTTGATCTAGTAGTTATGAAGACAGGAAACTATCTTTTCTTTGAATTATAATTCACTCATTAGTCATTTGACTTGACAAGTCAGAATCACATTCCTTTCAGACAAGATGAGGTGCAGCAATAATCAATGGCCTTATAAAACCTTAAGGCAATGTGCAATTTCATAATGTATGCTCCATAAATAACAAATTGTCAGTAATATCTCAACAAAATATACTGGCAAAGAATAAAATATTCAAATAAGGTGATTCTAGCATGTGTTAAAGATCTTTAATCTTTCTTAATTTATTTATTTTCAATTTAAAATACATCTAATCAGTCAGATTTTTTTCAAAATGTACCTCAATGAATTCAGATTTTTAAAGAATTTAGTTAAAATGTTTGTGTTATTATTTTATTTATATCTTAAAATATATTTGATACCAACCATTAGCTGTATGTCACAAGCTATGTGCTGAAATGAACCCCCCCCCTTTTTTTTTTACAAAATCAGTTGTAAAATTGACTCAATACATCTAGAGTGGTAATCTTTTTTTTTTTTACATTACACTAAAAATTGCCTCACAATTGTCTAACCTCCATTGTATAATTATATCATTTAAAAAGGTGTGTGTGGGTGTTTTTTAGCTTCACTTTTGAGACAATTTTTCTAGTAAATCTTAATAGTGCTAATAGTACTCTTTCTTGAAATCTTTTGGAAAAAAAAATGCATAAACAACTTTACCTACCACAAAAGATCATTCTGGAGAAAACACAGGAACAC
>JAFIDM010009631.1:160925437-160965303 GCA_023159025.1 Thereuonema tuberculata | reverse complement strand
AGAGAGAGAGAGAGAGAGAGAGAGAGAGAGAGATAGAGAGAGATAGATATTTAATACAAAATTAGAAGTAACTATGCTTAGCAAGCCGACTTTTAAATTCTGGCTTGAAACTAAGTTTTTCATAATATTTTCTGTCCTTAGATCTCCTTGTCACTTTAAATTTATGATTTTTATCGATTTTTTTTGCTTCAAATGTCTGTCTATCCTGTGACTGTGATATATACCAGTATATATATGCTATACAAGATGGGATGAATTGGCTTTTTACAGAAACCATTGTGAATGATAATAAAATATGAAGATAATCCATGGGGAAGATACATCTTATGGTTACATCAGACTCTTCTGTATTTATATTTCTGTAAGTCATATGGTATCATATACACAACCCATGCAACTATTAGCAGCACAAAAACAGAAATCATTTTGTATGGCTTTAGATTATAAGAAACAGTGCAATATGCTTCATCAAAGATACTTCAAGGCATTTAACAAGCTTGCCTTTGTTGTAAAATCTTTCAGGGTAAGATCAATATCAACAAATGGAGATTTATCATGACTCCATGAGTAAATAAGCATTATTCATGATAACAAAAATTATGAATACAGTGGCTTATACTGAAGAAATTTTTATAGGTTTTATACTGTTGTACACACCCATCTTTGAAATATTTGGTAAGCTGTTGCACACCATGCAAACATCATGTATTACATCAGTGGGTATACAAAAGCTGTTTGATTGAAATGTGTATTCTAGCAATGTTAGCCACACACAAAAATGTAAGAAAGCTAGATAAATTATACTAACATAATGATAAAATATCTTCTTGAATGTGTATTCTGTGTAAAGTTCAATGCATTCTGCTTGAAATTGAGTTTAAATCTTACATAAATGTTAACTTGTATAATATAGAGTTAACATATAAAGTTAAATTCTTAAAATAACTCTTACTTTAACTTTAAATCAAATCAACTTTATCACACAATAAGAAATTAAGCTGTACAATAATTAAAATATATAGTGCAATCATTATTATTCAGTAGAAATTCTCTCCTCTTTGTGGAGTTTTTAAAACTCAGTTTGTTTTCAAAATATACTGTAACTTGTTTTGCTTGGAAATTTTGAATTCAAAAATTTTAAATAGTAATTTAGTACTGTACTGATATTAAGTATAATATCAGAAAAAATTAGTTTGTCCATTGTATTCCTGTCCATCCCTCCAAACTCTAATTGAAAAATTAGTTATCAAGAAAAAAGTACTGCATTGTGCTTCTCTGTAATGGTCCACATTGTACAGAGAAGTAGCATCTTATAAACATTAATATCAGGGAAAAAAAGGGTAAAAAAAAAAAAAAGAAAGAAAGAAAGAAAGAAAAAAACCCAACACTATTTAAATGAAAAACAAAACATGTATCCTATGACACCCATAGGGTTCTATGTAATTACTCTACAAAATTTGGTTCCAATAAGTCACAAGATTTTAAGAGTAATTAGTTAAACTTTTGATAGATGCATGAAATATCTTTTTATTGTTAAGGCAAACACTTTTAAAGTAAATTAACTATGTTATTAAAAATATAAATCAATTTACATTTTATGGCATATTTAAGTAAAGAAAAAAAAAATCTTTCTACATGCCTCGGATCAAAGTTATAAGCATTTCCACTGAATTCTCTATAAACTAAATACATCACTCTTAGTCTAGAACTTAAATAATTAGAGAAGCTATAAATCTTGAAATATATATCCAAATAATATACATAAAAGATTTTGGATTATAATAAAATAACTTAATTTTCATTTGAAAAAGTTATTTTAAAATTATCTTATTAAAGTTCTCAAGTTTAAAATATCAGGAAGACTGGAGACTAAAAATTTAGTTCCATTCCCAGGATGAAGTGACAAGGAAATGACACATATTTCACAAAACATTTCTGATACATAATCAACTTCAACAGGTACTCTACAAAATGACTTGCTATGGGAGATGGATCGAGAAATAAGATGAAATCACATGTTATAAAGTCTCAAAAAGGGACACACATTTCAAAATGCAACAAAAATAGCTATTCTATAAGGCACTTCGACTGAAAAGCTCATTACTGTACCCAATAATTTCACAATTTTATAAAAGATTTATCTGCAAGCATCTCAAATCTTTTACATTTAATATAAATTGGGATTATTAAAAAAAAAAAAATACAGCTGATAATAAATATCCTTAAATACTTAAAAAGTCACAAAAACAATACCATAACATTAAAATGTTTTAGGAGCATACAATCTTCTGACACCAATATATTATGGAGTTAAACAAGACAGAAATATTTCTCTGATTGTATAATTCATTTAATTATATCAAGTTAACTATCACTGAAAGATAATACACTTGGTTTTAAAATTCAGTTTAAAGCTTTCAGTGCTCATGGTGTTAAAAGTAATCAGTGTTAAAAGTAATAAAATTACATGACAATTTTAGAAATGCTTAATTATATTTGTTTGACAACATCTAAATCTCTGCCTAAAATTATTCTGAAAATATTATTTAATGAAAAGATTTTCATTCCCTGCTTCAGTTAACTTTCATTAATCATCATCATCATTAACTCCCAAACTGATTGAGCTACAAATGCCACGGCTACATCCCTCTGGATATTTTGAGAATAGCAATAACCTTAATAATAAATGATGAACAAGATTTTAAATTTAAAATCTTATGTAAAGAGAAGTAAGGGAGAAGGGAATCAACACTGATGATTACATAAAGATGTAAAAAGTTACTCATTCAACTTGGACAAAAAAAAAGAGAAGAAATGTTTATTACATTTTTATTTTGTACTTATTAAATAAATAATAAAATTTTGGATTTTTAATATTTTCTTTACAGAATAAAATGAATGTGTGAGAAACGATCTATTAAGTACTGCATTAAACTCTTTAGATGGGAACTGAAAGCAGAGAATGAAAAGATTAACAGTTTATATAGCAAAACAATTGATAAGAAATTTTAAATAGCATCCAAATGTTGAATGAATGTTTAATATCATTTTTACAGCATTTTCATATAAAAACAAAAAAAATATAGTAATTCCATTAAAAATATAAGGTTTTTCAGGATGTAAACCAAACTGGTCTAACTAGAACATTTAATTCTGAGCTTCTTCTCTTCCAGTATTAATTAATAGCTTTAAAAAAGGAAGGGGGGGGGGGAGATGAAAGAAAGTTAATAATGACAAACTGAAGTGGATTTCTGCATAATGTTTGTGGATGAATGTTATTTATAGAGAACACGTTTTATGGAATATTTTTTTTTTTTAACTTTGATAAATAAACAATAGTTTCTGAACAATAATTAACCTTTTAAGTACAAGGTTCAAAACCTATTCATGCACTACAACATTATACAAAAAACTATAGTCCAGTGAGACTAATTACTTCAAATTTCAAATAAATTAAACTAGGAAATTTAAATAATAACAATCCTTAAACACTTAAGGGAATTTAGGGAATTTTTAACACTAATGTTTAATAGAAACACTATGAAACAATTCAGCAAAAAATTAATATTCTAAGGAAAAAAATTAAGCAAACATTTACTTAACAAAGGATACATTTGTTATTTTTTCAAAGAGAGCAAAGAAACTATTAAAATTATGAATCTCTTGACTTCTTAGATTGGCTCTGCATTTAGGAGACAATACTAAAGATAATATTTAACCCAATAGAAAAAAAAATCCAAAGAGAAAATAAAATCTTTCAAGTAACCAATAAATCTCTTCATTGTAAAACTGTAGTACAAAAACTCTCTTGATTTTACATAACTATGAAATTACTGTTTACTTAAGTTTCTTCTTTCACACTAAAAAAGCAATTTAAAAATTTCTCAAATTTGAAATTTCTAATACATACGGAATAAACAATAAATTTCAAATTACAATGGGAAAATTAATTTAACAGACAACAACTGTCAATCAATAATAAGAATAATTATCTCTTTAAACCCAAATTCTTTCTGTCTCCTTGGAAACCAAAAAGATCATTTGAGTGCCCAGGAATCCAAACTGGCAAGCTTCCAGGCAAATTAGATTATCTTGAGATATTCAAAATTCAAAAGTGGAATCTTATTAATTTCAACATATTACTGCCAGATTATTTTTGGGTAACAGTTATCATTTCCACACTGATTTTAATGACAGATAAAATTTCCTAATTTTGATATATTAGAAAAAAATATAATTATAAATAACACATCTTAAATGATGATATTAGTTATATTTTTTTTTGTTCCTTATTATGCAACAAACTTTTATTTCTGTTCAATTCTCCTTATGATTTTTTGAATGCACAACAGTTGATTTCCTTTTTATTTCACCCTTTCAGCTAAAAACTAATCCAAATAAAAATAGAAATTGACTAATAAATTCTTATTATCAATGATATCAAAAACTGTTTACTTATGTTATAGTAGAACTAAAACAATAACTTAGGACAGCATATATACATAAAATACAAGATTAAAATGGGAAAAAGGATAAATTCCAAGACTATTAGTAGTTTATAGACATGTAGGATAGAGATCAGATGGAAAACAAAATAGAGATGGCATTGGACCATAAGAAGCCACCTGAACAGTATCTGGAAGAAAGTAAGGGGAAAAAAAAAAAAAAAGATTGAAATGGTAAAATTTTTCTCAAGCTTCAGTAGACTGTAGTAGTGCTTTAGTCGAAAATCATGACTCAAATGGCTCTTTTTGAGTCATGATATTGCTCTTTCATAGATTATAGGATTTTAATTGGGACTCAATATATTAAATTCATTATTCTGAAAAACTAAGAATTTTAAAGTTTTTATTACCATTTTTAAACTTAATTAGGTCTTTGGAGTATTTAAATGAAGAAATTTCAATAACAACAATAATAATCAGTAGCATTTTATTCTTTCAATAATTCATATACAATAAGCAATAAAATTCGTTTGTTGAAAATGTGAGAATAGGTTTTGTCTATAAAAAAAAAAAAAAGTCATAATTAAAGCTAATTTTGAAATTGAAAAATTGTTTCACATGAAGAAAACAGAAATGTTAAAATAAATTACTTTTATTTCATTATATTACCAGAGAAATATAGAACGTTTTGGTACTAAAAATTATTAATACACTCATTATTATTAATAGTGATTTAACTAAAATAAATGTGAATCATAATCATTATATTTTATAATTTCGAGACCTTTTGTTCTGAAAATATTCTATCATGTCAATCGTGCATGGAGTTCAAGAAGAAAAAAAAAATTGGATCACAAGGCCATATTCGATACGAAGAGAAACAAAAAGAAACTTCACAGTAAAGCAAAAGTTCTTTCTTTCTATTATCAATTGTTTCGTTGTTTCAACGATTCAATTGAACTTTCGTGATTTTTTTTTCTTCTTTCTTTTTTTTATTGTATTAAATAATGAAATCGAGATTGCGATAAATAAATTTACTAGAATATTTTGCTGGACAAGGATTTTTTTTTTTTTAAATTCCGCTGAACGATTTGTAATTTATTAGTAGTCAGTGATATAGTTAATCCAGACATCTGAGATTTAAAAGTTAAAAAGAAGGATTGAAAGGAGCTAATTAAAAAGTACTCAATTGATTAATTCTCATTAACTATTTTGTTAAAGAACTGCTTTCAGTTTGATTACGAACTACTGAATTTTAACAACCGGCTTCGTAATAATATATTAGAAATATTTTTTATTATAAATTCTTTTTTTTTTTTTTTTAAAAAATCATCAATTTCTAACAATGCTATTCAATTAATTCCGTTCGATTACAAAAGACAATTTCACAATAAAATTATACTACATTCATATCATTTGTGAGGTATAAAACATGAGCATTTCAAGTCCAGAAACATGTATTTTGGATATGAATCCAAGAGATAAAAGCCACCGGGAGAACCATTGATACGAAAGTTACATGAACAAAATCAACAAAGCGAAATAGGTCTGAATATGTTAAAGCTAAATGTATTTACACGAGCCCTCTTTATCAGAACACAGAAATGTTAGATGTGCGTGCTCTAATAAAGAATTCTCCTCAATCTTCCTAGAGACAAGGCGGCTTTGAATATAAGATTCGAGGTACATCCATGAACATGTATGCGCATGAAAGGTGTACAGGTAGTTAGATTCTAGACGTAAGCCTAACTCAATTTAAACACGTTATTAGCTAACATTGATGATCGGTAGAAATTAGAATCAATTCAGTGCACTAATTAAGAAGGGAAAAACAACTTAAAAAACCATACCAACCTAAACGTAATTCTCCGAAATTCCCACATCCGATTTTCTTTCCAACCCGAAAATTGGGACCAACCATAAGAATTGACGAGTTACTAGAAGCTCCCTGGCGACTGGAAGTGTGCATGTCCCCTTTTGTGATGTGACCTCTGGACACTCTGCGGGAGGAATCGCCTCCAATGGTGACCACCTCTTTCCAAGTGCTGGTTGCTTCGCGCCTCTGCATATTGGGATGTAGAGAAAATGGCGCTGTTGCGTTCACTTGTCATGCAACCATACTGTCTTACTTCATTTCTCTATTATTTCAAGTCATTCCACAGGCTTAGAAATGGGGCGATTGCACTGTAAGAGAAGGTGGCTGGATAAAGGCGAAGCCTAAAATTAATTCTGATGTTCATTAGCTGTAATTTTCACCAATATAGGATTGCGAGCCCCGGCAAAAACTTGTGTTTTCCTTCCACCTGCAAGGACCAGCTTACTTACACATCTGTCGGCTCAAGAAAATCTGCTGCCAAATTTCCTGACGTAATACGGGTACCACGCTACTTCACAAGGGTTCACAGATTTTCTTGCAAAGATAACTTAAATTCAATCGCTAATTTAAAATTATTAATTTTTTTTTCCTGAAAGATTTTGCGATTAATCGTCGGGATTATTTCGTAAATCGCAATCGCCTAACTGAGTGATGTAACGGCGCATGCGAAGTCCTTACTTCCTTCCTTCGTTTAGTCAAACAAGTTTAAATATCAATCTGCGTCTTTTTGGAAGATAATCAAACCAAAACAAACCTATTAGTTATTAATAACGTGAATGTTTACATCGATTTTAAGCTCAAAGAAACTTATTTTTTTTTACTGTTATTATTAAGTTGCTGTAATGATGAGATCAACTTCCGGTTTATTATTCCCACCCCCGCCCCCAAATGGCCTCGGGAAACTTTGTCAAAATTGAATTTGATTCTGAAATAAATAAAAATATATCTGTGCTCTGAACATTTATAAATGGCTTTTTTTAAAAAATAAAAAAATCCTACTTTCTTTTTAATGCTTTACATAGTTAAACAAAATTTTCACACACTTATTAACAAAATAATTAGTTTTTTTAATGTCTTTTTTATTAAACCTGATTTTGAATTAGAACGTTTGGCAAATTCAATAATGCAACTTCCGCGGCTTAAGCTTTTTTACCATAAGTCAGGGATTTTTTTTTAATATGTAATGACGGATATTAAATAAACATCTGACAAGAAAACAGTAAAAATTAATTTTTTCCCTAAAATTTGGCTTGAATATCATTTGCCGAAATTTAACTGATTCAATGATCTCCTCAATTCTTAGGTATAGGAATGAAAAAAAAAAATTATCGAGGCAACAGTACACTCCTGAATTCACATTATTCCAGTTGTTGATTTTCAGGATTAAAGAAATCATATTTTCATAAAGAATTTTAAAGTTTCTCATGTTATACGTTGAGATGAAATCATCAGTCTGACAAATTTTTAATACCTTTGAGGATCAAGTAAAATCAAAAACAATTATAATTTTGGGAGATTTGTGTCCTGAAGCTTGTTAGTAAATTTTTGTTCCAGAAAAATGGGATATCTGCTCCATCACTAAATCTCAGTATTGGATAACATATTCTATGAAAAACTTCTAGTACTGTTTGGTTAGGTTTAACACAATGACTGTACAAGTACAAAAAAGCATCTTCTCAGATGCTGTCTTGAATAACTTTTTAAGAAGTTCCAATCTTTTATTAAGTGACTAAATTCACAGCTATGAATCATTTGCAAGATGTGTTGCTGAAATTAGCAAGCTGGTGCACTAAACCAGATAGTGTGAAACTTACTGCTAATAAAAAGCTTTCACTACTGATATCTAAAAATGACCATGAAAAATTGTAATCATTATTCAAAGTTATATATAACATTCAATATCAATAATTAATCATTTTTTATTCCATGTTTTCAATATCAATAACTAATGGACTATTGTATCTTTGTATACACCCATTTGTTAGATGTAGAAACCTTGTGCCAAAGAATCTCTCATCAGACCACAGTAACTGTGATCAGTTGTTTCTGCATGTTATGAGACAAAGTGAAGGGAGTTTAATTTATGCAACTCAATACTGGTAAGATTGCAGAGAAAAACTTATGAAAATCTGCTGCCCAAGGAATCATCCATCATAAAAATTATTTAGGATCTGAACCTTACTTGAACCAGATAATTAGATTAATCCTGAATTACAATGTCATAAAGACCAAAATAGAAAATTAAAAAAAGAACACACAAGTAACTAAAATTCACATTTCTTTCAATTATAAAAATACAATATAGCCAATAAAATATTTTGAAAAGCTGATTTAATGCAATTTTCTTTCTTCAAGGTAATTGAAATTCAAAAGTTCTAGGCAAAATATAATACAAAGCAAAGAACAAAATAAAAGGAATTCACCCAAATCTCAAAAATTGTGTTACTTGATTACCAAAGGAAAACCAATTTCACCATAAAAAGGAAAAAGCAGATGAAAAAAGAATAACAAATTTTAAAAAATGCTCTTATGCAGAACTCACAGTGATCTCCTAATAGTAGTCCAATTTATTAATTAAGATGAAAATTAACACTAGTGACAAAGTTAAAAACATTATGCTTAGTGTGTGCCTCCCCAAAAGATTTGATTTAGTTTTTTAAAGAAAACGGAATTTTTTTATGAATTATAAATTTTAATAAACTTACTTTGTTTTGTTTTTTTCCCAACTTTGACCCAATTTTTTGAGTTATCACTAGTGCTAAACAATGGCTCTAGTATCTTTTTATAAAAAAATTCTTTAACACGAAATTGGATACGCTTCAGTTTTGACAAAAAAAATTATAAGAGGACTGTTGAACATTGAAACTGAAAATACAGAGACTGAAGATGATGCCGAAACTGATTACCAACAAGGAAAAGACTAAGCAGTAGTATCATAACTCATCACAAAAGGGGCAAATAATATGAAGGGGCAGCAAGAATGACCAGGAAGAACTGTGATTTACACTACAAAAAAAAAAAAATTCAAAAATTTGGGCAAGCTAGGGATAAAGCTAAGAGTTTGTATATTTTGTGAAGATTGTCTAGGAAAGCTGTCTACAGTATTTCCATGAAAAACATAATAACTATTAGTTTTACTCAGTTTTAATTTACTGATTAGTTTTGACCTCATTAATTTGAATATAACTGCATTAACAGTTTCAGAAATAAGCTACATCTTTACATTTTTTATATCCTTGATTTTCTTAGCTTACACACATCAAAATTTACAAACAAGTACAGAACAACCTGTTTCAATGCCATAGCAATATGCCAAATATAGAAGTTCTCTCTATTAACTGCAAGAAGTTTAGCTGTACAGAAAGTGGACTGACAAGTGTACCCCTGGTGGTCAATGACAGCTGCTGTCAAAATGTGTAATATACGACCACTGTACAACATCATTGCCAACTTGTTCATTAATTTATTACAAATTAATAAAGTTTTTATTTTTTTTTAGAAAAAAAATAAAAATTTTAGTCATGAAATCTCCAATGCACTGCTGAAAGCAAACAAAGAAAATAGTGCTGTCAGTTTCAGATGCTTGAAAATTATCCTTTCAGTCTGACTTAAGATACACCAGTTAATTCTGACGAGGCTTGCTTGATTTTCACTAAACCACATCTGGCCCTGAAATAACTAAATTTTCAGAGTTTCATTTTTGTTAAAGCTTTGGTAATGCAAGCCAACCCAGTTCTAGTTTTTCTTAGTTATAGCTGTTTCAAAGCATTTTTTCTTAACAATTTTGAATATCAGCATTTCACCCATTCTATTGGTTTCTTCCGTCCACTGTGGCCAATCCACGACAACAGCTAAAATTACAAATACTAATATTTCCGATTCCTTTCCTTAGTCAATGTTTAGATCAGTCATGACTGGCTTATTAGCTTTTCGCATCATATCTACACTGATATTTCAACTAGTTGAGTATTTACTTTCTAATCTGTAATAATAAAATTAATTCTCCTTTTCTGACTAAATCCTATTCCACCATTTTCTTCCAGTTGCTTGTTTCTGGCATGTTCTGCTAACTTTTTGTCCATGCCATGTCAGTTACTATCATATGTTTTTCTAACACAACTCATCTGTTGCAGTTGAGCATCTCTAATCCAGAATACTTGGGACCAAAAATATTTTGGATTTTGGAATATGGCATGGTGCTATTACAGATATGTGAAAAGTATTTACTTTCCTAAAAGTTACTTTTTATTTAATATAAATAATATAAATACAAATGAAACAAACAGAGTATAAATTTACACCATACTTCTTCCTAATTTATAAATTTATTTATTTATCATCTTCAGAAGGAAAATCAAAAGAGGTTGATGGATCAGGAACTGGATCCTCCAGGGATAAGAATGTTTTGTCATCGACAAGCAGCAGAAGACAGTCACTGAATGCTACATTGTGTGAAAATTGACTGTGGCCAGCAGTTGGCTGTGTTGATGGATACTGTAAAATACACTCATTACCAAAAAAAAAACGACGCACCTAGAAGGAGTTGTCCGATTGTAATGAAATTTCGTATGCAAAGACATTGGGACCACCCATGCAAATGATTAAACTTTGGTATCCAATAAATGAATAGCGAGAGCTAAAGCGCATCGGATCTGCGCACTCAGCAGATGTATATAAAAAGTGATTCTCAATCTGATGGTCAAAATTTCTGTTGCATTGCGAGTTAGGATACCTTTCAATGACTGAAAAAATGCCTCGCCACAGGATTCGAGCTCATTATGTGCAACTGTCAGAGTTTGAAAGAGGCAGGTTGGGCAAATCGGAGAATCGCTCGTCATATGGGTCGAAGTGATGCGGCGATTAGAAGATGCTGGCAGGAATGGGTGAACAATGGCAGATTTCAGCGTCATGAAGATAACGGTCGACCTAGGGCCACAGCAGAGCGGGAGGATAGAGTGATTGTCAGATCAGCTATCACAGCGCCTGAATCATCGTTATCAACCATCAGACGTGCGACCCGCACACGAGTGTCCACCATGACCATTCACAGACAGCTGAGAGAGCGACATCTACCCTCGTACCGACCGCTACGCCACCTGCCACTCACGTCTGCACACCCGTCGGGCCAGATTACAGTGGTGCTTGGCTCGATCCGGTTTGAATGATGCTGACTGGGGACGTATAGTGTTTAGCGACGAATCCCGCTTCCAACTCTGTCTTGACGATCATTGCAGACATGTCTGGAGGCGCCCAGGGCAGCATGCCGATCCTGCTTTCACTATTGCACGCCACACAGGCCCTCAACCAGGAGTTATGGTCTGGGGTGCCATTTCCCTTGATAGCCGGACCCCTTTGGTCGTCATTAGCGGCACACTTACAGCACAGCGGTACGTCGACGACATTCTGAGATCTGTTTTGCTACCGTTCCTTTTGCAGTACCCTGGCCTTATTTTTCAGCAAGATAATGCCAGACCACATACGGCAAGGTGTTGCTATGACCTGTCTTGCAGCTTGTGAAACACTTCCTTGGCCAGCCAGATCCCCAGATCTCTCTCCAATCGAGCATGTCTGGGATATGATGGGAAGGCGACTGCATCCACCAGGGAATGTGGATGACCTAGCCCTACAATTGGAGCAAATTTGGCAAGAAATACCGCAGGAGACCATCAGGGAGTTTTATCACTCTATGCCACGTTGTGTGGCAGCTTGCATTCAGGGTAGAGGTGGGTCAACACCTTATTGAGCTCGTTACTTTGTAACTCTGTAACTCTGAAATAAATAATTCAATTTGTCTGAAATTTTAATCATTTTCTATTCTGTACATAATCTTCCTCTCCACCAATTTTTGCCCCATCGGACAACTCCTTCTAGGTGTGTCGTTTTTTTTGTTAATAAGTGTATCTTAAGTTCCCCTTGGCTCTGTCCTTGATGGGAGTGTCTACAGTCATCTTTAGTCAACCAGAGCAGTATATTGTGTAGTTTATGCTCTTTGTTTATCATATACCCTATTCTAGTCTATATTTAAAAAAAAAAACAATTACAGAGAAATGTAATCACTCAATTATTGGTCAAAATGCTTTATGGTCTGAACATAAAACATTAAAGGTTTAGTTAATGACAAAAGGGAAAACCCTGGATTTCCAGCTAATAGAAATCCCAGAGAAATTCCTCAGCTTTATGATCCTAAGCAATTAGCATCAGTTTTTCTAATATTTCTTAGGTGACCAATGTATCCCTCAGCAGAAGGTAATGAATCTGCACATATGCATTCACCACACAGGCAGGATATTATCTTGAAATGTTCTTGAATTTGGAGTTCCAAATTAGGGATGCTCAACTGTAAGCATTTAAAGTTTTTTACTTCATTAAAAGTTTAATTAATTAAGACAAGGGATAAAAATACACTTGCAGTTGGTTTCTCCAAACAGTCATAAAATACTACTGGATTAAGTCCAATTGAATGCAATTATGTTGAGACATGAGCTAATACTATTTGGAGAAACCAGCCAATGCAGAATATGAAATAATCCTGATAACTGCTTAAATGGGGGTCTGGTAATCCGGAAGTGGTCTAGGTGCTGGACTGCTGACAGGAGGAGCTCGGGTTCAATTCCTGGTCGAAGATTTTCCCACGGTTATTTCTCCTAGAGACAGATCCTAGGGTTCATTCATCACTCTGTCAAATGTGAAGCAGGTTTCTTACTCGGGGATTAAAGGTGGGCAAGTGTCGAGCTGACTATCCAACTTCAACTAGTCCCATTGGTCCAGAATCGCTGGGAGCCTAAACCTCCTGCGCACTCAAAGGCCTATTTGGCCTGTAGCAGTTCAGCTTTAACCTTTAACTGTTTAAACAGTTTCAGAATCTAAGCATTGTTTAGATGGAACACACATACTGTACAGAACAGTAGAACATTGTACAGAACAATGCAACTAAAAGAAATAGGGAAGAACAACATGCTCAGCTGTAATGGCTGGCATTTTTCTTACTGAAGATGGAATTACATGCCTTAAGTCATTTTTTTTAAGTTTCAGCTAAAAGGCTGTAGCAGAGGATATTTTGGTTGAAAAGACATTTCTTGGCTCTGGAATCAATTGTTGGGCAAGTTTCTTACTGGTGCATAACAAAGTTTTAGATGTGATCACAAAAATTGGAAACTGATGCTTTATAATCTGATGTGAAAATGGTTAGGTTACAAAAATGAAATATAAAGAACCATAACTCCAAGAGTAGCAGGTTGTCTATATCCTGAAAGTTAATTAAAAACTGTTGTAAAAAATCACAGGGATGAGTGTAGCTTGAAAATAGCATATCCTGTAGCTATGTGTATCAGCGTTGTGTGAATGTGATGTTTAATGATTAAAAGAAAAGTGTGGATAAGATTGTGTGATAAAAAAGAAAGCAATGGGAATGAAGAATGTAATAGCAGTTATAAATTGTCTAATATTGATTCCTTGATCGACTAAAAAGACAGTTGTTCCACTCATTTGATATTGTCAGGATCTAGTATGTTTATGAAATTTTATTATGATTGATATTTTTTGAAATTTGTATACTAATTTTTTAAAAATAGTGTAGTGTTATAATAAATACTCATGAGAAATAAATAATACTATTGGGATGTAAATTTCAGTTTGAAAACTTATACTGACAAGATCACGTAAGTAGAAAAACAAGATGGTAGATAGTAAACCTGGCTGCTGTAGGTTAACTTACTGCTGCTATTAAAACTACTGTGTAAAGAAAAATAATTTCATCACAGGAAAAATTGTACTCTTAGAAATATGATAGTTTACTAAAGAAACACTGCTGATCTAGATAAAATTCAGTAACTAATCTTGATAATAAAATACAGGAATAAAAGAACGATAGTGATGAACACATGTATATATGGACCAGAAAACAAAGAAAGTTGGTCTAAAGATTTGCCTGAGCAATGAAAAAAAACAACAGTGATTCTCATAAACATACTATGGAGAAGTGATGATTGAGTTACCATTTGAATAATCAAGAAAGCCAATAGCACCTGAAACAAACAGAAATGGCACAGAGTTCATAAATTATCACGACAAGTCTCTCTATAACCAGTAGGTAATGTAAAAGGGATATTACCGAATTCTTCAATATTATTATACATTTCTTTTTTAAAGGTATATAAATTAACTATACACTATTGACACTCCAGGGAAGAAAAATAGGTTGATGAGGTCTTTATCTACAGTCTGAGGGTAATTGACAAAACAACTTTACATTGAGCCAACTGTTATGAGAAGGCCAAAACAAGACTGGATTGAATATCAGACCAGTACCATGCATTTTAACAAGGACACTGTGTTAAACACAATATATACAGTATGGCCAGAAATAAAGTATACCGAAAGGTGGCAGCACTGAATACTGTTTTTATTGCTGGGAGGGTAGTGTGACCTTGGTTTGTAAAGAGAACGGTTGTATTGCACAGTGTTACATAATGGCTCTAAGTATTCATGAAAAGGGTTGTGGAGCATTATTTTCACTCATACAGAATCAGCCATTAACCATCAACGAAATGAACAATGTTATTGTTGGTGAAAACAGGATCTGTTCTGTGTCAACAAAAAAATTGCTTTAGACGAAAGTACATGTCTACAGACAATGAGCATGTGGTGGATTGTGTTTGATAAGATTTTGCATTGTCCGAAGAAAAATTAACGGCGTATTGCTAAAGAACTGGGTATGAAGAGAACATCTGTGTGGACACTTGTTCATGAATTCCTGGGAGCATTTTCATATCATATGCAGGTATCCATAAATTATGAGACTCCGATAAGTTGCAGAGGCGTTTATTCTGTACTCGCACATTGGCAAATGTGTATGAAGATAAACATTTTCTGTCCCACATTTGCTTTTCTGATGTCACATCATCTTGAACAGTTATGTGAACAAACAAACAGCCAGGTTACTTGGATTTGACACGTTAAACACATACTCTTTTGATTCTCTTTGCCTTATGACTTTACATAATGCAGGGCCGGTGCTAGGAGGGTGTGGGGCCTCGTGCGAGATGAATTTTGCGGGGCCATTGCCAATCCTATTTTAACAACCAAAAAAAAAAAAAAAAGAAAATCTTACTTTAACAACCAAAAAAAAAACCAGACGATCCTATTTTATCCTCTTTCTTCTAACCAGGTGCGGAGCCTTGGGCGGTCGCCCCATTCGCCACCCCCTAACGCCGGCTCTGCATAATGTTTGGTATACTTTATTTCCAGCCATACTGTATAATTTTTATGATACACATACCAGTTTAAATGTAGACATATTTGACAATTATCTACAGGCCAAGCAGATTTGACAGCACAGAAATGAAAAGTATGGAAAAAATTCTGACAAGTTTGTTAACACTCAGATTAGAAAGATTTCAATATTTCTGTGATAATGGTACAGTTAAAAGAAGCTGAATGTGGAATCAGAAAAAAATAATACTTTGAAATCAAATATATTGTTATTACAAAATTATTTTTTTAATCAATTATTAATGAAAAAGAATATAACTTTTTTGTAATACGAAAACGCAGAGAACATATATCTTAGGATTGTTAGTATATATACAAGGATGATGTCAAAAGTTCCGGGACACACTGTATAAATAATGACAATTTAGAAATAATGGAAAAATATTGTATTGACCTTCAATGTAATTCCCTACCGCTATTGTACACTTCAAACAGTGGTCGTACCATAACCGAAAACAATTCTGGAAGCCATTCTTTGACATCTCATGAAGTGCAGTAGTCGAAACCTCAGTAACCTCTTTGCAGGATGCAAAATCGTTAGCCTTTTAAGAGGTCCTTCATCTTTGGAAAGGGTAAAAGTAACATGGCGCCAGGCCTATGCATATGGAGATTGTGTTAAAGTAGGAGTACCCATTTTGGCAAGATAATTATTCATAGAATAACATCTGTGTGCTGGAGCATTGTCATGGTGCAGTATCCAAGAATTTTCTCTAAACATCTCAGACTGTTTGCAGCGGATAGCCTCGAGCAGTCGCCTCAAAATGGCAAGATACGTATAACCATTTACTGACTTCCCCTCAAGCATGAATTCATGGTGTACATCGTAGCAAACATCAAAGAAAACCACCATCATCACTTTCCCTTTGCTCCTGTCACATTTCACTTTGATGGGTTGCATCGCCGTTCTTGGTAACTATATAGAAGACTTACTCTTCATCTGCGGGTCAAAGAGATAACACCAACTCTTGTCCCCAGTGATGGTATTGTCCATATTCAGTAAGCCTTTATCAACACCTGTAAAGAAGTCCAACAATTTGCAGAAAGGCCAAAGATTTGCATCCTGCAATGATTTTATTGAGACTTCAACATCTGCACTACGTGAGGTGTCAAAAGAATGGCTTCCAGGATTATTTTCGGTCCTGGTGCGACCACTGGTTGAAGTGTAAAGCGACAGGAGGGAATTACAGTGAAGGCCAATAAAATATGTTTCCAATATTTGTAAATTGTCATTATTTATCCAGTGTGTCCTGGAACTTTTGACATCATCCTCATATATATATATATATATATATATATATATATATATATATATATAACTTCCAAATTTCTGCATGCTCTTCTTCTTATCAGCAATTTAATACCTTGCTTATTGAGCTCGGCTGCTCAGACAGACTCTTGATATTTTTCATTTTTATTCAATATTTTTTATGGCTGGTGTCCTTCCTAGTGCCAACCACATATTGTAGACCATCTTAAAGAATATGCCATAGACAGCAGAAGGAGATAAAGAGAAGAAACAGACAAACATAGGAAAGAAAGAAACTTTCTTGCTGGCTCTGGGATTCAAACAGGTTCGAAGTATTAGCCACATGGCAGGCCATCACCTTGACACAAGGCTGTGCCTGAACGGCAAATATCTACATGGCAAGAACTAATAATAATTGTTCAGAATGACAGGAAATGTACCATTAATTTCAAACTTTTTTAGATAAGTAGGTTTTTTTTTTTATCTTTACAACAATGTTATAATGAGTAATTGTAGTTTTTCTTGATATGCTTTCCTTGATATTATTTCACTTTATTCCAAAATCAACACGAAGCTCGCACTGAGTAACATCCTTTTATTATTACAATTCAGCTTTCTTAGATAAGTAGTTTTGAGTTACTGTGATTATGGTGCTTTACTACAGGCAGTTCTTCACCCATAGCTTCTTATTTAAAAGACCTAATATCCAAATCAAAACAGGTCTTTCTTTCAATAACCTAAATCTACCATTTAAGTTTCAGCTTTGTAGAATTAACAGGTTTTAATTACTTTGATCACAGACAGATCAAGACATGAATATGCACAATTGGACTTAAGATGGCATACTAAACAATTTTCACTCTAACCATTTTTTTTTCTTCTGCAATGAATATTAAAGGTTGTGACAAATATTCAATGATAACTATCTATTGATAACTACACTTTTTATGTGAGTAAAAAAAAAAATACTGAAGTTTGACGAGCTGAGGATAATGAAAATTGGAGAAAATGGATTGTTTGCAACTGCCTCAGTGTGCTAACAGCTACCACATGGATGATTTAAAATAAATATTCAAGTTTAATAGAAACAAATGTAAAAATATTGAAAGAAAAAAAATGAAGAAACTTTTTAGAGATAGTTTGATTTGTTGGATTTCATTATGGTGCAAGAGCAACAAATGGTATACACTATTTGTACAACAGAAAGATATAAATCTTAAAAAAAAAATCTTTTGAAATTAAAAAAAAATTAAGTCACAAAAAATATGACAGCACACAAAAGTAGAATGACTATGAAAACATACCAAAAAAGCAAAACAATAAAAGTAAAAAGAGTTAAAGCAGAAAAACTGATCACATAAATCACCAGAAATTTTTTTAGAAAATCTTACTACTCGTGTTGTGCGAGAATAATCCTTGAACAAAAACTGAATCATTTATTATTAATGAAACGGGAATAGAAATGCTAAAGTTAAAAAAAAAAAAAAAAAAAAGATAAAGCAGCAATGATAATAATGATTAAAAACTGACCATTTAGCTAAAGCAAAATGAAATGATAATGACAACTGCAGATAATGCTGTTGGAGGCTATTTTTTGATGAAGCAGATTATGTACGAGTATGATGCATTCACAAAACATCAACTTGGTGGATTATTGTATAATTCATCTTTACAGAAGTTAAGATGAGGATTAAGCAGATGAAACCTATTAGAAGTAAACTTTTTTCCACAATTGCTGATGTAAGGAATTATGCAAGAATAGATTATAATAAAAGCATCAAAGTGAGGTAAAGAAATACTGTGCAGTCTAGGACTTAAAGCAGATTTAGATAATTCAATCATTTCAAAGTTCTGAAAGAGAGTAGCAAATGATAAAAATAAATCAATATAAACTATTGTTTACTATTTTGAAACAAAATCATATAGAAGTAGACAAAAAGATCTGCAGAGTAACACTGTATTTGTAAGAGTTATTTACAATTTGCAGTAGCATTGTTGCAAAACAAACGTTCAGAGAAGCTTTCTCTATAGAAGTGTTGAAATAATGGAATATACACTCTTAACAAAAAATTTGTGCACCATTCAGGAAGCATCCAATTTGAATGAAACTTCATATGCAACTTCCTTCCCAAGATAGGTAAATAATTAAACAATAGTTGACTTCACAGTTACCCCCATGGCTCAATGGAAATACCTATCTTATGGGCCCATATAAGGGCCCTCAGAATCTTACTAGACACATTTTACTTTATGGAACTGTTGCATTCATATCAGTTTATGATCAGTAATACCTCAATGACATGCTGGAAGACCATACAAGCAACTGCAAGACTTTGAGAGAGATCACATCGTGGAACTGCAAGAAGCTGGCTGGTTATGCAGACAAATCAATCACCATCTGGGTCATAGCGATGCAACAATGGGAAGGACCATGATGGTTGTGTGAAGGCACTCATTCATGTCAACAAGGCTTTGATTGACCTAACAGTACTACTGCTAGAGACAAATCAGTTTGTTTTAAGGCAAGCCCTAACTGTTCTGATAACTTTACTCTCCACCATCTAGAGATATGGCATCTTGTATAGCAAACAGTATCTCCACTGCTGCCCATTAAAAGTGCAACACCAGGAAGGACACATCCAATCGAAATTTGCATGATGAATAGATCCTGGGAGTAAATGATTAGCAGCAGCACATATGCAAATAATGCGAGTCAGTAACACCCTCTGGAAGCAGTATAAGAGAGAAGCACAGAGAGATGCTGTGCAATATTGGAATTGTGTTTGCTCGCCATTCTTCTGCACAGACTGCTTCAGTATGCCTCGTCGAAGAATACAGCAGCAGGTTTCCAACTGGCTGATCGCTGGAGAATCGTGGCATATTGAGACTGCGGATTATCCTTCCAAGAAATTTGTGCTCGTTTTGGACAAAATGCAGTTACAGTGATGCGAATATGGAATTGGCAGATCAAGGAGGGACGAACTCACCAACGTGAAGGATCATAATGGCCCTGTCACACCTCCGAATAAGGGAACAGATATCCTGTAAGCACGGCTATTACGGATCTTACAGTCACATCACAAACCCTAGCTCAAGAATTTGGGTGTGTTGAACAGCAACCAGTCTCCGTATGTACGGTTCGAAATCGTCTTCAGCAACTGGGAATTTTTGCAGGGCTACCTTTGACTGTACATCACAGGCATCTGCGGTTGCAATGGTGTCTAGAATATCGCACATGAAGGGACAAATGACATCACATCGTTTTTTTCCAATGAATCCCACCACTGTCTGCAGCACCATGATGGTTGCATCAGTATCTGGTGACACCAGGGCGAAAGATTAAGTGATTCATGCATTATGCATCACCATACTGGTCTGGCATCTGGCGTTGTGGTATGCCTTGCCACTGGATTCCAGTCCCGCTCGCACCTAGTATGCATTCCCGGTACACTGAATAGCTACCGTCACATCTCTGAGGTGTTGGAGCCTGTTGTTGCCCCTTATCTTCACGGTCTGTCTGGGACCACTTACCAACAGGACAATGCGCAGCCTGCATGTGGCACACAACATCCAACAATTCCTGGATGGCCACCATGTTCAACTTCTTCCGTGTCCCTCACATTCACCAGATCTGTTGCTTATTGAACACATCTGGTTCATGATCGCACGACTGGCACACCACAGACCACCCATGGCTACAGCAGATGAACTTTGGCAATGCATGGATTAACATATCCCAAACGCACATCCAACGTCTCTTCCTCTCTATGCCGGACCATGTAGCAGAAATTATTGCCGCCCATAGTAGTTACAGGGGATACTGATTTCTTTACATTCCGCAAGGCACACCAATCTGTAATTGTAATCATTTTACCCTTGTACCATAAGTTATTTTTAAAATAAATATGGCTTTGATAGTTCTTGTCTTTCTTAGTGTTGCACTTTAATGGCCAGCAGTGTATCTGAACCTTTGCTAAAAAAAACTGGGCTTCGTTCCCATCGCTTCTTACAAGGCTTATCTTTATCAACCTAGGACTGGAGGCTCTGTTGAGATTGATACCATGCCTGAAAGACATGGTCCTGCTCTCGAATAGCATATTATTATGTTCAGTGATGAGTCCGGCTTCTGCTTTGCAGCAGATGATCATCGCATCCACATAAGGAGAAGGAATGGGCAGCGTTCAAATCCTAGCAGTACTGTAGAGAGGCACACAGCCATTACAGCTAGTAAAATGGTTGACGAGTCATTTCTTACGACAGCAGATTACCTCTTATAGTGATCCAAGGAACTTGAAATCAAGAGTTAGGCAGTAATGCATTAAAAAGTAATGGAAATACAGATTACAATTAACGTGTAATGCATTACAAGCTAATACCAAGTATGTTTTGCACAATATAATTGAACTAATCTGTAATGTACTACATTGCAGACGACTGAATTCAATTATTTTAATAATGTCATTGAAAAGTATTTGAATTATTTGGTAATGAAATTACACAATTTACAATTAATAATTACCCACTAATACTAATTCCAGTTTATAAAGAGTAGTTTTCATTTCTTTACCTTGTGATGATTTAGTTGTTAATGTGTTCTACTTTAAGTTCACTTTGTGACTGCCAAATTTTGTAGCAATCAGACCTTTAATTCTTTCCATTTAAAATGATGTAGTTGCTAGGAGTGGTTTTATTTGGAGTTTCATGCAAGATTTGTTATTTCCTGTTTTTTCACTTTCTGCTTCAATGGATTGTTAATAGTTTCATAATAAAAACGTATGAAACCGATTTGATATTGTTTACATTTTTCACATATTCTGTAACCGATATACATATCCAATATGTATTTATTTCATATGTAATATTTCGTTCACATCTCTTTACTTGAAGTGAGGAAGGAGATAACAATTCATTTGATAGAAGTACTGTGAAGGGGATGTCCAGACATTTACCATCTCCATTTTATTTTTACTATAAATTATTGGTTAATTACCAGCATATACTTCACCATTTACCATTGCAATTACAATGGTTAACTATAAAATGTAATTATAATTGCCAGTTCACCATTACAATGTAATGGTAACTAAGTTCTGGTTCATAATTACCATTACAATGTAATGCATTACCAATTAATTCAATTACGATTTTGCCCAACTTTGCTTGAAATGCAGGGTGATACATGCAGGAGATCCTGCAACCTGTTGTTTTGCCATTTGTGCATGCCTACCAGGTGCAATTTTCCAACAGAATAAGGCAGGTTCATGCAATGCACATGTTTCTAAGCAGTGCTTCCAAGCAATTCAAATTCTTCCTTGACCAGCCAGGTCTCCAGACTTGTCCCCCATCAAACATGTCTGGAACATGCCTAGGATGTCAACTGCATCCATCATCGAATATCTCGCATTTGGAGCAGCAGTTGCAGATGTTTAAGTGGCAAGCTGCCACATCAGGATTTCACTCCACGCCACGCTGTATAGCAGCATGCTAATTATTATTTTTTTTTCACTGTGAAATTTGAATCAATTCCAATTTTCTTCATCCAAATGGCACTTATAAAGTATTGTAATGTTTGTTTGTAGGTACAAAGGACGGCAAAACAGTCGGATGGAGTGTTTGGAAGTTCTATATATCTTTATTTTAAAACAGGGGTTTTTATACAAAAAAATAATAGTTGGAAACAAAGAAATCACCTGCCATTGGTAGGTTTGAAAAAAAAAAAAGGAAAGAGTTAAGAAAAAGAGACGAAGGGTTAAAAGGTGAAGGGGCGTGCTGAGATCGTTGACCTGAGCCATCATAAAACTAACGGTCACTTTCAACGGAAAAAATAAGAGAATAGAATTTAGTTAAATATACAATATATATAATAAATAAATATAAAAATAAATCATTACAGTATCATTCGAATTGGAAACTTCCTTCCTGGTAACTTTGATTTTTTTTGTCATAGAATCTAATTTTCCTAAAGTACCTACATAATCAAATGAATTAAGACTATGTAAAGTGCTGGATCTATTTGAAGATGATATCTGCTCTTATGGATCATCTATTAAAATTTTAATCTGGTACACTGTACCCACATATTTGAGTTTAGATACATAGTCACCAAAGTAACATTGTATTCATTCCAAATTTTAATTTAAAGCATAAAGGGTTTAAAAAAAAAAAGCTGTTCAATGTGTTCTAGTGATGTTTTTATATCATCTGGAAATAAACATATAACTGAATGTAAATTATTAAATTATTTAAAGAGTAATTATAAGTTTACTTTCTGAAATTATATGCATATAATTATATGCTTGAGAGCTAAGTATGCTAAGTTATGTATGGTGAGTGTGGATGACAAGGAAAGCCAAGCACAGCGACTGTTGGTCTATTGTGCTATCCCCATGGAAAGAAGGATAGATGGAGAGAAAGAATGGTGAAATAGAGCAGGGGAAGCGTGAGAACGGTAAGAAACCTATCTAGCGTGGATCTTCCACCACCACGAAACCCATATGAGAATTGAACCCTGTACTCAGGTAAGGGGAGAATGTCATAGTGACAAAGCCAATGGCAAAAAGTAATTTTTGCTAATCCACTCATTAGGTTTGAGACGTTTGTCTACATTTGTCGTAGGGATAATAATGTCCCACTGAAGACATAAAAGGTTAATACTCCTAAATGAAATTCTTGCATAATCATTGCCTATTATCCAGTATCTAGTCCTTCAAAATGTTATTGAAGATTCTTGGTCCTTTAGATTAGCAAACATCTGAAATACAGGGTTATTCAGATTAAAGTTCCTCTACATAAAGGGCTTTGGAGTGTGTACTAAGGTTCCAAATGGAAAGAAATTTAAACAGATACTTCAAATGATGAGTTCGCCGTTTCTTGAAAAAAAAAAGTACAAAAAATGGCCAATTTGTAGCAACACAAATCACTTGAACAGATATCAAGTTTGACAACTTTCACGATACATCAGGTTCTTCAAAAAAACCCATAACTAGAAGTCACATGGGGTGATGTCGGGTGATTGGGAAGGCCAAGTTGTCTGCAAATAACAGCTGATAACCTGTTCATTTGTAAAGTGCTGCCTTAACAAGTTTTGAACAGAACGGTTGATGTGGGGCGGTATACTGTTTTGGATTGAATATGGTTTCCTGAAGGCACTTGAGTTGTTGAAGCCCTGGTATCACGAAATTCGCCAACTTATAATACTGCTATCCGATTAGAACAGGTGTGGGGCCCAGTTAGAGATACCTCTTCAAAAAAATATGGTCCAAGGATGAAATTAGCCGTAAATCCACACCACAGTCACTTTTGGAGAATACAATGGAACGCTCTTGGATAACGAGGGTTTTCTATTGCCCATAAGCGACAGCTGTGGGTATTCACTTGCCTATTTAAGCGGAAGTGGGCTTCGTCACTCCAAAGAATATTCCATGGCCAAGTGATATTAACTGGCATTCGCCCCAGGAACTGAAGCGCAAATGTTCACGAATTTCTGCATTAGCATGCTGTAGCTGCTGTAGACTCCTTATCTTGTACAGATAGTTCCGCAATATCTGACGTACAACGTTACAGTGGCATAAGGCACGTCCACTGTACAGGCATCAGCTGGTACACTTACACTACCACATGGAGATTGATGTGACAAATCCACGATAGCTGTAGCCACGTCTTCAACACAAGAAGAGTGCACTCGTTTTCGATCTCTATCTGCTAGAATGCCAAGTTGTCCTGTTGCTTCAAATTTTGCAATCATTTTTTAGACAACATGAGCAGACATTGGTCTACGCCTTACATGCTTCTGATAACAGAATTCTCTAATAGCCGCTGCTGCATTGTTATTGTTCTGACAGAAAAACTTCACTAATAGCGGTTTTTCCTGCAATGTTGGCATTGCTCGTGAAGTGCCGGTAAGCATCTAATGTTTTTGAAGAGCTTTCTTTCCTTTTATAGAGCTGTGTGTCAACATTATGCATGACCATGATGCGACCTCCAATCAGAGCGCGACATGTGACCACTGACGAAACTCTTCGTTCTACCCTCAGCATGTGGAGCAGAACTTTAAACTAGGCAAATTTTACGGAATTGCTTCTTGTCTTTCCTTAGTTCTTGTATTACTTTTTAGTACTGTATCTGCATTATTTAAGTTATGTTTTTACGTTAGTTATGGTTAGCTATTGCTACAGCACCCTCTATTGGCCATTTTTTGTACTACAGTAAACCCTCTCAAACCCGGCCTAATGTGGCACCCAGCAGGCAGGATTTCAGAAAAGCCGAACTACGAAGAGCGTTCTTAAAATAACTCAATAGCTCAATTTTTGTGAAGAAATAATGCCAGGTTTAATTAATTTAACCCCATTTTAATAATTTTGCACTCAAATGTTTATTAAAAACAATACAAATAAAAAGTGTATTTTATAATTACAGTTCTCAGAACTAGAGACGGACTCTCTACGCATTGGCCGGGTAGCAGCAGACAGAGGTGCATGGTGACTCACACTGTATTCTTGGAACTCGACACAGATTTGCTGCGTCGAGATTTGGAATGAAAAGATTTAGTAGATAAGGTTACTGTAAATGTTCTTAATATAAACTTAATGAAGAAATTATTAGAAATTGTTGACATATTTATGACACTGACTAAACTTTAAAGGAGCAAAATCAATATAATTATGGACTATATGAATATAAATAGCAAGGATATTAATAATTAATTACAAAGAAATCAAACAAAAGAAGAATTGCCCATCCTTTTGAATGTAATAAAATGGTGTTATTTCCCATTACAGAAAAAGAAATAAAACAAATAATAAACCTACTTTTCTAAAAAAAATTTTCATTCATGTATTTATTTAAATTTAAACTCATGAAACGGGAGGGGGAATAAGAAGTACTGCAGGAACCAAAGTAAAAAATATCCCAGAAGATAGAAAGTTTGCTCAACAACAAAAGAAAAGGGTAGTGATTATTTGTTTTACACTTGAATAATACTTATAAATTCAACATTAGGCATTTAGGAGATTACTTGTTCTTAATAAGACAAAGACATGTGACATAATGGCCACACAGAAAATGCTCCACTAAATGAGACAGAGCTTCCTGTCCGAGATGTCTGTGGACAAGTTCTTTTAATTTCCACTTTATGTGAGAAAGTTCAGGTAGAGATGAAACTGAAGAGGAAAAAAGATAACTTAATTCTTAATAACTAAGAATTTTTGGAACTACAAAATATTTTACTAAATTAGTACAATGAAAACTGCCTAACACTCTGTTCATTTTGAAATGAATATCCTGATTTCATTGAAATGTAAAAATTTGTTAACTTTGGGTCAAGGAATTCAAATATGATAGCCTCACAAAAAGAAATTTGAAAACTCAATTTCCTGTACTGGGGCAAAGGTAAAATATTTTGAAAACTGAATTTTTAACTCTTGGATATGAAATAATTTGTTAAGTTTTTTTTTTTAATATATTTTTTAGTTAAAGTTTGCAATGAAAAATAAGATATAATTTATATCTTAAAAAAAAAAAAAAAAAAAAAAAAAAAAAAAAAATCAACAGAAAGAAGAAACTGGATAAATTAAAAATCCATTTGTCTCTCTATATAAAATAGTTAAAACCTTGTTTTGTTTTTAATTTTCCAAATTCTTATTGTGTATCCAATAAGGTTCAAAAACAAGATTATTTAATATTTTAATAATCAAAACACAACTGTGTTTGTACCATGCACAATTCAAGAATACATTTTGCATAGTCATCCATTCTACAGTATTCAAGTCCAATCTTCGATGGAACTTCAGATATCCCTTTGAAACACTCAACTGGGCCAAATGAAAATCCATTTTTCTCAAGCACACCATATCAACTTGATGTATACTAGGGTGACCAGACGTCCCGATTTTTAACAATTTGTCCCGCGTCCTGCGGCATTTTAAAAAAGTCCAGATTTTTTTTTTTCTTTCCGGTCTCTCCCCCTGGTCAATGGTGTCCCGCTTTGCCAATGTAAAAATCTGGTCACCCTATGTATACTGAAACACAAAATTCAATTACAACAGAATACATTTTCATAAAAATGGCCTCTCAATCAACCAAAAATATGATCGTATCTATGTCAAATAAATGCATAGGAAGGATGGAAGAAATAAATTTGGAATAACTAAGAATGCTGTAGTACTTCCTGGAATTATTTCTGTGTCGTCATCGTTTGTAACAACATTAATTTCATCTGTGTGTGTGTGCGTGTTTGCTGTGCCCGAGAACTGTGTAAAAATGAGTTTTATATTTTCTTCATATCACAAGAAAAAAAAAAAAAACTTGTACAAACCAAGACAAAATATTAAGTCAACTTACAGATCGACTTGCTTTTAGATAAATATCAGAAAGTGTTGTTTTTAACTCATCATTTATGGTTCCTGAATTTCTCCAGTTTGATGAAAACAACTTCTTCCCAATTTTCCATTTGGCAAAAATGCACTTCAATACTGTAGATGTGTTGTTTTGTTTTTGATTGACTGCAAACTTCAGTGTCTTTTTCATCTTAAAAATACTGCCTTGTATCAACTCATATTTGAAGCCAGTTTGATGTGAGTTGAAAATTAAAGTAATAGATGCTTTCTTCAAACGCATTTTGAATTTTATATTTTTTGGTAGGTTCAAAAATTTTGGCTAACTTTTTTTTTCTGATTTAGCATGGAATTTTATGGTGGATGATGACTGCAAAAAAAAAAAAAAAAAAAAAAAAATCCACTTGATAAGGGTCTCATCTCCAGAAGACCATGATTATTCCATATGAGGCAGAGTCAGAGTTCAAATAAGAAAATAAATAAATGAAAAATTACCTTTTTAAATAAAAAAAAAAAAAAAAAAAAAAAAAAACTAAATAAAAAGAGAGGCTTGCAGAAATGAACTACTCACTGATATGCCAAAATTTACATTATAAATGCTGAAACCATATTTTTGGTAATTTGAATTCTGACCACTCAAATTTTACAAAATAAAGAAATAAATCCCTTTTTTAAGAGCGATTTATTTTGATTTTAAAATCAAAAATACCAAAGAGCCATTACATTATGACCACCTACCTAATATGATGTAGGACCTCCGTTAGCCAACAAACTGTGGCCACACTGCAAGGTATCAATTCAATGAAGTGGCGATAGGTATCCTGGGGGTATCTGGCACCATAATCTCAACAGCAGGTCCTGCAGTTCCGTATATTTTGGGGTAGTGGTGATGTAGCGCGAATCCCCTTCTACAATTTGAACCACAAATGTTTTAATTGGGTTCATGTCTGGTGAATTTGGAGGCCATGGCATGCAATGAAATTCACCATTATGTTTCTCGAACCACTCCTTGATGATCCTGGCAGTGTGGCATGGCACATTATTCTGTTGGTAATGATCAACCCAAGCAGAGACATGAATGGGTGAACTTTGTTCACAACGATGTTCATATATCTGACAGCTGTCAGAGATTGTTGTACTGGAATAATGGGTCCTAAATTTTCCCCTGAAAATATCGCCCATAGCATCATACCTCAGCCACTGGTCTCTTTCTGCCCAACAATGCATCCAGTTGCCATAGCCTCCAATGGTAGTCAGCATATGCACACTCGGCCATTTATGAGATGCTCCAGGAATCTCGATTCGTCGGACCAGGTGACTGTTTTCCAATCATCCATGGTCTAATGTCGATGATAAATTTTGCCCATTTCATGCACTGTCATCGATGGAATGCAGTTAGCATTGGGACCTGACAGGGTCTACACCTGTGCAGCTTCATATACAGAAGGGTTTGATGAACTGTGTGCTGTGAAACATTGCCCTATTCACCACTATTGTAGCTGTGGGTGATTTGTCGGACTGTGGCCCAGCAGTCACTCTGAACAATGTGCAATGGTCTCCACTGTCAACTGTCAATGAGCTGTGGTCGACACATAGCGGTTCGTCGTTCCACAAGCTGCGCCGTTTCAGAGATATTAGTTCCTAGGCACTGTGCCATAACAATTTGTCCTTTATGAAATTCTGATAAATCGACAGCTTTTCCCATTCTGACACCGAATGCACAATTAATAGAAAGCCGGTTCTGCAGTTGTATATATACTGTTCTGCAGAAGCCCATTTACATATTTGACTTTGTTCTACAGGCCTGCTCATTTATCTAAGCTGGGGGTGGTCATAATGTAATGGCTCTTTGGTGTAGGTGGAAAACAATGCATTTATAATTAATTACAATATGGAAATAAGGATAAATATGTTGTGCTATCCTAAGAAAATGGCAAATTTATGGATTTAAAAAAATTCTAATCATAAATACTGATTTTTTTTTTTAATTTTTAAAATTTTTTTTTTTCATAAAGTCTGATATAATAAAGATTATATGTTTCACTTAATAATACTTGCAAAAGTCATATTGGCTTAAAAACTTTCAGTATTTACTCATAAGTGAATACTTCTAAAGTTAATAATTGAAAAGATAATTGATCCTATTCCCTACAATGTAAAAAATTAGAAATTTCTGGAATAGCTGGTGCTCATAGTTAGATTAATAATATAAAGGGATGGGATAGGAAAGTGTCTTTTAAAATCTGAGTTAAAGTTACTTTGTTTTTTAATCTTAATCTTATGGGGGAAGAAAAGAGAATTATAATTATAAAATGCTGATTCAAGTTAATGCAATTTTTTTCAGGCTCCAAGTGATAAGAAATCCTCATGGATTCAATATGTGATTCTCTCAACACAGCTACTGCCAACCTTCTTAGTCATCTGTTGTGAGATGTTAAAAAAAAAATGCATATTACAGTAATGCATTAATTTTTATCATTAATGATAAAAAGTAGCTCTGTTGCAGTTATTCTATTACAAAAGAAACAATGTTCCGGAACATTACCCACAAAAAGTAACTGTTATTAGTTGCATTACTAATAATCCATTACTTCCTTATCACTATATATTATCCTTGATGATAATCTTGATGAGGAAGATTTGTTTTCTGTTAAGAAAACAATAATCTTTTCTGCTCTTTGAATGTGAAAAGCTAACTTTTAAGAAAGAATCAGTGTAGTAAAAATTATCAGTGTAAAACAAAAATTAAATTTTGATTTCCAAAGTCTAAGGCTTTTTTTGATCAAATTTAACATTAATATATACACTGACTGCTCAATTGAAAGTGGACACCTGCCGTAGTGGAACAACCTACGCACATTCCAGCAATAATTTGAATGGTGGGTGTTTGGAATGGGCAAGTTGGAAAGAGTGGAATAGAGGAGGGAAGAGTGCATGGAGGGTGGGGCGTAGGCGAAACAAACAGAGAGAGAGAGAGAAAGAATTGTTGAACATGCAGTGGTTTTCAACCTGGTGATAGTTACTATCTACTTTGAGAAGAAAGAACATCAGCTCTTAATGAGTAAGAGTGGCGATATGAGGAGCCAGATTGATTACATCATGTGCTGCAGGAAACATCTTAAGGAAGCGAAGAACAGCAAAGTTATAAATGGTGAAAGTGTGGCCACATAACACAGTAGTAGTAGTTAATTAGTTAGTCAATACTAGTAGTTGTAGATTGGGAGATAAGGGATGTAAGGAGGAGGAAACAAATGGAGCAAAGAGTGAAAAAGATAAAGTGGTGAAAATTGAATGAAGAGGGCCCTACGACCTAGGAATTTAAGGAAATAAACTTCCCAGAAAACGAGCAAGAATGGTGGGAGCAAAACACTAACATAAGAAAAGTTGGAGATCAGGTGCTAGGGAAAACATCCGGAAACAGATCGCCAGAAGAGGAGGAGACGTGGTGGTGGAATGAGGATGTCCAGAAGGAAATAAAGGCAAAGAAAAGACAGGATATGAGAGGTTCTCAGGAAGACAAGGAATCATACAAATTGGCAAATAAAATGGCAAAAAGGGCTGTGGCATGAGCAAAAGCAAAGGCAGTGAGTGACGCATATGACGATATTGAAAAAAAAAAGATGGAGAAAAGAAAATTGATAAGAATAACAAAAGCAAGGGACAAGGTGAGTAAAGATTTTACATCAATCAAGCAGATGAAAGGCGAAGATAACGAAGTAATAAGTGACTGGGATGGGACCAAGCATAGATGGAAAGAATACTTCACAAAGTTACTAAAGAAGAACATGCAAGAGTGGTTTGGGAAGATGGTGAGCCAAATGAAGGTAAGCAGGAAAGAAGTGGAGTGTGCTTGTAATAAGTGACTGGGATGGGACCAAGCATAGATGGAAAGAATACTTCACAAAGTTACTGAAGAAGAACGTACAAGAGTGGTTTGGGAAGATGGTGAGCCAAATGAAGGTAAGCAGGAAAGAAGTGGAGTGTGCAGTAAGAAAAATGAACAACGGTAAAGTGGTAGGTGCGGACTAGATCCCGGTAGAAGTATGGAAGAGTCTGAGAGAGGATGGAATTGATATTATATGGGATCTAATGGATAAACTATGGAGACAGGAAAAGATATAAGAAGAATAGAGGAAAAGTATATTAGTACCAATTTTTAAAGGAAAAGGAGATGTATAAAAATGTGGTAACTACAAAAATAAAATTACTGTCAGATAAAGACAGTATGAAGATCACCATGAAGATTTGGGAAAGGAACATTGAAGGAAGATAAGACAGGAAATGACGATAGGAGACAAACAGTTTGGTATTATGCTGGAAAGAGGGACAACATATGCAATTTTCGTGCTAACATAGCTAATGGAACACTATAGGGAGATGCAAACAAGAGCTACACATGGTATTCATTGACCTAGAGAAGCCATCCAACAAAGTTCCCAGACAAGAAGTACAAGAAGTATGGAGATGCACGAGAGAAAAGGGCATACTAGAAAAGTTAAGTGAGGTTAGTGAAGGAGATGTATGAGGGAGCTGTGACCCAAGTTAAGAGCAGTATCAGTATGACAGAAGGTTTCTCCGTAGAAGTTGGATTACATCATGGATCAGCACTCAGTCCCTATTTGTTCGACTTGGTTATAGATGTAATGGCGAGGGCCATCAAGTGTGAAGCACCATGGAGTATGCTGTGTGAAACGAGTCGGGACTGGTTAGAGCTAAAGCTGGAAGAGTGGAAATAAATTGGAGGAAAATGAGTGGAGTGTTGTGTGACAGAAAAGTAACCTGCAAGCTGAAAGGGAAAATAGTACAAGGCAGTGGTAAGATCTGCAATCATGTATGGTACTGAGACATGGACAGTCACCAAGGCCTAGGAAAGAAAAATGGAAGGAGCAGAAATGAGAATGCTAAGATGGCTGAGTGGTGTAACGATAGAGGACAGGATTAGGAATGAACAAATCAGATGAACAGTCAAGGTGGGAGTGGTGAGCAGGAAAATTCAGAAAAGTAGACTGAGATGATTTGAGCATATAGAACAAAGGAATGAAGATTACATAGGGAAGTTAGTGAGAACATTGGAGGTGCAAAGAAAGAGAAAAAGTGGGAGTTGGGTGCTCAGATGTAGAGATAAGATGGCTGAAGTTCTGAGGGAAAAAGGAAGAACGAGAGAAGAAGCCCTAAACAGAGAAGAATGGAGAAAAAGAATAAAAGAAGGGAAGGCCAATCCCACATAGAAGTGGGGAAAGGTTTAGAAAAAGAATAACGGTTAAGAGTTACATTAGGAAGATATACTAGTGTTCAACTGATGTATTCAGAATGACCAAAAGAGGTAAGAGAAAGATGGCATCCTTCATGTACAATCAACTTTTGCATAAGCAAAGATAAATTATATTTCTTGCTTGTAGAGATCTTGTACAACTACATTCATTTCTATAGCAAAGACTGAAATTGATAGTTCCAACCTGACAAATAATGTGCATGTGATGACAATTTACAACAGATGTCTCTTGGTTAATACATAGTTACAGAGTAATGGATGCAGGAAAAAATGATTTTACTATAATCAGTTGGAGAAAAAAAATGATGGATGTTGAATAATCATTTTGACTAAAACAGATCCAAAATGGATAGATATCTTATAATTCTGGTAGTCTAGCAAAATGCAGCTGAAGACTGCTGGCAAGAGGTAATAATTGAAAATGTCATTTTTAAAAATAAGGCTTGTCCATGCATTGCAATGTGTAGAGGTTTTGTCTGATCTGAAGACAGAAACCTTCTTACTGCTTACATTATAAGAGAAGAAAGGGATAGATGAAGAATATCTGAAAGGCACCACTAAGAAGTACTGAAAATCTCTGCTGATGAGATTTCTTTTTCCTACAGTCTTCAAAAGAAGACTGGAACCGAGACATTTTAGATACTGATCTTGAAGATGCAGTGTTAGAATACAATAATTTCTGAAAAGATGTATTTGTTGAATAGGTTGTAACTAGTTACTGTTGTTTATATCCCATTACATAAACCTAAGTACTTAATGAAATCCCTTCTTGAAAAATAAAGGCAGTTTTGATTTGACAAGAAAGGTTTTCTTTCAGTTTTGAAAAGTAAATTCTTTAAAGAAAAGTTTAAGAAGATCACGAAATACTGGTAAATTCTGTAACAACAGAGGCATAATAACTGCATTCCACTAAACATATTAAGCCATTAAAGACAGCAGAATTAATACAAATTTGATGAAATCAGAAGAAAAATAAATTTTATGCAAGACAACAGTGCAAAGAGCTTTAAATGATTTTTCAGTCAGGCTTAAAAGGCTCATGTAAGCAAGGAACATAAACTAATTATATTTTAGAAAGTTTGTCTGTTTATTGAACCACTAAACTTTTCAAGACTATGAAAGCTATGATCATGAAACTTTGACAGAGTATTAGGATAGTAAAAGCTTGATAACAATTCATGTTTTAGCTCAATTCATTATTTAAGATCAGATTGTGATCTAATTCTAATTGAGAAAAGACAAACATTTTGTGGATTTGTTTTTTCTGTACAGCATGTTGAAAATGTTTCTGTTTAACACCCATTAAGATAAAAAAATGAAGTAAATGAGATACACAAAAAATCAAATTTTGAAACTTATGAAGTTGTTAGGCTGATTTAATTTTTCCATCAGGCAAGGTTATTTTTCCTAGTATGCAGATTTATATGGGCTCCTTTTATATACATCAGTGTTTACTGATATATACACATATCTATAAACTAAGCTGTCTGTATTTAATGTTTAACTTAATTGTTTTCCTTAATAAATATAACTTCTGTTCGAAAACATAAAATATAACTATAGTTTTTAAATTACGACAATCATCTTAGGTAATTTTATGATTTTAAAATTTTATTGGGATTTTTACTACAAGGATTATAAAATATAACTGCTTGTCATATTTTCTTTAATTTTACAGTGTCTCAACACTTAATATAAAAAATTATTTTTGTTAATAATTATGAACTATTTTTAAATGTTACAAATTTCGAATGGAGTAGGAATAAATAATATGCTTAAGAAGTATAATTAATAAATATATAAAAATTAAACACAACAAAATAGTACTGACTAATGTGTCAGGGTGATGCCGAATCTTAGAATATTATAAGTATACAAGTAATTTCCATATTTCAGCATAAGTTACGTTGAAATATGGAAATTTCTCATACATGTATGCTTTGTAACATGTTAAGTTTCACCTTAACACTGACAAATTAAAAAAATAGGCCTATACAGGCCTATAAGGCCTTGAGATCTTGGGAGGTAAGGCTCCGAACGTTTCCTGATCATTAGGGACTAACCATAATTCTTCTTCATCTCACTCCTTCTAGATATATAATTATTAAACATCATCATTAGGGACTAAGTTGAGGTCAGATGGTCAGCCCGACGCCTGCCTGCCTTTAACCCATGGGGAAAGAAGCCCAGTAAATTCTACAGAGGGCTGAGTGGACCCTAGGACCTGTCTGGAGGATAATTTGGCATGGAAAAATCCCTGATCGCTGCCATGGATTGAACCAGTCACCTCCACACACAGACAAGCTTCTTACCACTTAGCTACCATGCCCACAACTTGACACATTAGACAGTACAGTAGAACCCCACCAATCCTAACTAATTGGGACCGAGGCGTGTTCGGATTATCCGAAATCATTGTCAAAATAGGGACAAAGCAGTAATACTGTCGTTTGACGATCGCCCATTATTGAACTGTGCGTCAGTAAGCATGCGTGCTTTAGAGATGCCAGCCACACACAGTCCCCCCCCCCACACACACACCTGAGCAAATGGACCAAGGTCAGTCACCCTACCTAGTTGCTACCAAATGTCTGTTTCCATAAGTGGAGTGGAAGGGGAACTCGCCAATTTATTTTTGATTAAGTTGTGAGAGATCTTTTGAAGTGAAACATTATGTGTGTTTTGTTGTTGTAAGTAAAGCATTTTTAGAGGCTGTAGAAATTGCCAGTAAGCCAAAACACAGTTCATGTACACTTAAAGATAAACTTGAAGTCTTGAAACGTTTGGACAAGGGAGAAAGTGCTACAAAATTAGCTGTTGAGTTTGGTGTTGGTAAAGCAACCATAAGAAATTAGAAAAAAAATCATGGAAAAATTGAACAGTTTTGTGAGTCAATGTCAGTCTAAGTTCTTGAGCAACATCACACATCAAAAGTATCCTAATTTGAGAAAATTGAAGAAATTTATCTATGGTTTTCACAAGAAAGGCAGAAAAGAACCTAATGAGTAGTCCCCTAATTCAGGCAAAAGCAATCCACCTCAACAAACTGATGGGTGATCCTAAATTTATTACAAGTAATGGCTGGCTAGATCGCTGGAAGAAGAGGCACGGGATAAGGCAGTTATCAATAACTGGGGAATCATTATCAGCAGACCACCCAATCGCACAAAAATACATAGCAGAATTTGCAGACTTATTTTTGTCTCAAAATTACTCCCCACAGAAAATATACAACTGCGACAAGACGGTGTTGAATTTCAAGGCGCTGCTGAAAAAAAGCCTTGCTGACAAAGAAGAACTTCGCGCATTTGGCTTCAAGATGTATAAGAATGTTCAATAGCATGTAGCAATGCAGCCGGAACAAATAAGTTGCCACTTATGGTTATTGGTACATCACAAAAGCCAAGAGCCTTTAAAAATATGAACATGAACTCGCTTCCAGTGTTGTACAGAAGCCAAAACAAGGCATGGATGAACGGTGATCTGTTTAAGCAATGGTTTGAAAGCCAGTTTGTATCTTGTGTAAAAAAAATACTATCAAGAAAATGATTTACCACAACGGGCATTACTTGTAATTGACAATGCTCTATTGCACCCATCAGCTGGAGAACTAGTTTACGGAGAAATAAAAACTGTCTTTCTACCTCTGAATGTAACTCCTTTGTTACACCCCATGGACCAGGGGGCACTTCAAAACAAACTGTGCGAACAAAAAATAAAATGTTTCTACAAAATTTACTTCAAAATGAAGACACTTCTCTCCATACTTGACCTTCTAAGAAATGTGACTATCAAAGATGTTATTTACTGGGTAGCTGAAGCATAGGATGAAGTCACAGAGCAGTTGCTTAGAAAGTAATGGAAAAAATTATGGCCAAGTCTTTCTCATATCGAAAGCCCAGATCAATCAGATGAAAGAAGTGAAGTTTTGCAGATTTTGAAAGAAATTCCAGGCTGTGAAGAAGCAGATGAATCAGATGTGAACGAGTGTCTGTCAGTCGACAGTGAAGACATGAATTACTATCAGAGCAACAAATAGTTCCCTGATAAACAATGATGAAGACTCTATGCCATTGACGAAGGAGATAATACGGAGATTACTTCCCATTCACATGGAGCTAAAGCACTTGAAATAGCCCTGCATTATATGAAGCAGCAAGCCAAGGTCACGCTGACAGAAGTCATATTCATTAAGCGCTAGTGTAATATTGCATCTTCTGCTAGATTCATGTCTTTAAGGCAACAAAAACGTACTGATTTTCTGCAACCAGACCATCAGTGAAGTATTGTGTGTGTTTTTAATAACCAATGAACTGTTGAAAAATTGTTAATAATTTTTTAATTTTAAATCCCGACATGCTACAGAATTCTGTTTTTTACTGTAATTTTTTGATATTGTTACACTTTTGTAAGTCTTTTTAGTAATACTGTACAGTAATGTACAATATACTTTGTATTTAATTTGTATAATTTTAAAAAACAATAAAAACCCATTTTTGTATGTTTTGGTTGTTTTATTTTCACAAAAATTTAAGTCCTTTTTTTATGTTCAGATTATCCGAAATTTCAGACTAAAGGGGTTCGGATTGGTGGGGTTCTGCTGTACTATTTGTTATTGTGTTTAATGTACACTTTTGCAATGTGCTTTTGTTACTTGTATTAGGAGCCTGAAAAAAAGGGATTAGAAGGGGAGAGAGTAGATAAGAGCTCTCTTAGTAATTCTGCAGTATTTGGAGTGTGAGCAGGGTATAGGGAAATGAAAATACCTTTTCCTTATATGGCATTCATGCCCAGACCTGGGCAGTAGATTGCTGAATTATTCAGCTAGCTGCTAAACTGTTTGACTGTCTAAAAGTGGGCAGCAGTAAATTAGTTTTAAATGTTTTATAAGAAACTCATACAAAAGGAAACTTTCAGTTAATTACTTGGCAGCATTTGAATTTTTAACAGGGAGAAAAAAGAAGGTCCAAAGATATTAAAGTGACCAATGTTCTATAAGATGCTTCAAGCTAATGCAGTTATTGGAAACCACACAATTAATAATCCACAAATTTCATTCCAGTCATCTATTGTTGTTGACACTAACTAATAACTTTTCTAATTGTCATCTGTGTTTATCATTATCATGACATCTTCACACCAGTTTTTGTACAGTGTCATCTAGTGTCCTCATATTAATTGGTCAAGTTTAAATTTATTTTCTCTGATTTATAGTACAACATTCTCTGAACTGGAAATGTATAAACTGTTCCTTCTGTTATTATTACCGAGGACTTTGGAACTTCAGGACAAAATGGACTAAGTCACCCCCACATTAATTAGGAGATGGTTGGACTCTAACTAGCTGTTCTAATTAAACTGACAGTACAGAGAGTGATGTAGAGAAGGATCTACTCATCCATCCAAACGAAAAATGGTGGTACTTTAATAAGAACACGGGGAAGAGCATTTGTGAATTAAAAAAAAAAAATTAGTTATTTTGAGTGCCATCAGGTGGTGTTGATGAGCAAAATAAAACCAGTATTAGAACATACTAATTTCTTGTAGCATTACAGCTAATCACATGTGATGTCTTCCTGTAATCGCAGGAAGAAACCATAGGTATCTGCAAGAAGGACCGAACATTTCATGAGTGAAACTCTTTTACTGAAACGGCAGTAATGCCACTGCTACATTATGTCAATATCGTCTTTTGAAAGAAATAAGGAAAGGACCTTTGTCGCTAAATGGACTGAAGAATATGATAAATAAATTTGAAGAAACAGGCGAATTGAATGTAGAATCAGGCAGCATGTTGTAGAAAGTAATGTGAAAGATGATTCAATTAAATCTAGTCACATTCGGAGAAACCCGTAGTTAGTGTCAGACATGTATCCTGCAAGTTCTGTGGTCAACTGTCCATAAAATTCTACGGTCTATCTGAAACAGTATCCTTTGAAGTTCAGATGGTACAGGAGCTGCAACCACATGACCTTAAACTCCATACTGACTTCACTTTGCGATTTCTGGCAAGGATGCAGCATGACGACATGAAGCCTTCGAAAATCTTGAGGAGGGATGAGGCACATTTTTCCCTACAGGAAGCAGTGAATACACACAACTGCCAAATTGGGATCCAACACATTCAAATGCTATACTTGCTGAGCCCCTACATTCCAACTAACTGTGTAGTGCAGATTTTTCGAAACTTTATAATCGAGCCATTTTTCTTCGAGAAGATCACACCTCAAGGTCCAGTGCATCGATCGCTGAATGGACCATGCTACATAAATCTTTTCCGCAACAAGATTATTCTGCCTTTGCAAGAACATACTTGCTTCAACTCTATAACCTTCGTGCAGGATGGGACACCATCCCATATTTCATGTACGGCTACACAATTGTCGCATACCACATTGGACAGGACAGAGTAATTTCTCGAACGTTTTCTAATGGTTGGCCACCACAATCCCCCAACCTCAACCCATGCGATTTTTAGTTATGAGGTTATTTGAAAAGCCAAGTTTATCAAGGCAATGTTGAATTGTTTGCTAAACTGAAGGCAAGAATAAGAAAACATATTGCAACCATGCTTCAAGCAACTTCAAGTTTCCTGGTTTTTTCATCATCTATGCATATAAACTTCAGAAGTCCCTAACAAGTGGCTTGCTATCTTCTGACTGGCAATAAAGTCAACTTTTCGAAAATAGTTTAAAAAAAAAAAAAAACACACACATACATATGTATAAATATATATACTGATATTTTACATTTAGATTACTAATGAATTATTATTTTCAATCTTAGTTTTGCACAGTGATGCCCCACCATCATTGATTCCAACGATTATTCCTTTTAGCCTCAGTACTGAGACCTCGTTTACTGGTTACTGCTCCTGGCTGATGATTGCCAAAGAGCATGAAACAGTGGTTCCAGGATATCACTTGGTAAACAATTTGGACTCACTCATTGTTGTTTATTAATAATAACTAGTCGGCTACCCGTCGCTTTGCTCCGGAAGCCTCGCTTATGTAACGGAAAACAACTTTTTATTTATTAAAAAAAAACACACACACACACACAAATTACATCATGGATACTAAAACTAAAATGTTTTTAAATTTAATTTTTGATGTCTATATTCTCTCAATCCACGACTGCTTTTAGAACCAGTGTGTAAATCATATATCTATGATATATTTTTATTTTTTGTAGAGATTAGAATGTAGTCCTCGTGTTCTAATGGCTAAGACCTCTAACTTCTGAGCAGTATTCTACCTAATAGAAATAGTGCATCTTTCTTTCTTGACTCTCTTTTTTTTTTTATTCCTATTGATACTTTTCAATGGTTTTTGAGTTAGAATAGTTATAGTTTTTGAGTTACATATAGTGATTTTTCAGTATTCTACCTAATAGAAATAGTGCTTCTTTCTTTCTTGACTTTTTT
>JAFIDM010009631.1:160904533-160925037 GCA_023159025.1 Thereuonema tuberculata | reverse complement strand
TTCTTTCTTGACTCTCTTTTTTTTTTTATTCCTATTGATACTTTTCAATGGTTTTTGAGTTAGAATAGTTATAGTTTTTGAGTTACATATAGTGATTTTTCAGTATTCTACCTAATAGAAATAGTGCTTCTTTCTTTCTTGACTTTTTTTTTTTATTATTCCAATTGATACTTTTCAGTGTTTCTGAGTTACAAGTGTTTTTTCAGTATTCTACCTAATAGAAATACTGCTTCTTTCTTTTTTGAGTCTCTTTTTTATTGTAATTGTCACTTTGCAGTGGCGTTTGAGTTACAAATATTGATGGTTTTTGAGTTACAAATAGTGATTTTTTCAGTATTCGACCTCCAAAAAAGAGTGCTTCTTTCTTTCTTGACTCTGTTTTCTTTATTCCAACATCTGCCGTGTACACGCGCTTATTTTTCAATATCACATAGAATTTGGTTAAGTAAGAATATTTAAAATATTGCAACGTTTCGGCAATTATAGTTCTAATTGTCATTTTCGAATTACAAATAAATTGACGGATGGGAAATAAATAAACAATCTTGAGATTCAAAAAAAAAAAAAAAAAAAAGGTTGAATACATTCCTTATTGATGGGGGCAGGGAAAGGAGAGATAAGTCAAAAAACAATAAGAGAGTTGTAGTCCCCATGGTCTAATGGATAAGACGCCTGACTTCGGATCAGAAGGTTGCAGGTTCGATTCCTGTCGCGGATGTTTCATTGTAAAAATTATTTCTATTTTCCATTCTCACAGAAAATTGCGCCAGACAGACATATAGAGAAATAAAAGATTTTAGTAATATAGATTCAATGCGCAGATTGAATTCTTTATGCTTAAAAAAATTCATTGAGGCCAGAAGACTGCTGGCACATGAATTTTCTCACTAATATTTCATTAGTGAGTTTTTTATTGTTTATTTTTGCTTTAGAGGCACCACTGAGATTCCGATGACTTATAATTGGGGTTTATGAATTTTAAATATTTATATATAACAATGGGTGAGACCAAGTGTTTACAAATTGTTACACATTGTTATAACATTTACATGTGTTTTTTAGTATTTTTATGCACTAAAAAAATTCATTGAGGCCACAAAATGCTGGCACATGAATTTTCGCACCAATTTCTTTGAGCGAGTTTTTTATTGTTTATTTAAGATATGCAGGCTCGACATTGATTTCGAAAATATTTGTATAATTAAAACATTTTCTAATTCTATATACAGGGTGTCTTAGAAGGAAAGATCAGTATTTTGGGAGATCATAATATTGATCATTTTAAGAAAAAAAGAAATTATATAAATATCTATCCTATTCCTAACGGTTTCCTAGAAAGAGGTGTTTGAATATACAGTATTTATGGATATCGGTGCTCACAGAAGGAACATCAAGATGCACACAGAAGAGGAACACACTATGTTCTGATATAAGTTGCCAAGTGCATTGATGTCGACAGTGGAATTTTTGAAAATTTATTATAAACTATAAGAAATTTGTCAGCTAAACAGCATGTAATATCTCTTTCTTATCAATGATTTTGCAACTAAACATTTAAATAGCTCTATCTCAGAAACCAATAGGAGTAGGGCACATATTCATACAAATTTTGTTTTTCTTGTAAGACGATACTAAGACTATGCAGAATATAGACCATTCCTCCTGCGTCAACCTGCATATGGTACATATTATAGATAAATAAATGTATATACCTAAAACCATTAACACATAAAACCAATATAAAGTAAAATCTATATTACTAAAATCTTTTATTTCTCTGTCTGTCTGTCCGGCGCATTTTTCTGTGAGAATGGAAAATAGAAATAATTTCTACAATGAAACATCCGCGACAGGAATCAAACCTGCAACCTTCTGATCCAAATTCAGATGTCTTATCCATTAGACCATAGGAACTACAACTCTCTTCATATTGTTTTTTGACTTATATCTCCTTTCCTTTCTCCCATCAATAAGGAATGTATTCAACCTTTTTTTTGAATCTCAAGATTGTTCATTTATTTCCCATCCGTCAGTTTATTTGTAATTCGAAACTGACAATTAGAACTATAATTGCCGAAACGTTGCAATATTTTAAATATTCTTACTTAACCAAATTCTATGTGATACTGAAAAATATGTGCGTGTACACGGCAGTTGTTGGAGCAAAGAAAACAGAGTCAAGAAACAAAGAAGCACTCTTTTTTTTGAGGTGGAATACCGAAAAAATCACTATTTGCAGTTCAAAAACCATCAATATTTGTAACTGAAACGTCACTGAAAAGTGACAATTACTATAAAAATGAGAGTCAAAAATTAAAGAAGCATTACTTCTGTTAGCTAGAATACTGAAAAATTACTATTGTAACTCAGAAACCACTGAAAAGTATCAATCTATATTACTAAAATCTTTTATTTCTCTGTCTGTCTGGTGCAATTGTTGTAATTTGTGAAAATAGAAATAATTTCTACAAATTCACTACGGCAATTGAACATGCAACCATCTGCTCCGAAGTTAGACGTCTTAGCCATTAGATCACGAGGACTACATTCCAATCTTCATAAAAAATAAAAAATATATCATAGATATATGATTCACACGCTGGTTCTAAAAGCAGTCATGGATTGACAGAATATAAACATCAGAAATTAAATTTAAAAAAAACTTTTAAAAAATTTTAGTTTTAGTTTACTTGATGTAATTTGTGTGTGTGTGTGTGTGTTTTTTTTAATAAAAAAAAAGTTGTTTTCCTATACATATGCGGAGAGTTCCGGAGCAAAGCGACGGGTAGCTGACTAGTTTTAGTAAAATTTTTATACCTAGTTCCCAGTTTATTATATACATCAACTTTCTTCACCTAACTGATAAATGAACCTAATCAAGTAGCCACTCAGTTTAAGGCTCAATGGAGAGAGAAGAAGACAGACATTTAAACATTAAAAAATTTGTGAATTGGCTATAATATTTGAATCAAGTCAATTACTACAGTAATATTACTTATTATTAATTAACAGAATTATAAAAATTATTAATTATTTAATAAATCAATATTCTAAGTATCACTCATGAAACGTTCGGATGACCGTCATTATTATCCTGGCTTGAAACTAGCCATTGTCCGACAACAGCCATCCCTGTAGTAATACATATTTAATATTCTCAAAAACTTTTACTTAGTTCAGTATTTCTTATTGCTAAAGTTAAAGAAAATTTTGCAGAGCAAATAGGGGAAAAAATAATAAGCAGCTAAATGAACGAACAATGGTCAATATCTGGCTAGTACAAAGATAAGGTTTTAATATTGTCGCGAGCTTGCAAGAAAACAAAAACTGAAGCCTGCTGCTGAGCAAAATTTTAGACAGTAATAGATGCTCTGAAATCATGTTCTGTAAGATTATAAAACTGCTTTTTTTGCTGAAATTGAGCACAGACAATAAATCCAAAATGGAACATTAAATAAGAATAGTTTTAGAGAAAGAAGATCTATACAAATTCTTTACTATAGAAAATAACCTTAATAAATACATAGTTTTAAATCAACTTCAACGTGGTTACATTATAAACCTTTCTCACAATTGCAGCTAATTTTAAACCGATTTAAGTGCTCAATCTTCAATTAAATTTTTTAAAAAACTGTAATGGAAGAAGGCTTTATTATTAAGCTAAAGATGTTTTAAACTTGTAAAGTTTGTGATCAATTTTGAAAAGGAAACAATAATTTGCTTTCAGAAAAATCAGTACAGATTGTTTACAAATTAAAAAGTATGTGAATTAAGAAGTGTATGGAAAATATTGTCTGTTTATTTTATTTTATTTATTTAGGCCTATTTATAAAATATGCAAAACAGTAAAGGTTTGCCAAATCTAAAAGGAGCAATTCCTTATAATAAGCAAATATCAAACACAAAATTTCAAATGATCTTAATGACTGGCTAAAAGGTAATGCAAAATTCCATTCTATTAACATTTGTTGAAAAAATTACATGTGGACAATGCTTACAGGTACGTATTAAAGCTTTCAAACTTGTACAGTTCAGCGTTTCGCAATTTTTTTGACCCTCGGGCCCTTTATTATTTCATAAATCATCATCCCTTCCCACTGTCAATCATATTAAAAAAGTTAAATCTAATGAAAAATCCCTTTAATGATGAAGTCTTTACTTTTCTAATTTCCAATTAATTTTAAACAAGTTTAATTGAACCCTTGAGTAGAGCAAACTTTTCGTTTAGTGCATCTATTTCTGTAATTTATAATGCAGTATATAGATATCATTATTTGAAGCTGTGCTGGAGATCCTGTAGTGATTCAGTGTATTTAATATTACCTATTTATTGTATGCACTAGGATGCCAGGAATTTTGAATGGAAAAGGGGGGTTATGAATATTATTTGTTATCCAACCACAACCAATAAAAAAAAAAGAAAAAAAAAAAAGATGAAAATACTGGATTTCTTCCTTTTTTTAGATTCTGGCAAATAACTTCCTGTCCTTCTACCAATGAAACATCTTTTTTATCTACAGTCGAGAGCCACTTCTTTTGCTTTAGTTGATATAAAAGAAATAGTGGATGGGATAGATAAGCCTTAACTCTGATTTAAAAATCTTTCAAGGATTAATATTTCAGGTTTGAATCTCTTTAAAATGTTACTGAAGGAGACAAAGAACTATTCTTGACAAAATTGCAAATTTCCTTAATCTTAATATTAGTCCATGAGATTAAAATAATTTTTTAAAAAAAATCGCAATATCACAGAGTGATAACATTTAATGGGCATTTAAAAAATTTAAATGTGCAAATAGTTTTCATTAATAGATACCACTAAACTTTCTTCGAATTTTTGCAATCAGTGCATTAATGTCAATGATGGGATCAAATACTTATAGAGGGAATTCAAGGCAAGATAATGAATAGGCCTATATCTAAGGAATATTCCTTCTTATTAGTTAACAAAAAATAAAAATGAACTGCCTGAACAAAAATCAAAGGCCACTTATTGGGTAAGAAGTTGGTTGCAGGAAATATGTCTTAATAATCAGTGTTAAGCCAATAAAAATCTCAACATCACTTTCTTCTTCGCTTACGAAACCGGAAAGCAATCAAACTTTACATATTATTATTACTTTTTAACGGAAAAAATACAAACTACTGCTTTGGAATAACAATTAAAACTTCCACGACAATAATGATTGACCATATTACTACTGTAAGTTACAACCAAGAAGAAAATTTTCATATAAATCTAAGTAACTCACAATCCAAAATGGATGAAAAGTATTTCAGTTATTAAAAATACTTAGAAAGCTTTATTAGTAAATACACGACATTTAACAGCGAATACAATAAGGGCTGATAGCTATAGAAAAAGTAGATTTTCTTCCATTACAAAATCTGATGCAGAGAAAACTTTAGATCCACTAAATAGGCCTAATCTTGCACATTTATAACACCTCTTCTAGTTACAGAAGACAGCATTTAGAAAAAGAAAAAAAAAAAAAAATCGACACAACTCAAATACTTATGATAAACTAACATTTTTTTAAAACAAAATTAAATCTGTTTTTTCCGCTTTAAATTAAATTTTTCATCACAAGTATTCAGTGTACATATTCTGGGCTACAGCATATTTATTAATCTTCAACAGATAAAGTGGAAAAAGTAAAACTACATCTTATCCTAGAATTATTCTTTAACTTGGGCCTAAGTTGGTTGGAATTATTCTTTAAGTTGGCATTCTAGATTACCCAAGTATTGTTAGGTATCGAATAATTTTAATAACAGAATTAGAAAAAAAATAAAATAAATCACGAATATTAAATATGCAATATTTACTAATGCATCCTTAAAACCAAATTATCTTCGAAAACAAATGATTTAAAATATATATTTTTTTATCTAAAAGTAGAATAGGAATGGCAAAAGTTTCTCAATCAACTAACATTATCTATTTTTTTCAGTATTCTTATATCTAGTCCTTTCACAAATATTTACTAACCTACTTCAGTTTTCTCTTTAGCTTTAGTAATGAAAACATTGGAATGATATCACGATCATGTCCTTCCAATTTCTCTCTTACGAAATATAATCCAAACATCAACAGATATTTTTTTGAGATTTTTAAAATATATTAAGCGAATTAAATTGTTTGTAAATTTCAAATCTTAGGTTTTTATAGCATTTTTGAAAATCACGTTAAGTTCAGAACGTGGACAACCCTAAAACTTCTAAAATTTCGAATTATTCATTATTTAAAAATAAAAATAAATCTTAATTACTACAGTTTCCAAAAAAAAAAAACCTAATGCCACATCATAATGTTATTTCATAGTAAATGTTTGTAAAATAGCTTCAGCTAAAATATACCAACCTAGGCGTAATTCTCCAAAATTCCCTGCTCCGATTTTCTTTCCAACACGAAAATTCGGACCGACCATGAGGATGGGAGAATGACTAGACGTTCCCTGCCGACCGGAGCTGTGTAAACTCCGATCCACCATATTCTAAAGAGCTGTAGTTTGAGATTTAATAATCCAATTCCTACAGTCCTTAAAGAAGTGGTCGAAGAGTTGTTAGGCAGGGTAGGCCTACCCAGGTTTTCATTTCTACCTTGAGCTTCACTGGCGCTGCTGCATTTGCGAATAAAGAGTTAATTACAGCTTTCCCATACTTTTCAGAAGTATTTCATTTATAGGAAAATTAATAATTACAATAATGGAAATTTTATAAAAATAACTTGTTAAAATTTATTGTAACAAAAGCAACAAGTTCGAAGTGCCCTGCCCCATTCCCCGAAAAACTTAAAACTTTTAATTACTGCAAATGAGAAAATAAATTTATTTGAAGGGAGCGCTGCTGCAAGTTTTAAAGCGTTTGAATGTTTAACCTTGAAAATATTTTTAATCCCCAAAATTTAATTCCTTTTATTCATAGACATTCGATTTTACTTCGAAATAGGAGCCATATCGTTCCGGAACATCCTGAACATCATAGTCGATCACCTTTTCAATGTAGTTAATTTTGTTTTTGTTTTTTTGTTAAGTGTCTTTATTGTTATAATTTAAGGCTATTGTTTATTCATTGAACAATAAGATAAATCCGTATTTATTAAATCTTTATTTAATTTTGAACATTTTCATACAAGATTGTTTTATTATCACTTAGTTTTGCCAAACCAAATAATTTGCAGCGATCTTCTCAGCAAAATTGTTCTTATTTATTTGAATTTGAAATGAAATGACAGAATAAATAAATAAATTAATTAATTCTAAAAATAATTTTAATTAGGTAAAGATTTATCTGGGGTTTTTTTTTCGATATTATAAAATACGAATATGACTGTAATTCTATTCAGCCTCCTCATCCGTTACTGTTAATTTAAATGTAAACAGTTTCTCGAAAACAGGAAATAGTTGGAAGTTGTTTTTAATCTTTATCTGAATATTTTTGTTGCAGTGAATTTAACGATGAAAGAACAAATGTTGATTGTTATTTCAGTTCTGGAAGGTATGAATTAAAAATATAAGCGTAAAACGGTCGACTCTTTAGTTTCTAGCAGTATAGAATACATTAATTGCAATTTTTTTTAAGTAATGTGGCTAATAATGGTATATTGTTGAGAAATTTATTTCATTTTAATATTTTAAAAAGCGGCAAATACAAAGTGCAAAGTATTGACGAGTGTGATTATACTGTCGTATTAACATTTTGAAAAAAAAAAATCAGAAAAATGTAATTACTGTACATGAAAGTTTTTGATGAATTTGAAGATATAAAAAGCAGTCTCCTCTTTTATTAAAAGATTTCCAATCAAAGTATGTCCAGAAGTTAATTAATGTTTTAGAAATAAATAATTAAACATCATCTTTTGTATAATAAATCTTAATGTAATTATTTTTAGCTCTGAAGTATTATGAATTATCCATCTGATATTCTTTTATTAATGAGAGTTGATGATTTATTTTTGTTTCGTAGTTACCTCGAGCATTGTAACACATTGACTTTAGTACTGTTTGTGTTTATGGTTAAGGTTTGGCCTCATCCAAGATTTAAATCCATTTGCTTTGATAAGATTTACACCTATTGAAAATAAAGCCTTTCATATTCTTGTAGTTCTGTAAGTGTTCTGACAAGTATCTGCAGCCAATTATAAATCAAAGTTTTAGAAAACTTACAATGGTATCACATATGCAAAATTTCTAGGTAATAAAAGCACAGAAAAGTACTCATAATGTCAAAAGTTTAGCTTCAGATAACTATTCATAAAAAATCGGACTAAAATTGGACTAACATCTGAATGACTGTCAACTTGCTACTTCTCTCTTGTAATCAACACATCTCAAAAAAATGTTTTGACTATTTTTTAAAAGCTACTCTAGCTCTTATGTAATGTGCCATGTAAAATATTTTTGATTCAATGAAATTACTTTTTCAATTTTTAAAATCTCCTCCTTGCAGTGTCATCTTGGAGTGTAGTTTCTCAGGAATCATCCACACTACCTCTACCAAGCCATGGCACCATCTCAGTTTTACATTTAACTGAGAATGTAAAATGAATAACATTTCAGTATTCATTACTTCATAGTTTCTAAAATACTGCAATTTAAAACCTGATCAAAATGCCTGGACTATGATAGACTGCCACTCTGGGCCTTCTTGAATTACTGTATTACTGAGGTTTTAATGCAGAAAAAATTATAAAAGATACAGAAAACTGCAGAGGCATTATCATCAGGATGTTGTAGATGGATGTGTTCAGACTGTGGGATTCAAATTTTTGTTTCAACACAAACATTGTATTATTCTTGTATGTACCGGTAATTACTTTTTCATTTTTATTTTGTGCTATATGAGATTTAGACAGAAAAATGACAGTAAAAACGCAAAAGACTACTGTCATTTTTCTGTCTAATCATGTTGTACGCACGTTAAATTTATGTGTTATATATGAGATTTAATTCTGTTTTCAATACCATTGAATCCTGAAATTCCTCGATATGTCAGCAAACATGCTTTCATTTTAAGAAATATGCATTGCTGCTTCAATTGAACATTTATGCAGTTTCAATTATAATAGTTATTATCTAACGTAAAGACAAAAAAATTAAATGACACTGACTAAACAGCATGAAACTGTACCTACCATAAAATGCATATTTTCATATGGGTTAAATTGTTTTGGTGCAGCAAACTTATTTAGCAGCAAATTACAACACAAAGGTTCGAAATATAAACTTTCAGTACTAATTATCTGAATGTGTAATATAAAAGACATAACTTTAAAGTGTAATTTTGTGTTTGTTAGTAAAAAAAAAGTAAATTTTATGCTTCCAACAATCTTGATCTCTACTCGACTACAAGTAGGTTGAAATGTAACTCATATCTTATTATATTACTTTTGTAAAGTATCGTATTATTATATAAACATTATCTGTCTGAATTTTTCTTGGTAGACAATTGAGATGTTAGTCAAGCTAAAACACAGTATCAAGTGCAGTGCCTTGAAACTTTAAATTTAAATAAATATAGCAATATAGGGACTTGTTTCCTCATTTAGATGTGTCCTTTGATATATAGGTATGCATTCATACCTGGTTTCATCCAATAGGACATTAAGCGAATTGGATGTTGTACAAACATTATATGTAAACAACCTATATACTGTACTTACACTGTATTGCCTAAATAGCCACAATACTGTATTGTTTTCCAACTAACTAATACAGTACTGTACTTTAATTTCTAACAGCACAACACAGAATAGATAATAAAACAATACAGTATTATTTGGTCAGGAGGCTCGAGGGGGGGGGGGTACTTTCCCTTTAGTAAACTAGGGGTTTGGGGCAGTATCACCTCAAAAGCCAAAGTGTTAAATCACTTGAATTTAAAAGTATGATATGTAAAATTTACTTGCCATGAGTAGAGCTGTAGTTTTCAAACATGAATGTGCATAGTTAATTAATGTAATTTTTATGTTAAAACTTTTATTATCATTACATTAATCATTATGCACTTACACTAAATTACTATACAGTATAGTATAGTAATTTAGTTTTCTTATATTTTTAATATTTTTTTTTTTTACTTTTTAAACTTTTAAGTAAAACTTTTATTAGAAAGAAACTAATGATTATGCAATTATACTACTGAATGCACTATTTTTTTTTTTTTTTTTTAATTTTTTAAACGTTTTTATAAAAACTTTCTTCAGGATCAGGAATTTTTTTACTTTTTAGATCTGTCATATATGCGAATGGACATTGTGCAGAAGAGCTTTAAAGGCCGTTTTACATTTACTATTTCACTCGCCATAAATGCAAGCCATAACGCAGGTCATGTCAGGGTAGATTGCGAGTGATTAGTGCACTGCTTTACACTTACCATAACGCATTCCATCAAACGGAACATTTACACTTCTCAATTGTCATCATGCCTACGTTTTATTTACGAAAAAAATAGCAGTGATTTATATAAAAACCATTTAATCAATGCATCGGATAGGTGAAAGAATGTCTTTAATTAATTAAAATAGGAAATATTCATGTTTTTTTTTCATCGTTTTGTGTTTCTTTGTTTTCAGTTTCGATAAAAAATTCAGTCGCGTTAAATCTCGATCAATGGCGATATCTTTTCAAGATCTCGCATCGCTGTCGATTCGAATTTTCAAGCCGAAATTCTGAAATGATTTTGATTAATAATGTAACATTTTATGAAAGCATCCACGAAAACATAAGGAAAAGATTCCCTCCGATCGTGAAAATCATTTTTGTAATCGGTAATTTTGAATAAATAGATACAAATCGATTGGACTTCCAAGTTCTACAATTCGTCACCAGGAGCGCTAGTGGCGATGTCCAGCCATCTGATGTCGAGACATTTCTTCGAAAATAGAGCATGGGCTATCGCTGGACATCTCCGGGACATGTCTGATGTCGAGGTGATGGCGAGTGAAATAGTAAATGTAAAACGGGCTTAAGTATCACATACCTGTATCTTAAGAAAATTGTTAGGTAGCTGATAATATGATATATATCGATTCTTTCTTTTAGAATATAATATACAAGATTCATTATTTTGCTAATTTAATAGAAAATTAAACATGCCCTATTGTTGGCAACCTCTTGAGAGTCAATAGATGTTTCAAACAGATTATAGACTTTATTAAATGAAGTGAATTAAATCGTAACCAGTATTTGATGGATTCAAGCAAATTCTACATTTTTAACCAGTTTAATATTTTCTACCCATTTTCTGCATCACCATCTTCTCTATCCTTTGAACCAGTGAAATAATCTTAGTTTTTTTTACTTTTTTTATTTAAAACTTCTCCATGTAGATCCCTTATGAGGAGGGGGGGGGGGTTGTATATGAAGTGAACTCCCATAGACTGCAAATAATGCATCATAATTTACTGTGTAATCCATTTTCAGTTTTCACATGATTTCATTTAATTTCATTAAAATTAAAGTTAGGCAACTGAACAAAAAAAATATTTTAATTAATTTTTCAGCAAATGGAAAATATGAAAGTAAATTATTGGTTCTGAAGATAAATTGTTTTTTTTTTTTTGTTTTTTTTTTTTTTTTTGTTTTTTTAAAAAGCAGTATTTTAAAGCAAGTAGGCTTTTTAGTCTCTCAGTAATTATTTAATTAAATCTACAAAAACTAATCTTTCTATATTTGATTTCATTTTATAAATCAAAATAAAACTTAAAAAATAATGTATTTACTGCTGTCATTTTTTTATGTTTTGATTGTATTATTACTTACTTGTAATTAAAATTAATAAAATGAAAATGATATATTGATATTAGCATTGATGATATGGAGGAATGTATAAAATTACTAATGAATTGTGGATTAGAGGAATAGACAGAATAATTAATATTAATTAATAACTAATTAATATTTTTTGTGAAAAACTGAAGGGAGGTGAGGTTAAGAAAAGAATTAATAAAGGAATGTAGGAAAGTAATTAAAACATTTATAAGATAGAAAAGCAGCAGAACTGGTCAGAATAAAAAATGATACCTGAAATGGTTGCAAAAAGAGGCAGATTGGCCACTATATTGGTTAGCTTTAATTTTATATAAATAAGTAATTCCAAACACTTGGAGGCAAGGAAATATAACGCTTCAGTAATTATAAGAATGAGTGAAAAAAGAGGAAAGTATAAGCTATGCTTTTTTAACAGGTGTAGTTTGAAGTAGGCCAATGCACTTTGAAATTTAGGACTTAGAACTTCTTAAAAAACATTTATAAGCTTAAAATGATATAAGTTTCAGAGAAAGCAATTGTCTTATTGACCCAAACTCCAAAAAAATTATATTCTAGTTGGTTTATTCTGGAATTAAGTTGCTTTGGCTCATTTTCTTTTTGTTGTTCTGTTGATGGAAGATGATTGCTTCTTCTGAAACTGTTACAGTTGTTTTAAGTTTAAAAATATTTTTTAAAATGTTTTGTCTTAATTCATTATTGCTTAAAGTAGGCCTATATGCTTTGTTTATTGATTTTAAAATAGTGTTTGGTTCTATAAATAGGAAGATATTATTAAGGATGTTAGCAGAAATTGGAATGAAAGGAAAAGTTCCAAGAATAATTATAAATATTTCTGAAAACAGAAATAGCAGATCAGGTAAAAGATATGTTTTTTTATAAAAAGGTTAGACAAAGGTGTGACTTAAGAGCTCTAGTATTTCTTATATTGGTTAACAATTTTGAAGTAAAATTCAGCAAGTAAAGATTAGCAGGGATAGAAATGAAATATATAGTTTGATCAATGAAGAGATGCGATAGTCATATGGTGTAACAAAAACTGAGTTAAACACGATGCTCAAAGTTATTAGAGCAGATGATTGTAAGTTATGGATAGATCTCAAGAAAACAAATAGCCTATAATTATTTTTAGAAAAGGGTTAGGACAAAAGTTGGTATTAGAATGATGTATAAATATTGGCGACTAATAAATATCAGTTTTTAGGTAGATGATACATGACTCAAAACTTGGGCAAATAAAAATAATAAGATTAGAAAAGAAAAAGGGATATCTACCATCTGGTAACTAATAAAAATTATTAAAAGAGTAAACACTTATTGGAGTAAAACATCTATTTAATACAATGATAATGATTGCCATTTGGTATTTATGGAGGTTGATGAGTGGTGGAGAAAAGATGAATCTGCAAAATTTATACATGAACCTTAGTATTGAATCTCAATAGGACATTTCCTAACTTTATTGCTTGACTGAATAGGACTTGATTCTACAAGAATTGAATGTATCAGGAAAACATAAATTACATGATTAGATTATTGCAATATCCAAAAGAAAAATTCCCAAAGTTACTTGAAAAGATAGAAAAGGCAAACAGGAGAAAGATCAAATAAATGGATCAAGTTGAAAAGCAAACAAACAAGAAGTTTCTGAAAGAACTGAAAGCCTACTTACCTTAAAATGTTTTTTTTTTTTTTTTTATTTTATTTGAAGTCATGAAAACAACAAAAATAAAAAGCCTACATCTGCTCATTAGAAGATTTCAATTTTACTGAAAAAACTGAATTTAACTTGTATTGCTTGTTTCCTTGTCTGAATCAGATTAATTGAATTACATCAACCACCCACAATTAATGGATTAGCTCAAAGGTTTAATACCCGTTGTTTAAGATATCAACAGAAATTCATTGTTTATGTTTCAAAACTTTTAGGTTGGAATTTTCGTCACCTTCTTCAACTAATTTCTCAATAAGAACTCGCTTAGAAAAGATTTCCAGTATAGAATTTAATTCATCTGTAGTCCTTATACATGTATACTATGTTTCAAGATAGCCTATCCAAGTGCTTCAAAGTTGAGGGAGGAACACACACACACAGACTGATTAGCCCTTAGGAAAGCAGATTAAAAATCATTTAATGACAGAGGTTAATTAAAGAAAATTAATTGGAATAGAGTTACAGAGATCATTTATTAGCAGGAAAATAAAAAGGAATATGTATTAGGCTTAAGCAGCTGTATAATAAAAGGTTATTATGTACATACGCTGTATATTGTAAGGATTTTAAATTATATCCCTAGGACTTTTTACTTATGGGTAAAAATTACAAGAAGAAATATATGCAAGAGCTCTACATCAAAGTTAAGTATGGTGGCATCTGAAAGTAAAGAAATAGTAATAATGTGTGTATACTTGGTTGTAAGAAGAATGAAAATTTGGGAACATGTAATACTTGAATGTAAGAGAATGTAGGATGAGAGAACAGATTATTATTATTATTAAAAGGGAAAACACACAGAAGGAGATGGTGGAAAAAAAAGCACAAAAGATTGATTTTAAGATTCATGAATTTGTTGAAAAAGTAAAGCCAAAACAAATAGACTTAAGATATATAATTTGAGTATATATCATATACTACAGTTATATATATATATATATATATATATAAATAAAGGAGGACATTTGTTCGTTTGTTTATTGTAAACTCCTGAGCCCTTTGACCTATGAGGACCAAATTTTGCAGAATTACTCTTTAGGACCATGCGGAAATAACAGGCTACAATTGAAACCCATATACATCTCCCCCTCCCCCTAATTTAATCCCTTTCACACTTTCGTATAGTGTTCAAGTAGAGTATGGTTATCGGGTTCAAATCCACTTGGTGGCAATAATTTTTTTTTTTTTTTATTTCCTTTTTTTTCTCTATTTTTTACTTATCTTTACTTATCTTTTTTATTCATGATTACCCATTAAAAGTGGATTCTCCCACCCAACTCGTGACCGCTTTCTCACAACCACATGGTAAAAGTGGATTCTCCAAACCCATGACTGCTTTCAAAACCTGCGAGCGAGTCTGTGACTGTTGCGGGGTGGGGTGGGTGACCCAGGATTTTTCGGGTCCTTCCGGGACATCAGGTTCACCCACATCGATAAAAATGAAAATGTGAGCATGCTCAATACTATACCTAACATTTTATACCTTATTTGTATTGTGTGTCTTATGGTTTTGGAGGAGATAGGGCCACAAAAAAATCAACTTTTCTTTTATACAGATAGATAATGAATTTTCTTTTCTTTTTTTTAAAATTATTTTGAAATAAGTAATATTCTTCTTAACCTTTTTTTTAATTAAATGTTTTTAATTTAAGAACAACAAAAACTTGATTTTAGACTAAGGGATATAAACGGGGGCAAACTTTATCCCTTCGTAGGCATATCTCTAAAACCGCTTTAGTTGGAAACACGAAATTTCACTGAAATGTTCTTTGTCAATATCAAAATGAGACGTATTCAACTAATTTTCTATTTTTGGGTCCTAAAGGGTGTAAACAGGGAGGGAGGGGGAGAAACTTTACTGTAAGGTGCTTTATGAGGTTTTTAGGTTACAAAATCAGAATTACTTTGTAATCATCACATGCTTTTTTTTTTTTTTACGTTTGAAGTGATAGGGGTGGGAAGTCTTATTTTCTCATCTTGTTATTAATCTAAGGCTTATCAAGTTACAAAATAGGAATATAACATTAATTTAACTACCATGTGACTTTTTTACTAACTGGAAAAGTTTCAAAGTCATTCCACAATTACAGTTTCTTCATCATCAACATCACAACAACTCTTTTTTTGTAACCCGAGGAAAGCAGGGTATTTCTGCTAGTCTGTATATATGTGTGTGTGTGTGTGTGTGTGTGTGTATATATATATATATATATATATATTATTTCTTGAAAATAATTTATATTATTTCTTAATGATAGTTAAAAGGATACAAAACAAAAAATTAGTAATATATAATCTTTTTCATAATGTTTATTTCATGTTTACCGAGTAAGTGCGTTCTGTACAGGTAGTTGAATATTAATTGAAAAAGTTATAAATGTACGATTTTTATTCTTTAAAATGAAACACAGTGTAAACGGTCGCAGATACAACATAAAAAAGTTTATCACTGGAAATTTCTTGGCTGAGGCGAGCTTTAACCAAAAGCTTAGGCATCAGACAAGTATTGGCGTAAAATCGATGTAGTTCCAATTATGGCAGTTTTTTTGAGTTCCGCTGCTGTGATGATAGTAGTTCCTAGTTGAGAGTAATAATCAGTAAATTTTGGGGAAATTGTGCCCAGAGTGCCGATGATGATAGGCAGCACTTTTGTATTTTTATGTTAAAGTCGAGTAGTTTTATGTGCCAGAGCCCTGTATTTCTCAGTTTTTTCACTCTCTTTCTCCTGGACTCGGGACTCCTTAGGGATGGCAATGTCAATCAGAGTGGCTTGATGTTGTTCAACCACAGTGATGTCAGGTGTGTTGGCTTCCAATGTGGTGGTCTGTTTGGATTCTAAAATCCCAAAGGATTTTTACCTGTCCATTGTCCAAGACCTTTTCCACTGTGTGTTGCCAGGGTTTCTCTGAAGTCGGGAATCCAAATTTGTGGCAGAGGGCCCAGTGAATTTTCTTGGCCACATCATCGTGCCTCTTCTTGTATTCTGTATGGGCAATTGTTGAGCATTCGCATATTAGATTCGCACTGTTTTGTCCCGGCTATTACATAATCTACATAGGCTGTTGTTGCTAGTGCCTTGTATTTTGGCTTTCATCATATTCGTCTGAAGGGCCTGCTCTTGTGCAGCAAAAAGCAGACCCTCAGTCTCTTTTCATAGTGAACCATTTCTAAGCCAAGTCCAAGTAAGTTCTTTGTCATGTTTGTGTTCAATTCCTTTGAAAGAAGCCCCATGTAGGGGCTTATTCTTCCAATTTTCCAGCCGGGTCTTATAGACTTGTTTTTTATAGTCACTTTTGTTCTGCATATTACGAAGAAAGTTTTCAGTTTTAACTGCTGTTTTTCAGTACTCTTGCTGATGTAATCATAGAGGCCACATTTTTCTTCTTCAACTGTTTGCTACACTTGTAACAGTCCACGGCCTCCAATATTTCGAGGTAAGTAAAGCCTATCAATGTCACTTTTTGGATGTAATGAGTGATACATTGTCATTAATTTTCGGGTTTTTCTATCAAGTAGTTCAAGTTCAGCAATTGTCCAATCAATGATTCCAGCTGGGTATCTTATTAAGGGCACAGCCCAAGTGTTTATCGCTCGGATTGTATTTCCAGCATTCAGCTTCGATCTTAAGATCTTTCGGACTCTTTTCAGGTACTCTGATCTAGTTATGTTTTTGACCCTATTGTGCATGATGGTATCCATTTCTAGAATGCCCAGGTATTTGTATGGGTCTTCTTTGTTTAGTGATCTTATAATGTCCCCATTCGTGAGTTCTATTCCTTCAATATTTTGTATTTTGCCTCTACGTATTGTCAACATGGCACATTTATCTAGCCCAAAGTTCATTTTTATGTCTGTGCTGAAAATCCGCACAGTATTGAGCAAAGATTCTAGCTCAATTGGGCTTTTTGCATACAGTTTTAAGTCGTCCATATAGAGCAAATGGTTAACTTTGCCTGCTTGAGCTGAAATTTGGTATCCAAGTCCAGTTTTGTGTAAAATTGTTGTCAGTGGTATTAGGGCTATGTTAAACAGTAAGGGCGATAATGAGTCACCCTGGAAGATGCCTCTTCGTATTTTTACATTGCCTAGTACAGTGTTGTTAGCCAACAATGTTGTTGACCACTGCTTCATGCTGCTTTGAACAAATTTTCTAATGTTATCGCTTATCCCATATATCTCCAGGCAGTTGTTAATCCATGCGTGAGGCAGTGAGTCAAAGGCCTTCTTGTAATCGATCCAGGCCATATTTAAGTTAGTTTGGCGACGTTTGCTATTTTTCAGTATCATTTTATCAATTAGCAGCTGATCTTTTATGCCTCTTGACTTTTTAAAATTCCCTTTTTGCTCGACTGGGTAGAGGGCATTTATTGTTAGATGATTGTATATTGTTGTGGCCAGAATTTTTGTAAATAGTTTGAAAGTTGTTGGGAGGCAAGTAATTGGGCGGTAGTTGTTGGGTGTATTGTCTTTGTCTAAGTCCTTTTTAATAAGAAATGTTCTTCCTTTTGTTAGCCAGTCTTCTGTTGTGGCATTTTGGAGCATCTTGTTGTACTGAGTAGCAATGCGGTGGTGTAAACTTGTCAAGTACTTTAACCAGAACCCATGTAGTTCATCTGGTCCTGGTGCACTCCAGTTCTTTACAGTTTTTACATGTTTTTGGACCATTTCTTCTGTTATAATGATATTTTCCATTTTCTTATTTTTCTTTTTTTTATTAATGTCCTTGATCCATGTGGCTTCAGCATTGTGGTTCGCTGGATTTTTCCAGATACCTTTCCAAAAATCCAGGGTCTCCTCCTTGTCTGGTCCTTCATTGTTTTGTGGTGTGTTTCCTTGTTCCAGTGATTTGTAAAAGTTCCTCTGGTTTTTACTAAATTGCATATTTTGGGTAAATTCTTTGATTTTCGCATCATATCGTTGTATTTTTGCTGCAGTTGCAACAACTCGTTGCTTTAATTCTTCAGTTACTGTGGCTATTGTTTTACGTTCAAGGTCATGCCTCCTGTAGAGGCCAATTTTTATTTTCTCATTTTTAAGCTTTTCTTCTCGTATTGATTTTCAGATATGAAATGTCTGATAGCATTTTTTCAATTTTCTTCTTAAGTCTTATTCTCCACTTTTGAGGTCCTTGTAGTTTGTACTGTTTGGGTAATTTGTACCCCAATTCCAGTGTGGCTATGTATTCTGCACTATACATTAGCTCATTCGTTCTTTTAATGATGCTGTTGGAATGGTGCTAATGTCTGTGTTAATATCAGTTAGGAGGCTTCTAACTTGCTTGCTGCGAATTTTCCGCAGTGGAGGTAGCCTCTGATGATTGTTTTCATCATCAAGACGTTCAATTATACACTCTTTTAGCAGTTTTTGTTGGTCGGTTAGTTCAGGATGGTCTGCAACATCAACAGTTCCTTCAGGTACAACTGGCGTATTCATGCCTGTCAAATTATCTAGCTGTTGTGGTGTAATTAAGTCTTGGTTATTGTCATTTTGGTCAGGCTCCTGAGCCTGCCTCTTTATTTCATTTAATTCCAGTTCAGAGAATAATTTTGCTCTCATAATCATATGTCATTGTTGCATTATTCTAGGTTCAGAAATGTCATAGTCTGGGTTTCGTTCAGTCCAAATTCTCATCATCCTCTTTTGATATCCCCTCTCTGAGGGGTTGGACATATAGTAGCATTTAATAATTTCACGATTTTCACCAATAGTCCAATTTTTTCGTACATTTTTTGGCAGTTTGATTTGGTCAGCTGCTGCATCTGCTGTCTCCTGTAGCCCACTTGTCGACAGGTGCCCAGGGAGCCTATCACCTGCCACAGCCGTTGTTGACCCGGGCCGCGACTGATCCGGAATAGGACTTTTGTTCATCTTGCTCATCAGAGTTGATGGTGGACTCTTAGTTTTCTCCCAGAGTTGAGGCCTGTCTGCCTTGGGTGGCCTTTCTGGTAGAATACACTACCGACAGCATAGCCCTCAGCTCTGAGGTACTTCAGCCCACCCGGCACGACAAGCCGGTCCCCCATCAGGTGGGTATATATATATATATATATATATATATACAGTGAAACTTCTCCGAGCGGCCACCCCTGTATAGCGGCAACCCTTCTAAACGGCCAATTTTTCATGGCACGGATTTTTCGACTCACAGACCTAATGTTAAAATAACCTGTATCAGCGGCCATCCGACCCCCTCTAAACGGCCACCGAGTGGGATCGCCCATTTCATTTTTCGGGAAATTCTACTCACTCCATGCTTTAATTTTGACGAAATTATCGAAAATTCCGAAGCGGTTGCAAACGAATCGGTTGGAGATCTGCTTTTTAAAGTAAAAAACGAACTTGAAAAAATGGTTGTTTTAGAGAAAAGTAAAAACTTAAAACAGACACAAATTGTAGCCTTTTTTAAAAAAATGTAAGAAAGCATGAAATAAAGTACTGTACTATTTTCTCTTTAGATAAATTTTAAATTTCATTTTAAATAAGGAATACATCAGACTTGTTTATATTATGCATTATAGCAATTATCTTATAATAGTAAATAAAACCCTTCAGAGCGGCCACCCCCTCTGAGCGGCCAAATATTCTCGGTAATGTGGGGTGGCCGCTCAGAGAGGTTTCACTGTATATACATATATATATATATATTATTATAATATTTTTTGGTTTTCAAAATGTTAAACTGATAATGTAGATCCTCCTTTATCTAGAAAGAAGTCAAATTTTTTTAGTATGCTTTCTCAAGAATTATTTTATGAAAATTTTATGACAATTTTTACATTTTTGTTCTAAAGGTTTTCTTTGTAAATATAGTTTACTTTCAAATTTTTGCTTAATAAACCCATCTGTTACTTGTTTCAATCAAAATTTATTTTGTCATTATTTATCCTAGTTAGAACCCTTAACTCTCACCCCTAATAAATAATTAGTGAAGCAAATAATTAATTTTCCTATTGACCTGCAAGTTGAGATCTTTAGTTATTATAAATTAAAATTTTAGTATGAGTGAATGAAAAAAAAAA
>JAFIDM010009631.1:160877260-160904433 GCA_023159025.1 Thereuonema tuberculata | reverse complement strand
ATGCATATATATATATATATATATATATATATATATATATATATATATATATATATATATATATATATATATATATGCATATATATACATACACACTTTTAAAAATTAAGAGAATTGTAGATTAAGTGGTTAGGATAAAATTTATAACAAGTTTTTTTTTATGTCAAATATTTATTTATTTATTTATTAAAATGAATCCTTTATTTGAATTTATCTTGTTTAGGGTTATAGCCATATAAGGTTGTAAGTTAATTAATAATACAATTAGTATAGCTATAAAGGAGATTATTATTTTACACCAAAAACACTGCTGGCCATTAAAAGTGCAGCACTAAGAAAGACAAGAGCTATCAAAGCCATATTTATTTTACCGATAACTTATGTTACAAGGGTGAAATGATTATAATTACAACTTGGTGCGACTTGTGCAATGTAAAGAAATCAGTATCTCGTGTAGCCACCATGGATGGCAATAACGTCTGCTACGCGCAGCATAGAGAGGAAAAGACGGATGTGCGTTTGGGGTATGTCATTCCATGCGGTTTGAACAGTGTCAAGTTCATCTACTGTAGCCGTGGGAGGTCTGTGGTGTGCCAGTCCTTGTGCGATCATGGACCAAACGTGTTCAGTATGCGACAGATCCAGTGAACATGCGGGCCATGGAAGAAGTTGAACATGGTGGCCATCCAGGAATTGTCGAACTTTGCATGCCACTTGCGGTTGTGCATTTGTCCTTCTGGTTAAGTAGCCCCAGGAAGGCCCTGAAGATAAGGGACAACAACAGGATCCAACAGCTCAAAGATGTAATGGTGGCTATTCAATGTACCGGGAATGCGTACTAAGTATATGTGAGACTAGAATCCAATGGCACCTCATACCAAAATGCCAGGTGCCAGACTGGTATGGCAATGCATATTGCAAGACTCACTCAGTCTTTTGCCGCCAGACATGGATGCAACCATCATGGTGCTGCAGACAAAAGCAGGATTCGTCATAAAAAACAATGTTATGCCATTTGTTCCTCCATGCACAACGTTTTAGGCACCATTGCAGCTGCAGATGCCTGTTGTGTACAGTCACAGGTAGCCGAAGTAATGGGCACCTTGCAAGAATTTGCTGATGCTGCAGACAACATCGAAGCTTATGTGCAGAGACTGATTGTTGTGGAACACGCCCTAATTCTTGAGGTAGAGATTGTGATGTGGCTATATGATCTGTAATAGCCATGCTCACAAGATGTCTGTCCCCTCTTTCGGTGGTGTGATGGGACCATTGGGAACCTTCGTGTCAATGAGTTTGTCCCTCCTCGACCCACCGAGTCTATATTTGCATCACTGTGGTGATATTATATTATTATCTATCTTTGTATCACCAACACAAGCATCTATTTCTTTGAAAGATAATCTGCAGTCTTGATATGAGACAATTCTCCCATGATCAAAGTAGTAAACTTGCTGGTATGGCTGCCATATTCTTCGACAACTTCTTCTTCTGTCCACAAGAAGGGCGAGGAAACATAATTCCAATAGTTCACAGCGGCTCTCTATTCTCCTCTGTTTATTGCTTCCAGAGGGTGTTACAGACTCTCAGTATTTTCATATGTGTGGTGCTGCTAATCATTTACATGAGCTCACATGATCTACACATCATGCAAATTTCAGGTCTATCAGATGCGTCCTTCCTGGTGTTGCACTTTTAATGGCCGGTAGTGAATTAATAAATTATTTGCTACATTATATCCTATATGTTAGCAGGACTGTAACAATCTAAATTTACATATGCATTTAATAATGAGGCAAACAAATTCAAATGATTGCTTTCTGTATTTTATAATGGATACTTGGAAATATTTTTAATTGTCTTTGATTTACGATAAAATTCATAACTCTTGTGACTAATTTTTGTTGTGTATGTGACTGACATTATTAAGGGATACTTGTATCTATTTGGAGATCTTCTCATTATATTTGTCTAATATTAGTTGTGTCAGAAATGTATGAATACTGTATCTGGTTTCTGGAATTTCTTCATCTGTTATTACTGGTTTGTCCCATTATGTCTTATGAGTATCTGTTTCTATGATTTGTTTTGGTTTATATTTAGATTGTGGTTTTTTCTTATTTTTCTTATATTGCATCAATTTTCATTAGTTTTTGAGTTATACTGTATGATTTTATGTGTCTTTCTTTGTATTCTGTATTGTCTAAGAACTGACAATGAAAGTAATATGATCTGTTTGTCTCGGTGTCCGGAAATTTGTTCGAAAGAAATTTGTTCGACGGTAATTTGTTCGAGGTAATTTGTTCGAACGGTAACTTGTTCGAACGGTAATTTGTTCGAAAGGTAACTTGTTTGAACGGTAATTTGTTCGAACGGAAATTTTTTCGAATCGAACATTTCCTAGTGGGTGTTCGAAAAATATTCTCTTTAACAATTTTTAATATTTATCTAAAGAAAATACATTTATCATCAATTCGTAAACAATTCTGAAGTTAATTCATTAAATTAAGTTAATTCATGAAAATCGTTTGTAAGCGAAATCTATTGTAAAAATATTTTCAATAATACGGAAGTTTTATAAGCAAATCAATTGTAAAAAAAAAGTTTTGCAATTATTATAAATAATGTTATTAACAGTATATAAGTTGTATATATTCCCAAGAGTTTTCCTATATTGTTACCGGATTCTTTATTATATTTTACGAAGAGTTTTTTCGATGTATATAAGAAGGCCTGGTGAAGCAGTAAAAAGAAATAAAACGGCGAAATATAGCGTTGATAAGAAGAGGATGTATGTTGTATCATTTTTAGTAGTTACTTGCATATTATGTTTGAATATTAGAGCATCAATTCTTAAGTTTGTTCGAACGGTAATTTGTTTGAATGGAAAAATGTTTTATAGAGGAAAAATATTCGAAAGAGAAGATCAACAGAAACCAAAATAATGCTTACTATGCTATACAAAATGATTTAAATAATATTATGAAATGGTCTTTTAATAATAAAATGAATATTAACTGTAATAAGACAAAAACAATGTTAATCAGAAATAAAAAAAAAAAAAAGTTAAAACAGAACTATGTTTGTATTTGCCCAAAAAATACTGCTGTAATTTGAATTCTCAAGTTGAATATGATTTTATAATATGTAATTGTGATCGAATTCATAATGTAGAAAGTCAAAATTATTGTAGATAATAAATTCAATTGGAATATCCATTACAATTTCATAATTAATAAGCTTAATTCTTTAACATATTTCTTTTATCATATAAAAGAAATGTTTCCTTTTTAAACAAAAATTAATTATATATAAATCCCTTGTGGATTCAATTCTTAATTATGGATTGGACTGTTGGATTCCTATTAATAATAAACAATTAAATAATATTAATAAGATTGTTTTAAAATCTTTAATTACTGTATGTATATGTTCATTTTAAAAATAAATCTAATTTGGAAAAACAACATATTAGGGAAAAATATAAAATTTTATTGATCAAAGAAAAATTTATTTATAATACAATAATAATTAATTTTTATTCAGTTAAAAATTATTTCTATTTATAATCTATTTTTACAATAGATTTCGCTTACAAACGATTTTCATGAATTAACTTAATTTAATGAATTAACTTCAGAATTGTTTACGCGATGATAAATTTTCTTTAGATAAATATTCAAAATTGTTAAAGAGAATATTTTTCGAACACCCACTAGGAAATGTTCGATTCGAAAAAATTTCCGTTCGAACAAATTACCGTTCGAACAAGTTACCTTTCGAACAAGTTACCTTTCGAACAAATTACCGTTCGAACAATTTACCGTTCGAACAAATTACCTCGAACAAATTACAGTCGAACAAATTTCTTTCGAACAAATTTCTTTCGAACAAATATCCGGGAGCCGTTTGTCTCAGTGTGAAGTTGGTGTTTTTCACATTTGTTTGTACTTATGTCTTCTTTTAGTGGGTGGTTTTTATAACTTAAAGTATTTCAAACTTGGTCTTAGATTATTATTAATTTTTGAAGTAATTAGGTATGTTTGTTAATATTGAATATTTGCTAATTCAACAATAAAAACAGGCACCTGTGCTTCATGCAGGGCTACTGCAGAAGTATGCTCAGTTTTGTTTTAGGCACTTTACATGAATTGAAATTTATTTAATTTTCACAAGCTTAGTAATTTTTGTTAATGAGGCGAAAATGGCAGAGACAGACTCAACTGCTGCAATTGATTCATAATTTATTACCTAAATGTCAAAAAATGTAAAGATGTAAATATTTATATATATAAATATTTTTTACTATATGCAATTAAAATACTTACCTTGGACAGATCAAATATGTCTAGCAGTGTGTTGTGTAGGATAAATTCACAGTGCCTTTAGTAACATTGTATTTCCAGCTGTGGCTTTGTAAAGATTGAAAGAGATATCTCAGATAGAGAACAATTACACTGAGGTCATGTGTTAAGAGTTTCATCTTTACTATTTGTATACTTTCACCACTTTCTTTTTTTTTTTAGAAAAATTTGAAGGATAACCTAAGTAATATATTTTGATTTTGACTTAACCTTTAACACACAAACCTGAATTCTTTCGGAAAAATATTTTTCTACATAACAAATAATGGAACTCGTAATAATGTATCAGTCGGATACGTTTAAGAAGGGAAGTTAAATTTTAGTTATGTTGTTTCATTCCTTAAATACAGAATATGCATTACTCTCAGAGTTGGGAAGTAACACTTTATTAGTAATGCCGTTACTAGTAACAGTTATTTTTTGTTGTAACGATCGATAACGCCATTACTTTTTTAATTGAGTAACTGTAATTCAGTTACTTTAATTTGTAATGGAGTAACGAAAACACATTACTTTTGTTTTTGTTCATTTTTTTTTGGTTTACTTTTATACCAAGCTATTGGGAGGTTTGGCAAGAGCTGTTTCAAAAACGACATATCAGTTATCGTGACGCTAGTGTTGCTCAAGATCTTTTCTATGAAGATTATCTTGAGAAACTAAGTCCAAATCTCATCCGTGGTCTTATCCCAGTCATTCTTGTTTGAATCGTCCAAAGAAACATCAATTTTTATGAGTCTCTTGAGTAGTTTACTTCAAAATGCAGAAGGCTACTGACAAACAGCATTATAAATTCGAACTTCCATTGGAAACAAAGATGTCTGGTAAAAAGTAATGTTGTAAAAAAAAACTTTAAAAAAAGCCTTTCAACTTCATATAACATATACAGTCGGACCTCTATTTAACGAAGTCGCTAAATCCCGAAAAAAAGTTCGTTATATGGAAAATTCGTTTCCACATACGTTTAAGTACCACATACGTACTTAAATTTTACTAATAAAGTCTGTTAATTTTGTCTGAGGTTTTTTTTTTTTTTTTTTTTTTTTTTTTTTTTTGAAAAAGTGTTTTCGCTCATAGTACATATCACATTTTTGCAATGCACCAAAACCCCCTTCAGTATTTTCTTCAAATTGTTATCCGCATCGGATTGTTTCAAATGATTTTAGCATTTCATCAAGCGAAGGTTTTTTGATTTCTGCATCATGATCATTTCCATTTTCATCATCTTCATCTTCATTGCAATTCATAGCTGTGTTGTTTTTATTTTTCACACTGTCCAAAATATCCGATTCAGTTAGTGTTTCCGAGGTCTCAACTTCAAAATCAAGCGAAAGATAATCATCAATCAGCATATCATCATTAATTTCTTCTTTTTCCCTCAGCTGTATCCACATTTCTTTCATTTCCTCTAAGGGAATATTGATAATAAAAACATTTCGCGGAGGAAAAAAAAATAGATACCATGAAGAAGTTCGTTAAATAGAAAATGCACTTCGCTATTTGGAGGTTATTTTACGAAGAAATTAGCAAAATGTTCTTGGTTCCAAAGAAAAGTTCGCTAAATAGAGAAATTCGCAAAATAGAGGTTCGTTAAATAGAGGTCCGACTGTACATTTAAAAACGTAAATTACTACTGCAAAATTATGATTCCTTTGTTTGCGATGATGGCATTCTAACCAATCCCTTCATAAAGTAGTGCCTTGGTAGATGCTTCCAAATGAAAAGTATTTGAAGTAAACTATTATTGGAAGTTAATAATTTTTAATTTTAAATGTAAAACTTGGCATTTACATTTACGTCTAAGAGGCGATCTTTCCATCGAGAATTTTGATAACCTTGCATCTTAATGTGACTAAGCCGATATTTCACATTGAATAAATCTAATTTGATGTAAATATTGCTTGCTAATGAGAAAGATGCTTGTTTATTTTTAATATTTTTTGATAAATAAACAAATATGTATCCGAATGTCTGTGAACTAACAAAGATTTCTTTCTATTCCTTGATTGTAATAAAGAACTATAAAATGTGTCGTCAAAATTTAGAGAGAAATATGCGCTTTGTCCAAATTACCTTCAAAAGGATCAATATATTTCATTTGTGATAAAAACAAGAAAAATGACAAAATAATTTCATTTAAATCAAAAACTTCCTCAAATGTGTTGAATTTTTTTAAATGTAGACAGTAGGCTACTAAAGACTTTGGCACACACAATAAAAATTCAAAAGTAGTAATTCATCTAGAAATTATAAAAGATAAGAAAATACTTGAACCCACTACAATTGCAGGTTATCTTCCCTTTTTAATTAAAAAGAAAAATTCTAAATAAAATTCCTGAAAAATAAAGTAAAATAAATCTATACATAATTTTGTAATACAATCAATCAATTTTTATAATGTGATATGACAGTTACAGCAGAGTTTTTAAAATACAGGGTGTTTCAAAAATACACGGCATAATTTCAGGTATGTATTTCCCACATGTAGACAATCAAAATAGTTCATTACAACATATGTCCGGAAATGCTTCATTTCCGAGTTATGGCCTTCACAACATTGAAAATCACCGGAACGTTTTTCGTTCCGCCGGTCGTTGCCATTACAGAAGATGTTCAAAATGACCACCTCCTGCTTGAATACAGACCTCACATCGATGTCTCAATGACCTGCGAACACGATCCCACACTCCAGGAATGTTGCGTATGTCCTCAGAACGTGCCACAATTCGATTCCGAAGGGATTCCAAATCAGGCACCGGAGACGAATAAACCAATGATTTTAAATGGCCCCACAAGTAGAAATCGAGAGGGTTCAGATCAGGTGAGCGTGGAGGCCAAGCAATTGGGCCACCTCTACCTATCCATCGATCAGGAAACGTTCGATCCAAGTACCGGCGAGCCGTACGACTGAAGTGTGCAGGAGCGCCGTCATGCAAGAAGTGAGCGTGCTGACGATCGATCAGTGGAGTGTCGTCATAAACATGAGGTATGGTGTTTTCCAGGAAGTTTGTGTACGCCTGCCCCGTAAGTCTGTTTACAAGTACATGGGGTCCAACTAATCGATCACCAATGATACCGGCCCACATGTTGAGGGAGAACCGCACCTGGTGATGAGATACAACAGTTGCATTTGGGTTTTCATACGCCCATACATGCTGATTGTGGAAATTTGTTATGCCATCTCGTGTGAACTGTGCTTCATCTGTAAATAATACTAAGGCAGGAAAGTTCGGATTTGCAGCACACTGCTGCAAGAACCACTGACAGAACCTAACTCGTGCAGGGTAATCTGCTGGTGACAGCGCCTGTACACGTTGCAAATGATAAGGATACAATTGATGCTCTTTCAGCAGTCTCCAGACAGTCGTATGGGGAACATTCACTTGCAACGCTAACCTTCGTGTGCTGACAGAAGGAGTTCTGTTCACAGTCTCCAGAATCTCCTCCTGTTCTTCTGGAGTTGTAGACCTTGGTCGTCCCCTTCCCAATCCAGGAGAGTGAAATTTTCCATACTCGCACAGACGGTGATGGAGACTTACAAATGTCTTCCGATCTGGACATTGTCGCTGTGGGTACCTCTCCTGGTACAAACGACGAGCCAGCGCAGCATTGCCGTCTGCCTTACCGTACATGAAGTGCATCTCTGCCAGCTCCTGATTTGTGTACATGACACACAGTCGAACGCCAAACACACCACTGAATTTAACCTTCGCCTCGGAATGATCTGTCAGAGTGCCCTCTTAATGTGTCCTTTGACGGCAACGACCTGCGGAAAGAAAAACGTTCAATGAGACATCGATGTGAGGTCTGTATTCAAGCAGGAGGTGGTCATTTTGAACATCTTCTGTAATGGCAACGACCGGCGGAACGAAAAACGTTCCGGTGATTTTCAATGTTGTGAAGGCCATAACTCGGAAATGAAGCATTTCCGGACATATGTTGTAATGAACTATTTTGATTGTCTACATGTGGGAAATACATACCTGAAATTATGCCGTGTATTTTTGAAACACCCTGTATAAATTCTTAATATGAAATTTTAACAGAATATTATTATTGTTGTTTTTTTTTTTTTGTTTGTTAAAATGTACAGTTACTTGTAAGTAACTGTAACTCGGTAACTTAAAATAACTTATCCAACCCTGATTACTCTGAATCAGCATTATTCAGCCTGTAGTATGTGTACCCTCAGGCAATGTGGGGGGAAAAAAAAAAAAAAAAAAACACAACACACACACACACACACAGAGAGAGAGAGAGAGAGAGAGAGAAAACTCCTCTTAACTGTTCACCTTGGGACCGGATCCTAGGCCTGTTGGCAAAATGGCCGGTTAAACCGAAAATACACAAATTAAATTAGCTTTTAACTGAATTAAAGTACTTCTACTGTTTAATTATACAAAAAAGATCAATAAAAGAAACAAAGATTATATAATTTTACAAAATAAAAATTTATATATTTACAGTATGTACAAGTTACAATATACACTCATATACTTGTTGTCACAAGCACATATCACAATAACCAAACACAAAACTTTCTTTCATCCTAGATATAAATTTATGAAACAAACACACACATTTGCTAAAGTAATTAAAAGGAAACTGTACAGTGTGTTGTTGTGTGTGTTGCTTGCACAGATTTACCAGTGCCACCTTCTTTCAATTCAATCTCATTTTGCATGAATTCATTTCTTGGTCATATTTTTGAAGCCTTCTTTCTTAACAAGCTTAACTTCTATTTTAGGTTTAATTTTGATTTTCTAGTTTTCTTTCTTTCTTTGTTAAACAAAGATTGACAGTATGTGAAATATTTCCTTTTTCTTGTCTGGTTTTTAGCCTGTCTAGCAGTCTGTATAAACATTGTAGTTAACATCAAATTTTGCCAAGATCCGTTGTACAAACATAGGAAATTGAAATGACATTTGCTTAATTTGTTATCCTCTCAGCTTGGCAACCAAAAGTGAAAATCTCGCCATCTCTATGCAGTGTCACAAGTAGATGACACTTGTTTTGTTTGTTACTGCCCATCTGAAAATGCTATCCTTCTCTGCTGTTGTTGCGATCAAGAGCACAGCAACAATTTGAAGCAATAATGCAGCAAGTTTCTCTCTGATACTTTGTAGAATCTCATACAGAGATGATCGACCTTACATGAATTTTCCTGTCCTTCATGCTGTAGATTAAAAAAAAAAAATCTAACACCTGCTCCAGTGCCTGCTACTCTGACTGCTGCTGCTTCGTTTCCAACTACAATTCAACCAATGATTCCATGTGCTCCTTTAGATGTAACATTGGAGCTCATTTATGGAAAACATTTATATCTTGGGTCTTTCAGGCTTTGCTGCCTTCCCCTGATGTGTCTTTGGGTCTCGCTTTAAATTTCAAAGCATTTCAGGAGCTTGTGTAGGTGATTTAAACATGATTCTTCTAATGCACTGTTGCTTCTTTGTATATATCTGTCATAGATGAAATTCACGAAAATTTCTTTTTATAAATCTGTTATTATCAGAAAGGCAAGACAAGAGTCTCCTTACTTCTCCATCGATCTCATTGTATTTTTATTTTTCCATTCAAAAAAATCTATCTCTTACTTCAGCATCTCTGCATCCAGTAACTTTCCAATTCCCTTCCCAATAGCCTTTTATGCACTCTGGTCAGGCTTAGCCTTAATTGTCTGTCATCCAGTTATTAAAGAACATCAAGAATCGATTGCTGCCTGATCAGCAATACGCTGGGTACAAAGTGGGGTAAATGCTGTAATGCTGATAGTATGCTTATGTCTCATTTCTCTGACTTGGTTGAGTTATTTAATTATTACCCACTCCATATGGCCTATAGTAGTCTTTTTCTTATTAATAACATTAATAAGGTGATTTTTACCATTATCCTCGTATTGTGAATGTGCATGTGAAGTGTAATTAATACTACTTATTCATTTGGCTGTAGATGGTACTGCTATGTCTTCACAAGGCAAGATGTAACACTAAAGGCATATATTGTTTTATGAAGCATATAAAAATTATTCTGTCAATTTTTTTTCCTCCCAACAATTTGTCTTAACATAATTCTTTATAGTTGCTGAAAACAATTGTTAACAAATTCTTCAGTGAAGCATCAATTTTACTAATTAAAATTACAGTTTTGGCATTGTAAGGCATAGAAATTTTCCAATAGAAAACATGGAATCTGATTTGTAATTTATCAATGACTTCATTGATTTTAAAAATGACCCGAGGTTATCAGAAAAATAAATAACTTTGAATTGACCTATTGTAATTTCCAATTTGCTTTTGTTATTCTAACGCAGTTTTTCAAGGCGTATTTAGTTTCTAAGCCTTTTTTGTTTTCTTGTCTTATAAATATTTTCTGTAAATTTTACCTTCTGTATTGTAGAAAAATTGCAAATATTGCTTTAATTAGAAGTTGTAGAACTGACAATTATTTTATTTCTTGAGTAATGCTTGCCTGGAATATATATTTTTGAAGGTACCTATTAGATTAAAATACCAGATTATTCAAGGGGAAAAGAAAGAAATAAAGTGTAATGAAATGTAATCATAATACAAATTCAATATTGAAATACTTGAATGTTTACTGAAGCCTGCTAGGTTTTTCTTTCTCCATTGATAATATGGAAAAACTATTGGTAATGTGGCATAGTTAATTGTTGTTCAAATACAATGAGTATACCATTAGAAAGTTTTATTTATTTTAATTACATTGATTTATCACTATTTTTTCATTCTTTATAAATTTAGGAAGGAATTTTCCCAGAAGACCAGGATTCCAGATTGTTGTTGAAGCAAGGCTTGATGGAGAACTTATGACAACTGATGAAGTAGAACACACTGATTGCCCTGATTTTAATACTGAGCTTGCCTGGGAAGTGGATCATAAAAGTTTACGTCTTTTTAGAATGCAACGAATTCCAGTGAAACTCCAATGTTTTGCTCAGAACCAAAAAGGCAGTTCTAAAGAATTACTTGGATATATTGTGTTGGATTTGAGAGTTGCTCATCCTCCCCCGCAGGTTCGTTTTTACTTAACAATTTAGCACCTGTGGCATTTTCTTTGATGTTGTCCATAGGTTGTTCAAATAAAATATAGTAACACACAATTTTTACATTCACTGAATAATTCCATTCAAAGAAAGCTTAGAATGGATTTTTGAAAATTGTAATTTTCTTTCTTGTGCATAGCAGTTTGTTCTCTCTCTCTCTCTCTCTCTCTCTTTGTTTTCTTCCTTATCCATATTTATCCCTAAATAAAAATGGAAATGAATAAAACGCACTTACTTATAAAAAGTTTAATATAAAGTTGTACATGGAATTAATCCAACAGTTTCGGAATACTGTGCGTATTCCTTCATCAGGGACGGCACAAGCATATAGGACATAAGGACAACATTTAAGAGGGAAGTTGACTTCCCTCACTTTCAACATACCTTCCCTCATCATGTCGTCTTAAATGTTGTCCTTATGTCCTATATGTTTGTGCCGTCCCTGATGAAGGAATACGCACAGTATTCCGAAAGTGTTGGATTAATTCCATGTACAACTTTATATTAAACTTTTTATAAGTAAGTGCGTTTTATTCATTTCCATTTTTATTTCATTCCACGCACGTTAAGCCTATTCCATATTTATTCCTCTTTTCATTTTATCTTTTGTGCCCCTACACAGTTTTCTGAAACTGTTGCAATATTTCATTGCAAAAATGTAATTAAGAACCAAAATTTTATTCCAGCTTCAGTTAATATTTATTTATAGTGATCAAAAACATACTTATAGTGCTTTGGAATTATGCTGGATTAAAGTTAATATGTTCTGAAAAATGATAAGTTTTTTTCAAAACAGATATGCAAGAAGACGAAAAAAAAGGAAAGAAATATTAGTCCATGTTATTTTCATGCTAGAATTGTTACGACATTTTTTTTTAAAAATCACTGGGGTTTATAATTCAGGCATGTCCCTAACATTTGAGTGTTAAAAATAAATTACATATTTATAAAATATAATTTATTTTACAAATATGTTTTGCAAATACATAAAAATATAAATAGCTAAAAATAAAAAGCATCACCTTCATTAAACCAAAAGTAAATTTGGCAGCTATATTAACTAATATAATAAGCTTTGGGAGTTTTGAGAATCAGTACTGCTTAGAATTTTGACAACTTAACAGATATCATTTTTTAGAGAAAATTTTGTGGTTTAGCAAACATTTTGGATTCTTTTGGCAATGAAAATGTTGTAAACGTGAAAATTTGAATATTTAATTGGACATCATTTTCTTTATTTCTGTCTATCTTTGTTTGGTTAAATTCCTTTAGTAATAAATTGTAGGCATAAATAACTTGCATTTAATTATTCAATTTTTTTTTTATTTTTTTTTAAACTTACAATTCTTACCATGAAAAATCTTTTACAAAATGAGCTTGATTTCTTTTTTTTTTTTCTTGTTTTAAGCTATCCAGAATTACTGTTCACAATTTTGAGAGTTTAAGCTTAATGTGCATAGATAAAACAATTAATAAACAGAGAATAAGGATAAAACACTTACTGGAGTATTGAAGGTGAATGACAAATGACAGTTTTAAAGTGAAAGCACACTTCATCATAAAGGAATGGCAGAGACACTATACAACAAACAAGGAAGGAAACTTAGCAATAGTGCTAAGTGCTTGCATACTGGTGATTAGATTATAGGCTTTAAGGTGTATTATTTAGATGTTTGAGAAAGAAGTCGAGGATGAGTCAGTTATGAGAGGAAAGGAGTTTGGGCTGTGAATATGGCACTATCAAAGTTATCCTTCCCCTCCATAAATAATTGTAACTCCAAAAAATCCTTCCATCAATTTCACAGTCACTTCATTCTCCTTCAAACAAAAATCAAAAAACTTTTACACAGCCACTTAATATAGTTTACCTTACTATCCATCCTTGAGCAATGTATCATTTGTAGCCAAATCTAATTATGTTCTTGACTTTAAATCAACCAATATAAATATATAGCAGGGAAATGGTCCTAATAATAGAGTTCACTGAATCCCCTGTACTCAAGGTCACCAAATTTCTAAAATTGCAACGTGTCACTATACAGATGAAAAAAAAAAAAAAAAACCCACTCATCTTCTTAGCTATATAACCAAAAAAAAAAAAAAACATTGCGGGACTATTCATTTCAAAATCGGGACAATCCCGGCCATATCAGGATGGTTGGTCACCCTGCCTGCACTTACTGCCCCTCTATCTATGCAGGGTGTAGCATATCATTTTTTCTGCATGTCTTACTGAACAAATAGAAAGCATATTTCCAAAAGACCTCATAAACTCTTACGCTGTTTTACATTATTCGTGAAACTTCTTATTTACAACTGCTAACCCCCCCCCCCCCCCCCTATAATGAGGAATTGCATTCAACTTTGAAACTGCTGGATTTTGTTTACCTTAAATAATCAGTATGTATGCTTTATCCTTATTCTATTTGTATTATCAGACTTTTTAATTAGTGGCAGATGAAACTGTTGGAATTGTATAACTTTTTTTTGTGATTTCTAAACTTTGTTGTAAAATCGTATGTAATTTATTTACAGTTAAATTAGCTGTACATTTTTCCTTTCTTTCTTTCATTTTCAATTCCTCTGTCTTATATTAATTAATTATTACTGTTATTTTTCCTACCAGAAGCCCAAGTGGTATCCATTATTAAGTTCTAAATATCGTGGTACGAAACCAGAGCTAAGACTTGCTCTCTATATAGATAAAGATAAACATGGGCCTCCAGATTTAAAGCCAAAATCACAAACAACGAAAGGTAAGCTCCTTAAATATTCACCAAATAGGCTAAATTTGTACTTTATTATTAACTAGCCGGGTACCATCGCTTCGCTCCGGAACCCTTGCATCTATATCATTAAAAAAAATAAAAATATTTATTTAGCAAATTAATATTGAGATCCGAGAGTATACGACTTCCAAGCACATTGTGGCCTTCCACTTAACTCAGGTTTATTGCGGGTTGGCGCCACACATCCGAGGTTGCCGCCATACACTTCATCGTCAGTTTACCAGATTATTCCCTATCCCGTAAGAATTTCGAAAAATCCGGCCTTATTCGTTGTCTACATCATAAACGAAACCTCTGTGCAAAATTTCAGCTTTCTAGGTCCAAGGGTTTGGGGTGGGCATTGATGAGGCAGTCAGTGAGTGAGTCAGGACTTTTCTTTTTATATATGTAGATTTTCATGAATTTTGTTTTGTTAACATCATTGATTAGTTCTTTATAGATTATATTTGGATATGTTATTTTCTCATTTTCAACTCTTATCTGATTCGTTCTTTACATATTATTCCTGGTGTTTTGATATCATGTTTATTTATGAAAATATGATCTATATTTGTTTTCTTATTTCCATGAATGGTACAGTTGTTTCTTGTTGTTCCGTAAAGATGATTTTTGAAACCATTATTGCACATAAGTTTTACGTATTTCTGTACTGCATTGTTTTTATTCATTTTGAAAATATCTATATTTACGTCGCCAATCAGTATAGTTGGACAGTTGTTTAATATATTTTCATTTTTTTATGAATAGATTCTCTATTTTAGAATATTTTAGTAATTTGTAATTTAACATTTTGCTTACAGAATGACAGATAGAATAACGTTTTTATAATATGTAATAATAATAGCATTCAAAAAACAAAGTTTATTTATTTAGCAAATTAATGTTGCGATCGTCGGAGAATATATAACTTTCCAGATCGTTGTGGCTTCTCCGAATAACTCAGATGTATTGTGGGTCGGCGTCATGCACCGAAAATTCACATTTTTACATGTATCTTGCAAACGCTGAAGCGTTTGTAAATAAGTGATACATCGTTCGATAGAACTTTCAAATACCAACATTTTCTCAATATAATGTTCTCTTCCATCTTTTATACTTTTCGTTTAAATTGAGAAAAAGTCCAAATTTAACCCTTTAAAAAGCGCCATCTTGGAAACCAAAAATTTTTTTCGAAAGATTTTTGTAGCATTTTGTTTGTCTTAAAAAGATCTACATTTTATCCATTTACATGACCCATCTATCTCTTATAGTTTGGTCACAAAAGTGGAAAAACGTGAAGTCTTATGACAGACAGAATAATGCTTTTATAATATAAGATGCAGGTTATTATTACTTACATTATTACTTTCATTATCTTTAATATTACAACCAGATACGCTGCTATAATTTGTCAACATCATATTGACAGAGCACAGTAACCCATATTAAAACTTTTTTTAATATTTTTTTTTTTTTTTTTTTGAGAGAGCCTTTACTTGATGTGTATGGGCAGTATCTCTCCCATAATAGTTGCACTCAAAAGCTCCCAGGGTAGGATTTGGTTATAAACAAATTTTTAAACATTATAAACTGCATTTCTCTTACTTAATTACTTTACTCATTGCTGATGCAAATGGGAAGAAAAAAAGCCTTCACATACTTCTTTCTCCAAAGATAAAGGATTTCTTTTCTTTTACCATGAAATTAGGATCAACCATGAGACTGCAGTTAATAGGAAATCAGTTTGAAGGGAATTAAAAATGTTTATATTTCTCTTTGTTTATTCTACAGCTGTTACTGTTTCAGATGTTTATTATCAGTGAATCCAAGACTAATCTATATAATAAGAATGAAAGTTTGTTTGTCTTAAAACGTCACCATTTCTGCACAGATCTTTACCAAATTTAGTATGGAGTTTCACATGCATCCGACAAACGACAAGCATGAACGACAAAAATCTGCATCTGTACTAAGGGGTGTAAAAAGGAGGTGGTGGTAGGGGGGTGAACTTTCTTGAAGGGTATGTGCATCTCCAAAACCGCTTAAGTTGGAAACACGAAATTTGACATGAATGTTCTTTGTGAAATTCTGAAAGATATGTATTTGACGAATTTTCGATTATCGCGTCCTAAAGGGTATAAATGGGAGGGAAGGGGGCAAACTTGAAGGATACTTCTATGGGCTTTTTGGGTTAGAAAATAAAAATATAACATTAATTTGTAATGATCACATGACTTTTTTGTTTTACCAACTGGGGAAGGTTTGAAGTGATAGGTGTTTGGAGATGGGCAGAAAGGGGTGGGAAGTCTTATATTCTAGGATCTCAATTCTTCTTAATTTTTTTATTAGTCAAGTACAGTTTAGTAGCCTTTTACTAAAGCCAATGAACCACCACTAAAGTATCTATATGGAAGAAATAAATAGCCACCAAATCCATTTAATCCACCACAGTCAATAAAAATCAATAATTGGTTGTCTCCTTGAAGAAATATCATCAACAGAAGTAGCTTTTTTATTTCTTCTACTCGAAGAATAAACTGATTTTTGATCTCATTTGACTAAACCATCACATATGTCCATACTACTTGTAAGCCAAGAATCACCAAAAACAGTGAAGTAGTTTCAGAGGGGAAAGCTAATCTTTGACTTTCAGTTGGAGATGCATGTAGAATTGTTTTGCCCCAATAAAATACATCAACTACTAGAGTAAGCCATCAGGTGATTCAATAATAAAGATTTTATTACAATAAATTCAGTGAAGTTAACATGTTTCAATATTATTGTACACTAAAGTAGATGTGATATTTTTTCTAACTAGTCATCCCTTTATCAAAAGTTCCTATTAATTGTTAGAAATAGCTAGCAAATGGTTTCTAATTTGGTGTCTGCTGAAGGGGTTGCTCATTTGTAATGGAAATTTAAAAAAGATATACAAAATTATGGAATTTCTTATTTACTTGTTCAAAACAATTATTTTCAGTTTAATTTATTTATTTATTTATTTGAGTGCTGTTTATCAGTTAAAGAGGTTTTCTTATTTTTACAGGTATTCCTCGAGCTTCTGCAATTATCCAAAATACTTCTAAGCTTCTAAAGCCACTGTTAAATGAGAGAGATGGATTTTATCAAATTGGTCCTGCTAATGAGTGCACCGATTTGTTTAATTTTTCTATTACAATCGTTTTTGCAGCAAATACATTTCAGGTAGCCATCTTTTTCTATTTTTGCTTAAGAGTTCTTTTACTTTTAATTTTATCTGTGATTTTTTTTTTTTTTGATTGTCCTTATCGCCTGTAAACATAAAATATCAGTTAGCATAATCAAAATTTGTTGATTTGAAAATATGTTCATAGTGATATCTATCTTTGATATTGATTTTTCCTGTAATTAAAAAAGCAAGATTTTCCAAGCATTTGACTTACAGGAGGAAACAGATATTCAATGTGATATTGTGGAGGAGAAAGAACTGGGTTAATAAGATAGAAAAAATATTACTTCAATATTTTGAAATGCTTCTTTTCTTGTCTGGTATTTACCCTAGTATCTCCATATCTGTTGATTGCTTCAGCAACTGTTGATTTGGGGATTTTTAATTTTTGGGAAATTTCTCTTATACTATAACCCTCATCTTGTAAGGTGTTCACTGCCGAATGTTTATCAGTACTTAAAGAGTGTCTCTTGTCCAATTTCTGAACCAGAAATAATTTTATTTCAATTAATTTCCCTAAATTTAGTCTTAATCAGTGTAGTTATTTCAAAAATATACTGTCTAATATTCAGTTCTGTGCATAGACATAGATATACAGTAATGCCATACAACAGTAATCACCTAGTCTTTTTTGAAATTCAAAATGTTGCTTTGTAACAAAATCTAATTGGTGAGCTAGCACAAGTACAAATTATGATATAACTTAAGTGCGTACCTCTTCCTAATATCATTTCTACTTATCATATTATACGATCCAAAACATCTTCAACACTAAATATATAAAAAGCATATATATTTATTTACAAACTAGCAGCAAAGCCTGTCAGACGACAGGCATAAAAAAATCTGAAAAATCATTTTATTATCAACTATCAAATATAAAGTAAATGTAATCTAAATACTGTGCTAATTTGTGAACGAAGCTTCTACGGCAGAAATGGTTTTGAGTTTCGAAAGCAGCGTAAACAACTGAGTAAGTATGCCAAATTTCATTAAAATGGATGCAGTGGTAACAAAATTATTTGGTTTTTAACGTATGTTTTGTTTGAATTTCAGTTGTCGAGGTCAGTTCCCAAGAATAAAATTTAATGGAAACCACATGGAATGACACAATGAACTAATATTTTCATCTAATTTGAGTACCCTTGATTCAATGGTATCATTGAGAACCATTGGATCTATCTTAATAGCTTAATTATATCGAGTAACAGACAGAAAGACAGACAGACAGACGAACTTAGCCAATTTATATATATATATATATATTTGATTCGATTGATGATTTGATTTGAAATTTTCATTTTTTTTTAATGTTTATCAGACCTATTTAGGTGTACTTCTTACCTTTACACCTGTAATATAGGTTCTGAGAGTTTAATCTAAAGGATCATTTTCCACCCAAAAAGAAAAGCGAAATACCAACCATATCTAAAGGTTAATTTATCTAAAGAATAATTATTATTTTTGACTCATAATGCCGAAAGGCATTTAAAACTCACCTTTAGTATAATGTAAATACTGCGCTAACTTGTGAACGAAGCTTCTACCGCAAAAGTTTTGAGTTTCAAAATCAGCGTAAAAAACTGACTAAGTATGCCAAATTTCATTAAAATCGGTGCAGTAGTAACAAAATTATTTGGTTTTAAACATATGTTTTCAGTTATCTAGGTCAGTTTCCAAAGATAAAATTTCATGGAAACAACATGGAATGACAAAATGAACTAATATTTCATCCAATTTGAGTACCCTTGATTCAATGGTACCATTGAGAACCTTGGATCTATTTTAATAGCTTAATTATATCGAGTTACGGACAGACAGACAGACAGACAGATGAACTTAGCCAATTATATAAGTTGATTTTTGGAAAGAGTTGTTCTTTCCTTTGTCTAGCTTCAAATAATGTAAACAATTTATAGATATTAATTACCATTGCCATATTACACATCCTGGACATTATTTCAAAATAACAATCAAAATAATACTCCTTTCATATGATTACGAATTTTAACTTTCCATTATATCATAATTTCAACAATTTTATTCATTCATTAAAAAAACAATTCTTCAAACTTTACAATTTTGTGTTTCTTATTTATACTAGATAATATTTTATCTCTCGCCAGTTTTACTGTTTCTTTATTTATTTCTAACCTTTCATTTCTATTGATATTTTCATTCTTTGTATTTCTTATAAACAAAGTTTCAATAATTTTTCTTGTTTTCTTATCTTTTTCACCATACAGTATTTTCACTTCTGTACTCATACTATGATTTAAATTACAGCAATGTTCTGCTAACTCCGATTTATCTTTCTGCTTCTTTTTAATGTAATTGGCTTGTTCATAAACTCTCTCTTTCACTGTTCTTTTACTCTCTCCATTACAGAACCTCCACAATTTAGACATTCTATTTTAATACACTATATCCATGTCATACCTATTTTCACTTCTGTTAACTTTTGGCATAAAATATTCTTCATTTTATTCTTATATTCAAATATAACTTTCATATTATATTTATTACAAATTTTCTTCAATTCTAAACTATTTCTATTTAAATAAAGAATAACAATTCTATCTTCTTCGTTTGGTTCAACTTCATTAATTTTAATAGTACCATAATCCTTCAACACCCTATTAATGAATTTTCCATTACAACCATTTTTCATCAAAATACATTTCAGGTCTTCTAATCCTAACTTATATTCATCTTCATTACTAGTTACTCTTATCTAATATGAAACCCATATTCTTAATATGGGTTTCATATTAAGAACTGTATTTTTCTTAATATGAAACCCATGACCTGAATGAAAATTCAAAACATGGTCATTCTGATTTTCCTTCCTATAATGCTTCAGTAACAGATTGTTATCTTTTTTTATTAAGCATATATATTAAAAAATTTAATTTCCAAATTAAATTTAATGCCTTTATTCCTCTCATTAATGTCTTTAAAGGATATGTCAAACTGCCTTAATGTACCATATCAAATAATCAATGCATAATCCGTATATCTCAAATAATGAAAATCACATTTAGTATTCATATTAAATTTTCAAAAAAATTCATAAATATGTTGCACATAACTTCCAGACATTGGTGATTCCATTGGGAATCCTTTCACCTGTCTGAAATGTTATCTCTATGCTTAAAGAAGATGTTAACCATTACCATTCTAATCAATTTCATGAGTATATTATTATCCATCTTATTATTTAACAGTTGTTCTTATTTTTTAAATGCTAACTTTTCCACCATAAATAACATTTCATCTACATATTATCCACATCTAAAGGAAACCAATGAAATTTCTTCTTATTGTTAAAATATTGATGCTTTAATTTACTTTCCAAATCCATAGTATTCTTAATAATTACATCTTCTCTTGGAAGTTTAAAATTTCTTCTTATTGTGTTCATGAATCTTGCCAAATTACGTACCAGACTTCCGTAAGCATTAATAACTGGATAATCTTTTTTGTGAGGGTAATCCTTTTTTGTCAGTCTTTATTCTCCCATCCAATGTTGTAGTTGTACATGCTTCTTTCATCATTTCCTGCTTTTACCTAAAATTTATAGACCCCTGTTTCAATAATTCTTTCACCACCATTTTCATTTTATTATATAATTTTACCGTTACATCTTTATCCATTTTCTCATAATATACACTGTCCGGCCACTTTATTAGGTACACCCCTGCTGTGTGCACAAATGCTGTGTTTCACAACAACTCTTCAAGCCGTTGGGGGCAGTGTCCTAGTGTGGGGGATGTTTTCCTGGCACACGTTGGGTCCATTGAAACCTCTGGAGGCACGTCAGGTTGCTAGAGCGTACCTAAACATTGTAGCTGACCAAGTGCAACTATATATGTTAACAGTTTCTCCTCATGCAGATGGCTACTTCCAGCAAAATAATGCACCAAGCCCGCATCACTATGGGATGGTTTGAGGAACATGACGATAACTTTTCCTTGCTACAGTGGTCCGCTCAGTCCGATTGAAAATTTGTGGAATGAGCAGGAACGGGCTGTTTGCTCCAGGCCTACACCTCCATCAAATCTTCAGGAACTGCATGTCTGCATGGTACAGAATACCTTAACAAAGTTTTTAGCATCTTGTGAAATCCATGCCTCGACAAATTCAAGCTGTTTGAGGGCTAAAGGAGACACTACTAGGTAGGTGTACCTAATAAAGTGGCCTAACAGTGTATATCATTCACTAAATCATCCAATTTTTCATAATAATCTTTTCTCTCTTCATAGTAACTAATTTGTTTCCTTTATCAGATTTAGAAATATGCAACTTCTTGTCCTTTCCTATTTTTTTCAATACCTCTAATTCTTTTTTTTTTTAAATTCCCAACCACTTTCCTAAATTTGGATTGGATTTTATCAATCTCACTTTGTTATTTTGTAACAATGTCCAGGATGTGTAATATGGCATGCTAATTAACAACTGTAAATTTTTATATTATTTGAAGCTTGACAAAGGAAAGAACAACTCTTTCCGAAAATTCGCAAATAAATATATGTTTTTTTTTATATATTTGGTGTTGAAGATGTTTTGGATCTTATAATATCAATGTGATAGCTGACACAAAACACAATTTAGATTGTTCAAGGTCATGATCATGCTTGTGTGAGTGATTTTTTTTACTCCCTTTGACTCAGCATAAGTTTCTTGTTAACTACTGACATATGTATGGGATTAACCTTGACAATTCATTGATTTATCTACAAACTTTGCACTGTCTGGAAACTTTTGATCGGCAGTGTATGAGTTGAATGTTTTATTTATTATAAATTAAATATGATAGCATAATATATTACTAGAAAATATAACCATAAATTCATCAACATTAACATTATTACTATTACAATGGAGGACATTTTTAAAATTTACTGATTTTATATTCCAATTAATAAACTTGTACACATTGCTAGCTTTCTATTTGAAAAAATATAAAATAAATAAAGAAATAAAATGAAATTAGTACAAAATAAGGCCTAGCTGCATATGTTCTTTTTTTTTTTTTTTTTTTAAACTTTGATTAATAGAAAGCTTTTCAAACAATTGACTTAAGGACATGAATTTATATAGTATATATTTCTTTCATGGTAATTTCAAAATATTTTGAAGCAGTGTATTGCTAAATAAAAGCATTTAATAACATAACTATAGAAGTTGAATGACTCTTAGGGAATGATGATGATAGTGTCATTGGATTTATGTCGGTAGAGGGTCAAGGGTGCTCAAGTTTTGCCCCTCTGAAACCTGGAAATGTATAGAGTAAGCCAAATAGAAATGTTTGGTTGGATGGTTGTTTCACTAGACTTTGATCTCCTCTAAAATTTCGAACACACTATAGTTTTTTTTTTTTTACTGTTGGAGGTCTGCTGCCAAAATTGGCCCTCTGTGAAATAAAATCCTATATATGCACCCCTCAAAGTATTTATAAAAACGTTTGTCAATAAAAAAAAAAAAGATTAAAAGATTCAGTATTATTGAAAAAATAATTAAAGGAATGCATTGGGTTTCATTGAAACTCTAGGTATATTAACAGAATCTTGAAAACAAATAAGGAAATGATAACAGAAATAAAGAGATGATGAAATTTTATGTTTTCCTAGTGAACTAATTGTAAAATCATTTCTTTACAATATTTTCATGAAACTATTTCAGATATTTTGCTAAGTATTCCCCTCCCCCTCCTTTTTTTTTTTCTAGTTAACTCCTTCTCAAACGCATCTAACAGATGATTCAAAAGGCTTCTACTTCTTTTATACTCTGATGGATAATGATGTAACAACAGATCCTTTCTCTGATTTAATAAACCCTTCATTTCCTGCTGAAAAGGCAACTGTAAGAATTCGAAGTTCCTTAAATATTCTTCATCAGTATTTTGTCTACAACCCAACACTAGAGGTAAGTTCAGTTTTAAGATAAAATTTTGCTTTCATATCTTTATCGATATAAGTTACCATCAATTGATGTATTATGTACAAACTAAAATTATTTAATATATTTAAAATTCAAAGTTTATTGTATTAATTACATAAAACTTTTTTCTGTTTCTGAATACCTTCAATATTTGTATTGTTATTACAATTCTCGCTTAGACTGGTGGGAATTGGGTGGTTTGTTGCAGTATTTTGCATGGGAATTTGCAGACCATCATTTTTTAGCCAGTTTCCCATTAACTTCAAATGAGGTGTTTTTACACTGCCATCCGTTTCCCATCAAAAACTCAAGGAAGCTCATTACCCAGAATCCTTTGTGCACTAATTGAAACTATTAGTTTTGGTTCTATGTTTCATCACCATGGCACTACTTGCTATCAAACCATCCATCCTGCCATCACACCCATCCATCCATCCGTCAAAAAATAGAACACATTCTAAAAACTGATGGCCATCAGGAAAACCCATCAAATAACCATCCATGTAAAGCCCGTCTTAATTTATATCTTTCTTAATTCCCTGCTAAATAACAAATCACTTGCCTTATATTGCTACACTCTCCTAGACATTGTAAACAGTATTTCTAAGATTGGAATATTGAAGTACCAAGGGGGGGGGGGTAGACAAAATAATATGAACACCTGTGAAATGACACAAAACCTTTATTAGTAGGGTGTTGACCCACCCTTCGCCTGAATTACAGCTTGTATCCAACTTTGGATGGTCAAATACAGGTCGTGCTCAATGTTCAAGGGAATTCGCAGCCATTCCTCATGCAGAGTGGCCTCTAGTTCAGAAAGTCTGGAGGGAGGTGGAAATGTAGCATGCCCTTTGGCCTCCAAAATACTCCACAAAGGTTCAATTATGTTAAGATCAGGAGATTTAGAAGGCCAGATGAGATGTTCCACTTCATATTCATGCTCATCAAACCATGCTTGGACACACAGAGCAGTGTGAATGGGAGCGTTGTCGTCTTGGAACAGAGCTGAACTCTAAACATGATAATGTTTCGAAACAATAGAGACAAAGTATTGGATTGGGCAGACCACTGCAAAGAGTTTCTAGATAATACGGATCCTAAAATTGAAGTATTGTTTGAAATTGTAGAAGAAAAAGAAAGTTTAATGTTAGAATATTGTATAATAAATTGGTTCCCATGCATGAATAAAGTTAGATGTTTAAAGATGAGTGATATGGTTTTTGATTGGTTTAAAAGTTGTAAAAAAATTAAAGATTTTTGTACTATTTGTTTTGAGGGAATTTGATGAAAATAATTGTACTTTGTTAGATGTTTTGCTTAGTAAATTGTTATGTTTTTGATAGATTTTAATTGGTTAATTGTTAGTACGTGCATATGATGTTAGATAGTTGCTCATACTTTGATTATTTGTAAAATTTTGTTTTGGTTTTGATTTGTTAAATCGTTTTATAATGAACTCTGAGGAGGAAAGAGAAGAGTATTTCTTTTCCTCAAGTGTGTAACCTGATGAAGTTTTCCGTGTAGAGAAATGAAATATTGTTGTTATTAAAGGAAGAAGTTTTGGAAGAATTCTGTATTTTATGGCTTATTTTGTTTTTGTTTTATAATTTTTGATTTTCTTTGTGAAGTTTTTTTTTTTTTTTGGAAACTTTTTAGAGTAGGGTTACTTTTAGTTTAGGTTTCTTGAAGATAGCAAAACATAACATTGCAATTTATGTTGTGTTATTGCCAAGAGTTACAAATATGGCAGTAAGCTATGATAACATCAACAGCATTGAAGATATGACATAATTGATTTTAATCTTCTACTGATGGCCGAGGACTTTGAACCCTGATGGCAAGAACTCAGCAAGGCAGTTAAAGACTACATATCTTTGTAGATAAAGAGAGTGAATGATCAGTAAAGAGAAATTAAGCCTTGGTTTGCATTATCTATGAATGTTAGCCCAAGTAATAATAAAATAACAAAACAAATAGAGATTAAGTTGAAAATGAAGGTTCATGGTGTAATGATTCTCCTTACTTAGAACAAGCTGTTGTCAGCAACCTGATATCATCATATGGAGTGCTCAGAAGCCAATCAGTGTAAGTCAATAAACCAAAAAATAAAATAGGTTTTTTAAAATTATGTACCAAAAAATAACAACGTTTGTAAATTTGAAGAATGAATTTTTAATTGAAAAAATAACATAACTATAAGAAACATAACTATAAGAAAAGATAACATAACTATACACTTGGAGGAGTGATTTTGGCACTTTGTTAACCGAAAGTATAAACATTAGAATATGGCTTACAGAAAAAATTTCAATTTAAAAAAAAATGACTTACACTGATTGGCTTCTGAGCACTCCATATGCTGCTTGACTTCATTGATGAATAGTTTTCCTGGATGTTCTAGTAATGTTCACTCTTAAGAGTGAACATTACTAGAACATTTGAGAGACACCAGATACACATACATCACTTTCATTTTTTTTGTTGTTGTCTATAATTCATTCACAAAAGGATTTTAACGTTTTCATGAAATAACCTTATAACACAGATTTAACAATGTTAAGGCTGACAGAGTATTATGATAATGCATATGGCAGATTTACTTTTCTCTGTGATTTAATTCACCCACTGGTTGCCAAATGGAATCCCCAGATACATTAAGATACCCATCTTCATTTTCTGCTGCTCTCAAGCATTTCCTATTGATATTGATTGTAGTTATTTCCTTTCCAATTCATCTTGTATCCTTTTGTTACTTTATTCCTCAGGTTATCATTTTATGAATTTGATTCTGCTGTTCTACAACATAGTCCCTGATGACTTCTTTGGTAGCTTCTTAGACTCTTAACAAAGCTGTATTCCATTGGTACCTTACTCCACATCGATCCTTTTATATTTAAAATTTACATAGAACCTATGAATATTTACATACAATCTTTGGACTGTTTCTTTAGATAAGCAATTTTCTCTCTATGTTTTTAAAAGGGTGCTAAAGTTGATTGTCATTTTATTTCTTCCCAGCATCCACATTCATCTTTATTTGATTGGTTTATCATCAATCAAGATCAAGTGATCCCTTTACATCACTTTTGGTTCGTTAATATTCCTGAAGGTTGATCAGAATAAAGTTTATAACTATTAGAAATTAAATTTATGAGTTTGTTACAATGCAGCAGTTGCTGAAATATCCGATAGAGGACTGTACTGCTCAGTGCTGCATGGTCTTTCTCGTATGTGTCATTGAAGGTGGGCACTATCATTTCAAAGTGGCAGTCCACTTAGATAACTGGACACCTATTAAAACCGTAAAGAAATTGTACAACAATATCAGGAAGAAATGTCCTGGTCTTCTAAACGACAGTGTGATCCTCCATCATGAATGCCCGATCACAAGTTGCACGGAACATAAAGAACTTGCTACGTAGTTCCATTGGGAAATTTTGGGACATCCGCCATACAATCCGGATTTGGCTCCCATTATGTACTTCCTGCCTTAAAAGAGCATGTTAAGCCGATGTTTCACAAGCAATGTAAAAGTCCAATGTGGTGTAAAAAGAGTGGCTACAACAGCAGGGCCCTGACTTTTATGTGGCTGAACAAGCTGATGGATAAGCTGATCAAACTTTGTGACAGATTCCTGATTCATTAAGGTAATTTTGTAGAAAAATAATGTATCTGTGCCACTTTAAGGAAATCATCTCATTTTCTTCTAATGAAGGTTTGCTTTTCATACACAAGCTTCGTAACCTTTTTTTTTTTTTTTTTTTTTTCTGATCAATCTACGTATTCTAAAAACCTCATCACTCTCTTTCTCAGTTCTCCGAGTTTCTTGG
>JAFIDM010009631.1:160826852-160859951 GCA_023159025.1 Thereuonema tuberculata | reverse complement strand
AATTGACATTTCTTTTGTCTTTACAATGATAATAATATTAATATTCTAATATTTTAATAGTTATAATAAATCGACATATGAGTATTGTCACAATATATATATTAAAATGAATTAGGGTAGTAATATGAAGAACAGGAAAGAAAAGAATAACAGTAAATAATAGAAAACAACAAATGTAAAATGAACAATATGTAGCCTGAACATTTAGCAGAAATATTTTTTAGACAGAATGATAAAACAACTTGTTATAAAGCAAAAACATAAAGAAAATACATATTTGTTTAATTTATTATTTCATTGTTTGCTATCCTGATTGACAAAGATTTTAATTTTTATATTTAAATGCTATTTTTTATATTTTGTCATGAATGTGATGAAAGGTGAAAATATTTTTAATGCATTGTACGTAGATTTAGAAAAGAAAAAAAAGAAAATACCTGAATAACCTTTGAATGCAATTTTGAGAAACTGAGAAGTATTAATTTCACTTGAAAATGGAAATGAGACTTAGGTAAAAAAATAACATGAAATGCCATGGAAATCGAAGTCCTGGTGATGTTATATAAATACCTGAACAAAATAATCTTGTCTTTTTTTTTTTTTCTTAAAATTATTTCTGTTTCAGAAATTGGGCAAGAGACACTCTTTAAGTACTAATAAACGTTCGTCAGTGAACACCTTACGAAATGAGGGTTATAGTGTACAAGAAATTTCCCAAAATTTAAAAGTCCCCAAATCAACAGTTGTTGATGCAATCAAATGTTATAGAGATCCCGGGGTAAATACAGTCAAGAAAAGGAATGGGCGACCTAAAATAACCACAGTAAATGAAGACAAGTCCATTGTATTAATAAGTAAAAGAAATAGAGATTGACAGCCCCTGAAATCACAGCCGGAAGTCAAATATAATAATGATACTGAAATTTCCACAAGCATAGTGCAGAGAAGACTTTGAGCTGTAAATCTGTATGGAGGGATTGCTAGAAAAAAAACTTTTCTTAAGGCATGAAAATAGGAAGAAAGGCTAAAATGAGCCATAGCAAACAAGAATTGGATCACTGAAGATTGGAAACGTGTGCTTTGGACTGATGAGTCAAAATTTCAAATTTTTGGATGTTGACACCATTTTTATGTTCGACACTCCTTGTCAGAACATATGCTTCCAAACTGTGTAACTCCAACTGAGAAACATGGAGGGAGTTCTGTTATAGTGTGGGGGTGTTTTTCTTTCAGTGGCGCGGATGACCTACACAAAATTTGGGGGATACTTGATCAAAAGGGGTACCACAGCATACTATCCAGGTATGCAGTCCCATCTGGCAATCATCTGGTAGGACAAGGATTTGTCTTCTAGCAGGAGAATGACCCAAAGCATGACAACATCAGAATTATATCAAAAGTACCTACAGAACAAAAAAAGTTTGAGACCTAAAAATAATGGAGTGGCCACCCCAGTCACCAGATCTTAATCCCATAGAGTTACTGTGGAATGAGTTGAATAATCGAGTGAGTGGGTCCAACTTCTGAAATCTCTCTCTGGAACATCCTGCAGGCTTCAAGGAATGAGATCCCACCAAGTGTGTTTTAGAAACTAGTAATGAGAATGCCGAGAATTGTAAAGAAAGTAATTTCTGTGACGGGCAAATTTCTCAATGAAAACAATGTATAAAGTTTCTGTCTGGAAAATTGAAAAATTCTTTACAATATTTTGTTTCAATAATGATAAAGGATAAATTAGTATAAAATATTAATCTAATGTGTGTTTGGTTTATTTGTCCTTGCTTATTCCGTTAAGATAAAAGTAGGTGTCCAGAAACTTTTGACTGGCAGTGTAGGTCATTAATTATAATTCCTAAGAACGAGATGCTTTTGCTAGAAGTGGAAACCAAGTCTTTAATGAGATCTAGAATTATTACTGTTCTAAACCACGTGAAACCATGAATGGCTATCCACTAGTTCTTGATGTAGTAATCAGCCATTCTAGTCAGACCACGGATAACATCATTAGCTCATATTGGGTAACTTAGTGAAAATTTTGTAATACCATTCTGTTTCCAAACACTTGCAGATTTTAAGTGATCTCATCACTTAAAATCACTACAAAATAAACCTTGTCAAAGCTTTTCATTTGCATTTTCCAAGCTTTTATCTCAGTTCTTTTTAAATCAAAATAGGATCTAAAGGTTATCTCGTTTTAAATTTGCAGACGGCTTACAAAATGATGCAATGTATCCTTCCGCCAGAAGGAACACAAGATGTCAGTATCAATATTTCGCTTTTAAAACGGAATTCAAGATTGTTGTGTTAAAACAATTTTAGGGGGAAAAAATGTATAAATTTCGTCCTAATTTTTTTTAAATATCTAGATTTTAAGAATAAAAATGAAGCTTTTATTTAAAATATCAAATTTTAAACAGAAACTTAGAAATAAAATTACGATTTTGTCATTAAGGCAGATTATTCTTTTTTTTTTTTTTAATTTTATTTTATTAGTTCCTAATATTTTTGTTGTGTCGTTCATTATTTGTACACACACACACACACACACACACACACACACACACACACACACACTTACTTACTTACTTACTTAATAAATTCATATATCATTCTTAGAATCCATCTAAATTGTTTTTAGTTCAGGAATGTGGAGTATTTCTACAAACTTTAATCTAAAAGATTCATTCTCCATTACTTTTATGATCTATGATAAATGATTTTAATATTTGTATTCTATATTATATCAAAAAAGAATTTTGTAGATACCTATTATCATATACAAAATTATTATTATATATATATAAAGTCAACAGCAATTTATTAAATCCATTAGAAAAGAAAATATTTTTTTTTTTCCCCTTGTATAATAGATATTAACCTTTTTAATTCCTTGTATAATAGATATTAACCTTTTTAATTCCTTGTATAATAGATAATCTTTTTTTTTTGTTAACTTTAGTCTCCATTTCTGAAATGAATAGTTGATATTCATTGACAATCATATATTTTTTTTTAAGTACACATGGGTGGGAATATGGAGTGAATGTTGATATTCAGTGAGTCATTATTTTATTGTTTTCATGAATGGGGTGAGTGGGGAAATGTGTTATTGGTATTTATTGAAAATGATAATTTTGTTTTTGTAAATTCACAGCATTTTGAAATTAACATAAGTAAATATGATAATTTTTTATTTTTGCAAGTTGTCATCAATGGGGATATGAAATAAATTTTGGATGTACTGTAGAGATGGAAGCTTTTTTTTTTTTTTTTTTTTGTAGTAAGTTGATTCAGTGAAATTGAAGTTCTGAAAAGAACTTTTTTTGAAGTAAGGTAGAAATGGAAGCTTTGTTTTTTTTTCATCAGTTGACTCAGTGAAATTGTAGTTCTGAAAAGAACTGTTGATGTACAACTATTAATGAACTATAGTAGAAATGCAAGCTTATTTTATTTTTTTAAGTTGACTCCTTCAGATTGTAGTTATGAATTGAACTGTTCATGTTCAGTGGACATTGAATTTTTCTTGAAATGTGTGATTGTATTGTTAACATTTCATTATCAGTGCTTGTCAATTTCTATTACAAAGCTTTGGATTTCATCCTCTGTTATATTATCAATTTTCCAAAAATTTCTACTACTGTTTTATAGTTTGCTTTATGAAATTTTTCCACATCTTTGTTGACTTTGCTGTGGAAATATCTTAATGTTTTCTTGTATAATAGTTTATTGAAATGTGTGATTGTATTGTTTACATTTCATTATCAGTGGTTGTTTGGTTTACGATTTAAAGTTCTGAAACGAATTGTTGACATTCAGTGTCAATCATATTTTTTTTTTTAAGTTCACATGAGTGGGGATATGAAATGAACTGTTGATATTCAGTAAAAAAGATTGTTTTTTTATTTTTGTAAGTTATATCAGTGAGGATATAAAATGAACATCAGTAAATATTCACTAGCATATACAATGGAACCTGGCTATTCGAACACAATTCGTTCCAGGAGGCTGTTCGAATTGCGATTTGTACGAATGTTGAATCAATTTTTCCATAGGAAATTATGTAAATTGGATTAAACCTTTCCAGACCCCCAGATGATGCTTATTTAAACCTCTATAATAATACTTAATGCAAAATATCATGCATATTGAGTAGCCAGGTCTGACGAGACCGAATTCTACTTTCAACAAGAAAGAACATGAGTTTAGTTTTTGTTTTTTTTCAGTTCAATTGTCGTTCTCACCTGCTTTCTGTTTTAGGCTTGGTTGAATAACTAATCTTTTTTGGACACTTGATTAAACTTATTTTCGATAAAAACATTTAATATTTAAAAACAACCAAGAATAGCAATGAAATAACAGAACGTTTTACATTCGCTAAAAATGCTTGGCGAACGAGTCAATATGAAACTCGGACTCCGTCCGATTTCCGAGTCTAATTTTATTTGAAAAAGTTAAAAGAATGAGAGTTGTAAGAGTATAGAGGAGAACAAATGGCGGGGTTCCACTGTATTTGGTCTTTTCTCTCATGGCAGATCCGTCAAAAATCCTGTATACGCAGAAAACTATCGTTAGCCGCCATCTTGTTTGTTTTGATTTTACTGCATTTTGATTGGCGGAGAATACAAATATTATTACAAATATTATTGCCCAACGAAATGGCAGATTGTTTTGAATTCCTTTAGAAAAATGAAATTTCATATTTAGAACGTTTTATTTCGCATCTGACAATACTTTGCTAAGCCGGCAAGTTGGACCTATTTTCTTTGGCGGCAAAATACAAGCCTGTTTTCCCTGCAAGTTGAATGTGAGATGGACCGTATAGCCAGTATTGGACTACTTAATAGAACTACATTGCTGATGCCTAGATTAAGATTCCGTGAATTCCTCCTTTTCAGTATCTCCTTCAGTTCACACCATTAGCAGAATTTGTATTTACTCAGAAACAATTCTTAGTGCTTCGTTTTAGAATTTATATATATATTTTTCCATATCCATGGAGGTTATTCAAATGTATTTAGACAATTTGGCTTGTTTTCATTTTAGATTAAGTATGATTTACCCACTTTTTTGTCTTGGTTACTGAAATATTAAAAATCAAACATATTAACAAATAAATATAATTAACAAATAAAAATATCGCACTTATTTAAAAAATAACAAAAAACATATTGCCTTATGCCAGGACATTTTGATCTGCGGAAAACTTCATGATCATCTTCATCTGGAAAGTCTTTAGTCCTAAAGACTTGGGAGCTTCATTTTTTATATAACTACTATCATGAAAGACATTTAATGTCTTCATAGGACTGTCTCTGTTATTCATATAACAACCATTCAAACATACTTCATTGATTGCCTAACTGTGCTTCTCTAAAAGTCAGCATAGCATTTGATAACTCTTCTGTATAAGACTGTAAGATCCCGTATAAGGTCTTCAAGTTCCCTTTTCCCTCAAGAAATATTAGGAATGAGCTCAAAAATCTTTCACAAAATACATCTTTGCTAGAGCTAGGCTCTACTTTAGACACTGATGGATCAGAAAATGTCTAGAATGTTCATACTGCTGACCAGTTCTTTTGTCAGTTTATGGATATTTACCTCACTTGGTCTGATTTGCTTTTTCTGATCTTTTTCTTATATATCTTTCCCAGTCCTTCAAGATTCTTTGTCTTTATCATTATCATCATTTAGTGAAATTTTTTAATTTTTTTTTTAATTTCAGGACTTCAGCTATTTGAAACTTATTTTCTAAATTTATAAATTTTCTAATTAACCTTGTTACTTTATTTAGGAAAATCTTGAAATCCCTAAAGAACGAAATGCACCATTAGCTACTTCTGAGAAGATGCCAACAACCCCTCCCAGCCAACGGCAAAATTTACCAAAAACTATGCAGTCTCCTCCAGTCCGTTTGCCCAAGGCAAAAAAAGACACAGTGTCACCTGTCAGTGGAGTAATCTCTTCTGAATCACTACTTAAATATTCATCTGAAAGTAAAGCTGATCAAGTGGCAGTTTCATCCAGTCATAATACAATAGGTATGTTTAATGTTTTTTGCTAGGCTTTCTGCACTAGAAAATTTATCTCAAATTTATGCATCCTTGTGAAGATAAATAGGCAGGGTTCCCACTTGTCCTACTATTCCTACTTTTTTTGTGTGGAACTATTCATGTTCTCATTAAATAAGCACAGTGATACAAAAAAAGAAAAACATGGTTCAAAAACTGAAGTTGTGTATTCTATTGGACAAAGTAAATTTGGGATGACTCGGTGAGGATTTGTAGCAACAAAATCCTCAAAATCAATTTCAGATAGTATTTCTTAAGATGATCCAATGAAATGTGAAGTAATATAGGCATTCAAGGTGGCTAACTTTAATTTTTCATTTTCTTCATGTAAAGTTTTTCTTTAATGTTTGGGGAAAGCACCAATAATTTAACATGGATCACACCAGGATTTCGTACTTAATTTCTTATGGCCTAGGACCTTTTATTATTCAAGAACTTGTTTGTGACATTTGAAACTCAAATACTTTCAACACCTTTTGCATAGATGAAACAACTACTTCTGAAGTTGAAAAGCAGTTAAATCTTCATGCTAGGTATTGGTCACCAACCCGCCCATTGGAACCTGTGCAGTGCCTATATTTAACTTCACTATTTTGGGGGCATGCAGAAGCTGAAACAGTGCTTGATGAAATCTGCAAATACATTGTAAGTGAAGGTTTACCCTTGTCCAAAATGATAATCCTTTCGATGGATGGACCAAATGTCGATGAGGATCTTTTAAAAAAATGGGCTCATAAGTAAAGCTATCAGGTTTTCCTGGCCTAATAAATATTGGTTCATGTACTTTGCATAAAGTTCATAATGCATTTAGAAGTGGCCTCAAACTGGTTCCATCCTTCATGATTGAAGAATGCAAGTTTTTCAAGCTGTCAGCTGCAAGGAGAGAAGACTTTTAAGAAATCTCAAGAACTGATGAAGGTTTCTCAGAGCTATTTTCTACAGATTATGAGCTGCAGATGGCTAAGTATAGCCCCTGTTTTGAAAAGACTTACAGAGCAGTATGAGGCTTTGGAGCACTACTTTTTAACGTTTTTACTTCAAAGTCAACCTTCTATCTGCCAAAGAAATCTGTGCTATGCTTGAATTACTTCTCTTAAAAACTCCTTCCATTACTGCAATTTTTAATTCATATCAGAGATGATTTCTTTCAGCATGTCTCAGGCTGAACAGCCCTTAGTTCACATAATGAACTTAATGAACTGTTGAAGTTATTAACACTTTCAGGTCGTACCCATCATCCCTCTGTCTTCCCCCACAGGTCATGCTATTTTGGCATGTTTTCAAAGTGTGTGTGTATTATCAATGCATGTATAATTGGAAATGTACTTGTGATCAGTGATAAAGAACAAATGTTTGTCTTCAAAATAGTATATTACATTTTATTGTAACTATTATGGTAAAAAAGATATTTAGATACAAAAAAAGAATAAAAATTGAGACAAAAAAAAAGTTTTACACGATATGTCTAATACATAAAAATTCCAAAATATGACAAATCAGAGAAAAATAATATTAAACAACATAAAATTATATTTTATATTGTTATAATTATATTATAAACAATATAAAAACGTAGTCATTTGAAAATGCTTTGAAAACACTATACACAGACTTCCAAAACAAGTCCCGACATCGGTATACTTCTATGACTTCCGGCGAGAAATTATCGAGAGTTAACTACACCTATTGGTGTATTTTTGAACTACAATAAATACAAACAATCCTGAGTGGTCGCCGCTCAAAAAAACGCCTGCCAAATTGAAGCAAAAGAATGAGAAATACGTGCTCGGAGAATTGCCGATCAACGTAAATTTAGGGAATATATGGCCGCCCTTAGAATCTACGGGCAGCGACCTCAATGTGTTAAGGAAGTTTGTAAAGTCAGAAGAAGTACAGAAACACTCAAGCAATCTTACTGAGGTGAGTTCTAAAACGAAAATTTGCTTCCCTTTAATCATATTGAAATTAGCACTGAAGCAAAAATAAGCATACTGTCAACAAAAATTTCTGACAGAGAAGTTTGAATTTCATCAAGGGGTTAGATCTTTCTTTTTAACAGTCACCAAAAAGTTTCTCCAGACTTTACCATTTGGGAACAGAATTCTCAAAAATATTCAGCATCTTCATGGTCTTATGAGAACAAAGATGAAAGTTACCAGAGTTTTAAAGGGATAGTAACACAAATCCCTCATGATTTGACTGAAATCGACCAAGAAAGATTGAAGAAGGAATGGATGACTTACCAGGTTTATCAAGATGTAAAGGAAGAGTGGTATATAAAAGAGAAAGCTGATAAAAAAATTAAGTACCACAGAGTGGACTACTATTGGGCAAGAGTTTTTGATTTGAAAACTTAGATGGAAACTGTAGGTATTCTCATTTTTCTAAGTATGTACCATCCCTAATGATTTTAGCACATGGAAATTCTGATGTAGAGGGATGTTATAAGTTGTATTTTTCTTGTATTTCATATGATATTTTTTGTTCCTTAAAAGTATATTCAAAATGTTAATTTTTAACTAAAAGTGACTAAAAATGTGAATAATATTTTTCTTAATATTATCATGTAATTTTTCTAATAAATAAAATACAAAACGGGGGAAACGCATCCATTCTAAACTGATAAGCTGATTGATTTTTTTTTCTCTTGGTATATAAAGGTAAATATTTTAAAATTAACATTTTTAGAATTAAACTGGACATTTTTGACAAATTTCTCTTTAAATGTTACTTTCATAGCAGTAAATAAAATTTATTGCCTTACCTTAAAATTTCTGTTTAATTTCACAATTTGTCTCAAAATACCAGTACAAAATGCATGTGTGGGGAGGGGGAGTCCCTGTGAGGCTAAAATTTATACGTCACTCAAGGGACCAAACATTTTTGACGACTTAAGCGGAGTGACAACTTAGGCGGAGTGGGCATTTTTGAAAAAAAAAATAAAAAAACAACAACACTGAAATACGGTATTTTCATGAATTGCTATAGAAGTCGGTGAGAAAAATAAGATTTTCAGAAATCAATTCATGCAAATGAATGAGTGGAAAATAAAATAAAAAAAAAAAAAACACTTTTTATAGTTACCACATTTTAATCATTTTAAAAGAAAGGCAATGTCTGTCTTTAAAACGTTCCAGCCAACCATTGCTGCCGCCAAAATCTTCAATGTTCAACTCCTTAGCAATTTCCATGGCTTGTTCTTTGAGAATCACGGCAGAAATCGGCACATTTTCCGATCTGGCATGTTTTAGCCATCGAACTAAAACCACCTCGATCTCGTCAAACTTCGATTTCCTCATTCTCTTTCTTTTGTCTTTGCAGTCAGCTTCTTCAGTTATTTGTTTCGATGAAAGAATATCGTTTAATGTAGTCCTGGGAATATGGTGTTCTTTGGCAAAAGCTGTTTTCAAAACATTTGATTTTTCAAAAAGTGCAATTAAGTCTTTTTTTTTGTTTAAAAGATAACGAGATAAGTTTTCGTTTCCCTGGCATGTTAAAAACGTAATTGAACCACAAAATTGCAAGAGAAAAATAGCCCTTACAGCAGGGCTTACTCGCTATGAAATGAAGTCACAATCAGGAGCGGTCAAGAAAAACGTCTACACTCAACAGAAGCGAGAAGTGTGCTTTGAATGATTAGCAGCGAGATTCCAAGAACCCAAATCCTCCGAAGAGGTAGAACAGGAATGAAGTGACAGGCATGGTCAAAAATTCCCCGTAAAGGCTTGGCTTTCTTAAAGTGAAGGGGCGATGGCATGCAAAATGGAGAAGAAAGATGCTTTTGGCCATTTTTGAGGGTGACGAGTTATCCGGAGTGGAATTAAATTTGGTGACGAGTAAAAGAGGGTTATTTTACATTATTGTGTATGAGACCTTGTCGGGACCTAAGGAAAACGACGACTTATCCGGGTGATGATTTAACGAGGTTTTACTGTAATACCAAACATGACCTAATTATTTATCGAACCATAAACGTCATACTTTTTTCCCCAAGACTTGGTGGGAATCCTGTAAATAGGGGAAAAAATTTGTATAATTCCTGTAAATCCTTCTTACTTGTTAGTAAAAATCAAAAATGTGCCATTATAGCAAAGAATATATATATATATATATATATGTGTGTGTGTGTGTGTGTTCTTTGATTATAGCTTTCTTTTATATATTCTAATTGCTGTTCATAAAGAAGTTCCACACGTCAAACCATCTTCAGGTTTTTGGAAAAGTGCTTCTTACTTCTTCTTGTAATGCCCCAATTTTTGTGTTGGTTCTATTATAATATGTACTTTCTCAACTTGCTGCCAGTTTGATCTCTACAAGTCTCTACAGTTTTACAAATTGCTGAATAAGATTAATTAGTAAGTTGGTGATTATCAAATCTTAATTTGGTAAAAATTCAATATTGGAATTAGTCATGAAGCACAGCAGTGAATGAGTTTCTAATCTTTTGAACTATCCCAGTTCAAGGGAGATGAAATAGATCTGTTTTGGAATACTGAAAGAGGCTTTGAAATTCATGACATATCTAGAGCGAGAAGTGAACAAGAAAATACCCTAACATAACAGGATAAAGGAAAGATTTTAGTAATTTGTTAATCAATAAATCAGTTTGATGATAACCAGTGGTTGAAGAGACAAAAATTGTACCATAATCACAAACAAGGTCATAGAGAGGTTTGAATCTTTTGACCTATCTCAGCTGACAAGATGTGGTAATATGAAACAAATTTGTTCTGTGATACTGAAGAGATTTGAAACACACAAAACTTTTACGATAAGAAATAAATAGAAAATTGTTCTCTCTTAACCTAAATTCACTGGGTAAAGATCCTTATGTGAATTGGTGGCTAACAAATTAACTTGGTAAAAACTATAAGTGGAAGAGCCAGAAGGCATTTAAAGATAGTGAAGTTGCCCTCTGTTGTTATGAAATAAGTTTGATTATATAATGGAAAGCAACATATCCTTGAATTTCTGTAGGCATTGTCGTTATTTTGTTAAATCATGGATGTTGTTTAGACTTCAAATTTACTGGAGACACTCACTTCTCCTCTTTTCCCTCAACACATTTATGATGTAAATTGATCATGTAGGAATGATTTTTGATTTTAAAATTATATTTCCTGTTATGTTATTAACATTTCCTGCATTGTTGTTCAATTGTTGTTCAGTTTTTTTCTTTAAGGCTGTTTTAGATGCATCATCGAAGTAAGCAATCTATAAGCCATCAGTTGACCATTGAAAGATGGCCAGGAGATTGATGCTTTTGTTCTCATAGAGAATGGGGTCTATGATAAAGCAGATTGCTGTCCATGTGAAGTAGCAATCTGAAGCCAGCACACCTGGTGTTGAACTTGTAGTCCGATTGCATTTAATCTAAATTACTGACTACAAAATTGATTTTCATGAACAGAACTATATGGGTAAAAATTAGATAAGTGGCTAAAATGAAACACAGAAAAATATTGGAAAAAATTTAAAAAATATGCATTTATTAGTTTTTAATTCACTTAGTGTTAATTTATTATTGACAACAAAATCACTTTTCATACACTTAAGTAGATATTATAGCTTTAATATAGAATTTTTAAAAGTGGCGTGCCAAGAAAATGAACAGTCTGACAGGAAAATGACTGACAACCGAATGACAAGGTACAGGATAATGATCACTCCCATTCTTATTAATTGGAAAATGAAATTCAATCAACTACTAACATAATTAAACTGTAATGTCTTACTATAAAGGAACAATATGAAGGAAAATCAACATAAGAAAGCCTCTGATAAATCATAATCCTGAAAGAAATGGAACAATGAATGTGATTTTAATTTGGAGCAGGAAAATGACTAGCAGTATAGTCGCCGCTACAAAAACCTCTGAAATATTATCAAATTACATATTAGCTTACATTTTAGTCTTCATGTTATGTTCTATAACATATAATAATTATTTTTAAACCCAGATTTCATGTTTGGAAATAATAATATTTTAAATTATAATGAACTGAAGGTGCGAACATGGAATTTTTGCCCGGCAGGAAATATGACTTTTCATATTCTGCCTTGAAATTTTAATGCCTAATTTTTATTTTTTTTATCTTAAACATATTTGATATGATTAATAAAGAGATATTATAAATGTTTTAAACATTTAATTTCAAAAATAAACAATTTTTCCAGGTTATAAATGTCAGGAATTAGATTTAGCCACTTATCTAATTTTTACCCATATACTTCTCACTATGGTTTCTTGGATGTTTTCAGAAAAAGCTACATTATTAAACAAAATCGTAACAGAATTCTAGCCTGAAAATCCAGAGTGGCAGGCCTCTCTGGAGAATTGAATTCTCAAAAAACATTGTTACTGGTTGAGATTTAATGAGAAATGTCAAAACTGAAAACGAAGAAATACAAAAAAGATGAAAAATGAAATACATATTTCCTGTTTTAATTAATTAAAAACATTCTGTTGCCTTTTCTGATGTGTTGAATAAATAACTTACATAAATCATTCTTTATTTTCATAAGCAAAACTTAGATATGGTGGCATTAATTTATTTCTATCTGAAGTCTTCTTAAGCAATTGACAAGTGTAAATTTCCCGTGGAAAATTACACTTTGAAGTAACTATGGAAGCATGTAAAATCAAGTTTAAAGTTTTTTATTCATTGCCAATCTACCCTCACATTGGTATTGTTTACTCAAATGGCAAGTCTAAAATTGCCTTTAGCTCAATTTGTTAAATGCCTGGTGATCTCAAGGTTCTCATAAAGTGTTATTTCTTGCAAAAATTTTCTGTGGTTTTCATTCTTGTAGCATTGTGATTTTAACCCTATTTAATCTAAGTTTCCCAGTAGTTGCCATTGTCCTTTTATTCACATTCACCCACTCATACAGCTGTTTTAAGGAAATTATTTTCAGTATGCTGATTGGATCTGCCTTTTAGTTCCTTTGATAAGTTGTTTTTTTTTTTTTTTTACATGTACTGTAATGTTGTATGTGAGGTTCATCCATGACTTATCTCACATTTTCTGCTATTTTTGTATTTTGGTCTTTGGTTTCTCTCATATGTTAAAGATTTGATAATTGGTTACTTATGACTGACTACATAGAATCATTGCTCTAGAATTTCTTTTCAGCATCCCATATGCTTCTATTGTACTTATCTTCAGACATCATCCATGTAATGTTAGTCCTTAAGCCCCCGGCTCTTATATCAAATGCAGGCATTTCCTCTGTCTCTGATAGATACTCATCATTTTTACTTTCCAGCTCAGACATAGTTATTTTAAGTGATTTCTTTAAATGTTCTTGAGCATATTCCTTTGATCACATGATGTTTAACTGTCTCCTTGCAGGTTCCTGATATCTGATGAGTACTTTGCTTTTTTTCATGTACTGTGTAGTTCGCCACAACATTATCATACTTTTGAGTGTTTCCTGATACTATGTTTTCATTTTCGATTTTTTTTTCTCACTCTTTGACAGCATAGTCATCATTTTTCTCCATCCAAGCTTGAACATCTGTAATAATCTGTGACATCCCTGACTTCTGTTTTTATATGATTTTTGTCTTTTTGCCTCTATGCAAGTTCTTTGTTATCAGAAGAATTTGTAACTACTTATCATATTTTCTGTGATTGTGATCATCTCATGTTATTTCACTTTGGTCCTTGCCCTCTTTCAGCTTCCCCAACAGCAGTGCCATTATTTTTCATTTCCAGCTTGTTCATTCCTGCTGTTGCTATCTATATTCTTGAGTATTTACTTTGTCTTTATGTGATAAAATGCCTTTATTCCAGTCCTTGTTTATGAAATGATGAGCCTATCATTAATCTGAATCTATGCCACCAAATTTATCACCCGTGGTTCTTTTATTATGCCATGTTCTTCTCTTCAGGGTGATATTATTTGTAGGCTTTTTTTTTTTTTTTATATGGCCATTTTTCCTTTGTTACTATTTATGCAGATTGCACTAATATAATCTGAATTACCCATCTCTTTATTACTTGGTGGTTTTATAATGTAAATAGTTCTGAAACTTATTGTATTAATTTTACATTTATTTCTGGATCTCCAATTTTCTAGATTCTGTTGAAAATTCTCTTCACCAAAATACAACGGAAGACAAACTGAATTATCGTCATTATTGTTTCACTTTGGATATTAGACATATTAAATTATTTGGTATTAGCCATCCACTTCAGTGCTTTGTGAGGTACGTATTGAAATATTTCATACAAAATTAAAATACTAACTGTATTACTTAATTAATGAAATTTGTCTATATAAAATAAATGTGGAATGTTAGTAAGTTATAACCAGTGAAGTTAATAATTGCATTACTTATTAATAACATTTTGCCTAGCAGTTTTTGACAATTGTTAGGCTGTTGATCTGACAATTTTTGAGAAATGTTGGGTTATTCTCTGGATAAAAATAATTCTGTAATTTTTGTTTTTCTTAACATTTTTAGAAATGATGTTTTCGTTTATAATTGGTTGTTTTATAATTTTTGTCAAACTTTAAGAAGCTTTACCTTAAAACCAATCCCAATAGGCATAATACAGTATTGGGCAAAATAAACAGTACTGAAACATTCCACATCCCCATTCGAAAATAGGGCGTGTCAGAACATCAAGGTCTATTTGAAAATAAACTAGATACTAACTGGTATTAGGTTTGGAATAAGTTGAGGCAATAATGATTCTGAGTAGAGAAGAGAAGGTATTTTTAGTCGAATATTACAACCTTTCATAAAGACTAGAACAAAAAGACGGGCCCAGCCCTACATATGTAAAAGAGTGGTTCAGCTTACATTTCGGAAGCACGACCCAATTGACAGTGTGATTCTTGGCCTCATCCAAAACTTCTGACGGAGGGGTAGTGTGCTGACACAGTATAAAGGGTGCACGCGACAGCCACGAACTGTAACAATAAACGAGAATTATGGCAGTCTCTTGGTAGGGTGTTAACACTGATACAGCTGTGGCATGCAGGCAGTTTTTTCATGAAAAGGAACTCCTTGAATTTTTGAAGAGTATTCGGTGGTCAGTGTGGAACACCAACTGCTTCAACATCCCCAAAGATAGTTGTCAGGGGGTGTAACATCAGAGAATGGGAAAGATATGGAAATTCAGTGAACCTTGAGATGACATGGCCATAAATGTTTTCATGAAGAAACTGCAGGCTGGTCACAGCTTTACGACAGGTAAACCCTTTTCGTCGTAATCCGTATGAATGCTTGTAATATTCGACTAAAAGTACTTTTCTTCTCTGCTCAGAACCATTATTGCCTCAACTGATTCAAAACCTAATATCAGTTACTAAATAGTTTATATTCAAATAGACCGTGACGTTCGAATTCGTCCTATTATCACTGGGGATGTGGAATGTTTCAGTACTGTTTATTTTGCTTAATACTGTATTATGCAGAATTAGATTTGTGGTTTTGTCTGTGACAGCCTGAAACAGCTGCTGACCCTACCAAACATGCATGGTTTCCATCGTACACCAATAAAATATAATTTTAGAGAAAAAACAATAAACGCGCACAAATTACGCGACAAGAAAGGATTCGCACTTTGAGCTGTCATCGGGAAGAGACTGGGACGGACGTTTTCTCCGTTTTAGGACTCATCAGCCAGCCAAACTCCACCGATGACAGGCTCAGAAGGTGCAAGAGGCTGTGATCTCAGGTCTCGCTCCCAAGAACAGGACTTCACCCAAAGAAATCCTAACGAAAAATTAACAAAATTAAAAATACAAAAGTTCCTTGGCCTGCAACTAGCAAAGCACAAAAGGAATTTAATAAAGGCATTAAAAAAGAACTAAGCCATATGTTCGAAATGGTAAACGTTCTTTAACATGCGGAGTGAACTATAGAGAATAAACAATAAACACACAAATTACACAACAAGAAAGGATTTGCACACCTGAGGTGTCACAACATTGACTACTTCGAACATATGGCTTAGTTTTTTTTAATGCCTTTATTAAATTCCTTTTGTGCTTTGCGAGTTGCAGGCCAAGGAACTTTTGTACAGTCGGACCTCTATTTTGCGAACTTTTCTTTGGAACCAAGAACATTTTGCTAATTTCTTCGTAAAATAACCTCCAAATAGCGAAGTGCATTTTCTATTTAACGAACTTTTTCGAGGATACAGCTGAGGGAAAAAGAAGAAATTAACGATGATGTGCTGATTGATGATTATCCTTCACTTGATTTTGAAGTTGAGACCTCGGAAACACTAACTGAATCGGATATTTTGGACAGTGTGAAAAATAAAAACAATACAGCAATGAATTGCGATGAAGATGATGAAAATGGAAATGATCATGATGAAGAAATAAAAAAAAAAACCTTCGTGTGATGAAATGCTAAAATCATTTGAAACAATCCGACGTGGATTACAATTTGAAGAAAATACGCCTGAAGGGGTTTTTGGTGCATTGCAAAGATGCAAGACGTACTATGAGCGAAAACACTTTTTCAAAAAAAAAAAAAAAAACTCAGACAAAATTAACAGACTTTACTAGTAAAATTTAATGCATGTGGTAATGTATGCTTTACGTCATTAAAATTATTACTTTTTTTAATAATATTTATTGTTATGTATTTTAAATCTGTTTTATTTTGTTTAAAGTAATTTTAAAAGGTGAATCTCTAACGAATTTTCCATATAACGAACTTTTTTTCAGGATTCAGCGACTTCGTTAAATAGAGGTCCGACTGTATTTTTAATTTTGTTAATTTTTCGGTAGGATTGCTTTGGGTGAGGTTCCGTTCTTGGGAACGAGACCCGGGATCATAGCCTCTCGCACCTTCTGAGCCTGTCATTGGTGGAATTTGGCTGCCTGATGAGTCCTAAAAAGGACGAAATGATCCGTCCCAGTCTCTTCCCGGTGACAGCTCAGGGTGCGAATCCTTTCTTGTTGCGTAATTTGTGCATGTTTATTGTTTATTCTCTATAGTTCACTCTGCACGTTAAAGAACATTTACCAAAATATAATTTTTCAATTAGGATATGGAAGTGCTGCTTATGTTGTCTTTGTTTGGCACCCAGAAAATATCAAAATGAGAAATTAACTCTTGTGTAATGGAAAGAAATGTCCCTGTTGATATGCATGTCTGAATAGCTATAGCATTGTCATGAAAAGATGCTTATTTTTAAAATTTTTATTTCTGAAGAATAAATTTTATTTACTGTAATAAATATAAGAGTCAAACAATCCTAACAGTCAAGAGTTGTTGTTTTTTTTTGTACTCTTGTAATTTGGGTCATTGTACTCTTAATGATACTTGCAGTAAATAATCACAAACAAAATGAAATATTCAGTTTAAAAGAGTAAAAAGTGGGAAATAGTTTTATCAAATAAGCAAGTGGTATAATTGTAGCTAGAATTCATAATAAGATTTGGCTTCATAAGAAATCTAGACCAGACAGCAAGGAGATTAACGAAAAAAAGACTGATTAGAATTAGTATTGGAAAATTATAAAGACAGTTCTTGGATATTTAAAGTCTGTTTACTGAAATTACTAAATATGTACACACTCACTGGCCAAAAAAATTATGAATCTATGTAAAGGCTAGTGACTTCTGAAGATGTAAAACCCAATATCCTCAGCATTCTGTGAATGGTTCAGGTAAAATTAGATGCACTCTGACCTTCAGTAAATCAGATGTGAGTTGTGGTACTGGCAAACCTGTTCCTCTGTACTGAACTTGATGGCAATGCTCTATTGCTTTCTGGCCACATTTGTGCCATTTCAATGCAGAAGATCCACTTATCTGCCAGTCAGTAAACCTTTGATATGTTTGTTTTGTTTTGTTTTTTGTTAATCATGGCTCCTGCTAGAGGTGCACAGATGATTAAGCCTTTTTTGGATACTCGCATTTTCCTCATTTCCATATGAAAACTAAACTGACTAGGTGATTCTCTAGTCTGAATTACTGCAACATGTTAGAAGCCCATACAATCGTTGAATTTGCATATATTCTTGTTTCTTGCCATGGACTGTTTTATCTTAAAAGGTTCATAACTCGGGCCCTTTTTATGTAGAAGAAATGCTTATGCATAACTCAAGGAAATCCATTAAAACTTTATCTCAATTAAAAAGAAAACGACAACAAAACTCTTCATTTTTAATAATGTTTTATATTAACTTAGATGATAAGGATAAGCAAATTATCTTCTGTAAATTGTTTTGCCAATTTTTAAGATTCAAACCAGCAGTTGTTCAACAGATATGGTTTTTTAGTGAAGTTAAATTCATCTCAGCAGTTATATTAACAACCAGACAATGAAATCTTCCACTTGAGAATTCTTGTGTATTCATTGAAATATGATAAAACCAAGAACAATGATCAAAACATCCTCTTTATATATCTCTATGAGGTGAAATTCTTTTTATGGTATAAGATGCAGCAATCATCAGTTTGGATTGATACGCAGTTCATTGATTTGCTTATATTGCTATGAAGAACTTACATACTAATATTGATGTTGATAAGATTTAACTGGTTTGGGTCAAGTCAAATGTTGACATATTTGCAAAGACTGATAAAGGGTATTTAAATTAACAAAAGTGAAAGACAAGCAAACACCAAAGATGACTCATTGAAAGGAACTTTAAGAGTGTCAGGAGTCATGTTAAGTAAAAAATTGTTAATGTAATAAATGATCCACTACATAATGTATTTTTTGTTATGCCTTAACAAGCATCTAAATATTCCTTTTATTTTGCATAAAAATATAATGGTTAATGAACAATAGTTCAGATCTAAATGCTTCAGATTTTAATTAGATAATTCTTGATTTTAAGAAAAAACTAATTTAGTTTGCATGTTTCCCTAATCTAAAGTAGAATTGAAATTTCTATCCTTAGTAATGCTTTATTTATTTATTTATTTATTTATTTATTATCAAGGTACTCTTATCCTTTTTTTGGAACAGCTTCAGCAATTCTGACTCATCCAACAGTTGAAGTATCTCGGAATGTTGAGGTAGTGCTGCCTCATGGATACTGTGCTTTTAATTTTGCTGCTACGTTTGAACAAGTTGTTTATTCATTTTCTAATCTTCCCTTGCAATTAGAAGTAGTTAATCGTAGTCGTCAGTTTTCTGAAGATCAAGTTATTGCTATGGCTTCTTTGAAATTAGATGATGTACTACATTCAGGAAAAGCAAGAGTAGTGGTAAGTCCTTTTACATTGATTTTTAGATGGATATAATATTTACTTACATATACATATAATGGTAGAAAAAAAAAAATAGGAACTCATGTTTTTTGGGCATAATTCTTTTAATATTGAACCTTTTTTGCTGAAAATGCACGTATATGTTAAGATGTTACATTAATATCATTGGTAACAATTTCGTCCAAAAATTCTCGTAGATTCACAAGTTACAACAAAAAACTGAAAACAAGGTGGTGGTGGTGGGGGGAAGGTGATAGGAACTGCTTGACAATATTGTTAACTTCCTCTGGGGACAAGAGTCAGACTGTTGATATTTGCATACAAAGAAATACTAAGTCAGATAAGAAAGAAGTAGTCAGAAAAAATAAAGCTTATGCATTGAGTAACCTCAAAATGGGACATGAGAAAGACCTTCCAACTTCAGAAATTATGGCTTACAAGGAAGAGCATAAGTTAAAGGCTGAATATCTCATTTGATTTGGAAGGTTCAAACAGGTTGTTTCATCTTATATATATAAACAACCCTTTTAATTTATTGAAAATAAAATAAAGACATATACTATATAATTATGCAACTTAACTAAACTTTTCTTTAATCTTTTTCCTATACTAATACGCTCTTTTCTCTTGACATTTTGAATTGGGAGGGGGAGGTGGTTTAACTTCATAGTCATGTATTAATGTTTTTTCTGAGATGTTCCCTGTCAATATATATCAACCCTTTTACATAACTGTAACTATACTAATTGTTTAATTGTTGAACTGTGCAATAAAAATTCTGACTTTTACAATTTTGTTAAATAGGTATTATGTAAAAAGCATGTACATAAAAAATTAATTTTTCTAAATTAAACTAGAACTAAAATAATTTCATTTAAAAAACCTAAAACAGATATTACCATAAACAATTAGCAAAATAAAAACCTCAGTTGGTGGAATCTATTAAACTTGGTTATTTAAAAAAAAGAAAAAAAAAAAGAAAAGAAACATTTATATATATTATGTATATATAGTAAAAAAGAAACTATATATACTATTAAATTATAATTGAATACTTTTGGATTGCTCATCCATTGATTTTAATGGTTCAAGTACCGTATATGCTCCAATATAGGCCCCCGGCGTTTATTTGCAAAACTAGCCTCGGCTCCCGGCGCTTAATAGAGACCGGCTGCTATTTAGAGGCCGGCCATTATTCACAAAAACCTTCAGAACGCAATATTTTTACACATAAATACCGGCTAGTATTACAATCAGCTACTTTATTTGAATTTCACATGCTACAGACTGTTAAGATACGTGGCAATGTCTCTCTGTACCTTTCGCTGCTATTCGTCGTCCGAATCCGCAATGACGGACGGCCGTCTCACCGAAAGTTTCTTTTGCGTATTCCACCGCGCGAATCTTAAAGGGCAATGTCAAATGACCGTTTCGGCGGCATTTTGTAAGGCAATGTACCGTAAGGTATTACGCATGAAAATAAAGATACGGACGCTTACACTAGTACCGGTAGGCAAAAATCAAAGACCCGGCTACTGTTAGAGACCGGCTGCTATTTGGTCGTGTCCCCACTGCAGCCCGGCGCTTATTAGAGACCGGTGACAATAAGAGCCTCGGCGTTTATTGGAACATATACGGTATTAATATTAATGTCAAGAGAAAAAGCCTATTAGTATAGGAAAAAGAATAAACTTAACTTTTCTACAAAATCTTTTTAAGTTGCATAATTATACAATATACGTCTTATTTTATTTTTAATAAATTAAATACTTTTTAATAAAAAAAGAAAAGTTAAGGAGAATATTATTTAATTCTAATCATATATATTTTTTTCTGCTTAATGTTCATAACATTAAAAAAAAAAAAAAAGAACCAAACCTACATTATCTTGCATTATTAGAAGAAGAAAAACAAAAAACAAAGAGAAAAGAAAGTAAAGAAACAGAAAGAAAAAAAAAAAAACAAATAATAAAAAAAAAAAGGTTTCCTCTTATCAGAATCGAACCTCAGATCCTGAGATTGCTAGGCAGAGGACTTACGCACCGAACCACAGCAACATTTACTGAAACAGAACAACAGGAAGTTAATAATCTAATACTTTAAAATCGATGAAAACAATCTGAAATATCTCGAAAACGCTTGAGGATTGGTCGCGCAACCCCATATATATATATTTTTGAAGTACTCCATGTGTACTTTCAATCCACAAAATGGCATTGATTTTGGTGAGATACAGAGAATGATCTCTTTGTTAGTGATAAAGATCATCATTGGGTTCTTAACTTCTCAAGCAACAAGCAGATCTTTACATAAAACATTGGATCACAGACATGTTGGAGAACAATTAGCAACTATCTTAACATGTGCTCCCACCTCATGCACCAGAAAATGAAGCAGAAGCCACACCTCACTAAACAAAATCAACTCTACCATCTCGAACTGGCCAGAAAACATCAGACCTGGACATCGGAGTGAAACTCAGTTGTATTTAGCAATGAAAAGAAGTTCAATGAGATTGCTCCAATTGAAACTACAATTGACATGATCTCTGTAAAGTACTAAAGTACTTTTTGATGGGCGCCCAGGGAAGCAGTTCAGTTATGGTTTGGAGAGCCTTTACCTCAAGTGAAAAAGTTCTAAATATCAAGAAATGCTTCGGAATTACGTCCTCCGATTTGGACCTATCATCTGAGGGCAAAATTAGATATTTCAACAGGACAGCAGCCCAGCCCATTCTATGCTTCAAAGTCGCCTAAGGAGCGATTTAGTTTCAAATACATCTGGATTTGAAGTGGCCTGCGAGGAGTTCTGAACTTAACCCAATTGAAAAATTAGTGAGGAATTATCATTTAGGACTGTTTAAACCAATGAATGCCAAAATTTAAAGATGTTGGAAGCCTCTAACAACTTGTTCATGAAGCCTGGGATAACATACCATGAGAAATTCAACTAAAGATAGTAGAATCTATAAAGGACTGCATGTTTTATGTCATAACAAAAATGGAGGATGTACAAGGTACTAGTTTCCAGTTAGGGCTTGAAAACCAGGAAGATTCCTATAATTTTTTCTACCTCATTTTCACATTTTTTGTTGTAACTTATGAATCTATGGTAATATTTGGACCAAATTGTAACCAATGATATTAATGTAATGTCTTAACATTTAATTGCATTTTTAGAAAAACAGATTCATTATTAAAAGAATTACGTCTAAAAAAAGATAATATATATTCCTCAGGGGTCAGAGTTTAATTAGGAAATGATGCTCACAAATGACATTCAGAATTTTAAAAATCTAATTAAGTTCTGCAATTTTTAGATTTTAGGACAATTTTAGGCTATCAGAATTCAATTCACATTTTAAAGAACCAATACTTCAATGTAGTAGCCAAGTTCTGGTAATTAATCACATTTTGAATCTGTTCTTCTAAATATTGGAAACTGCTTTTTTTTCTTTTTTTTTTTTTTCATTTTATGCAAAATATTCTTTAAATTTTCTTACTATTTCTAGTTAGTTTTGTATGTTTTCTTTTTTTTAATAACTTTCTATAGTTAGCTACAATAGGTGAAAATGAATTTTCTTTTGAGTATTAATCTGATTTGAATTTGTAAAATACATTATTTCTAAATTATTGAATATATTGCTTACAATAGATTAGAATTATAAAGCAATTTGAAAACCTAACCATTAATTAGGGTTAATAATTTTAATAATAGAATTTTAGTTATTATTTTTATTATAGTAAAGACATAAGTTATATGAAGGTACATATAGTTATATAATATATAAATAACAGGAAATCATTTCAAATATTTTCCTAATGGCATTTTGAAACACATGCGTTTCTTTCTATAGTCATTGTAGTTCATTTAATCATGCCAACATTTTCAGTGTTAATAAACATTGCTCATAAATATGAAAATTATCATTTATTTTATTATGTAGAAGGTTGTGTTTGGAATTTAGGACTTATCTCATAAAATTCTAACCATGTATTTACTATTATTAGTTAATAATTTTCTCTGCAAATAGTAGTGGTTAAATAATTTAAATTATGAAAACCAAAGATGAATTTAGCAAATCATGATTAATTATTTATTGTCAATTACATTATAATTTGACTTAAAACATTAAAACAATTCTATGATACCCTAACCATTTTTTTTTTATATTTATATATAGAGTGAAACAAATATAACTGGATTTCGCCAGACATCACAAGCTCTTATTCCGGTCCTTTCTCTTGATAATAAATTTAGTTCTGTTGGAGAAATTCAAGTAGTGATGAGCTTGGATGATTTTGGAGTTACCACATTGCCAGCATATTTAGTGAATTCAAATCCTGAAGAAAAGGTAATCTAAACATTCATTTATAGTGTTTTTGGAGGATTCCTACTAGCATTGGAAAGTCTAGGAAGTCAAGAGAATCATGATAACAATAAAAAAAAAAAACACAGAATAAAATTAGTGTGAACTAGCTTCATTAGATTGTTTGCTTCAGAATTGGCAACATTAATTGTTGTGATTCTTTTGAATTTTTTTCATACAATTATTGAAAAATTCCTTAAAAAATGTTTCTTCAGTAAAGTTGGTTAAATAAGTTCAAAAATCTCATTCAAGTAAAGAAAAATATTAAATTTTGTAAGAAAAATGAAGAAAAAACTTTTGCTATCTTGTTAGGAGTTTTTTTTATGTAATTATTGTTGTGTAATTATACTTTATTAGTAATTGAGAATTTGGAGAAAAAAATATTCAGTAAGACTAAGTTTAATAACTTACAAACTTCTATCTATTATAGAGTTTCTCTAATAAAGATAAGTCATCAAAATCTCCATCAACCAGTAACAGTCAAGAAATTCTAATTGGACAGTCTCATGTTCCTGTTCAACCTAATGTTGCATCTGGCTCACAGTCAGATTTAAATTTGAAAGATGCTCATAAACACATTGCATTGCAAGTTGCAATGGAATTAGAACAGTGGAAGGACAGTCAGGAAAAGTCACATTTAAAACAGGTTAGTTGAAAACAATTTCATTCAGTATAAAATTCTTGATACCATTAAGATTAAGCTAACTTCATAGCTTACTTGAAATATGTTTAATATTTAGTATTTTATTACTATTTTCATTAACAAATTTTAATTCAAAATTTCAATTTCTAATCTATTACACATTTACTTAGAGTTCTTTATATTTCTTCTAACTTGGTGAGAAAATATGGGCTTGTTGGATAGGTTGGTTTAGATTAGATTACCTTACATTATATAAAAATGTAGAAATTGTCTCTATTAGGCAAGTACTGCAGCCAACCAACTTACTGAGTTTTCCTACATTTCTTCTAAATGAATAGATTAAATCCCTGAATTAGGTTTAAAAGCCTTTTCACTACATTTTTCCTGATATCCTATCACCAGGTTTAATGTCCCCAAGTTGATCATACCTTTTACAGGTAAGAGCTTCATTTTTGAAGCTAATGTGAGAGAGCTGTTTCTTCCTCTTCATTATGAAGTCTGCATAATGGGCTTTCTTTATGAATGCCCATTACATAACATTGCTTTCTTAGTTGATAGTATCCAATCGTCAACTTTTTATCTGATATTTTCGTCTGAGGATATCTATAGTTAGTGTAGGAGACTGCTGATACATCATTAATTTTCTGTGTCGTTCTTCTATTATATGTTCTCAGTATATCTGATGTTCCAATTTGGTCCATTCAGGTATTTCCATATGTACATCATCTTTAGTAATTCCAAATACAGGCTCAGGCCCAGTAAATGAACCTCTCCTTGCCAAGATATCTACTCTTTCATTCTCTGTTAGTCCTTTGCGGTCGAGCACCTATATTAGTATAATTCTAATGTGTTATTCTAAGCTTAGTAAGTTTTGTATGCATTCCCATACTAGATTGGATTGCAATTCGTATCTAGCTTGTAAGCTGCTTGACTGATTATATGTTTCTTTGATTATAGCTTGCTGTGATATTTTCATTAGCACAGGCTTCAGTTGCAAATGTTTCAGCTTGGAAAACTGTGGTAAATTGTCCTAAAGAAAAGAAACATTTCCCATGAATTTCACCTTCAATACCATTATCAGTCTAGGATCCATCTGTGTACCAGCAAGATCGTTAGCTAGACATGGTTTAATTTAATTCCATTTTTCCCTTTCAGTCTGGGAAAATAAAACATTTATGGCTTATTAAAAGAATATTTTAAAGGTATTGTGTCCTTTCTCATTTTTAAGATAGGGATTTGTAATTCTGATATATCCTTATAATTTGGATTTTCAACAGTTGCCATTAACAATTAGCCTATGTGCCCCCATTCTTGCCATTTTCTTAATAAAATATCAAGAGGATATAAGCCTAACAGGGTTTCCATAGCAGCAGTAGGAATATTGTTCATAATCCCTACGATGCAAAGACTCTGAATTGATTTGATTTTTTTAATAATCTACATTCTTTCAACCACCAAACTAATATTCCAGAAGTCTTACTGCACTGATCTTACCACAGCAGTATGCAACCAAAATAGCATTTGTGGGTTTAAGTTCCCATGTTTTTCGAAACATTCTCCTACTGACTATAAGGGTCATTTTACATTTGTTGGTTATATTCTATAAATGTGTATTCCAAGTTAGTTTTGCATCTAGGCTTATTCCCTGATATTTAACTTTTTGTTTAATTTGAATTTGTTCATGAAAGAACAAATGGAGTCCCAGGTCCTCCAATTTTCTTCTATATGTGAACAGTCATACCTCCTGTTACGTACTTTCAACTTACGTTGCTTTCGACTTTACATCGGTTTTTTGTTAATAATAATAGGAAAAAAAAAAGTTAGCTAACATATTAAAACCTATAAAAATTAAAAAAATCACCTAAAATCAATAAAAAAGTGCAAAATCACATAAAAATAAATGTTAAAATATGTAAAAGTAAATATTGCATACAGTACATTTATTAATTTACATGATGTTTGCTACCTATAGTTCCAGCATTTGCCGCGGGGTGGCACTGCAGTTCTTGTCAGCTGATTCAAACTTATGTTTGTGCATGTGTTTTTTCTAGTGTCTCGTTTATGTTGAATTTGTGGCTTTATTTATACCCCATGGCCCTGAAGAAAGTTCCTACTGTTAGTCCTAATGCTGGTGCTACTAATAGTCATGCTATATCATTGGAAGATAAACTGGCTATGATAAAATGCCATGAAAATGGTGAAAAGGTTGCTGCCATAGCTCGTGCTTTTAGCTTTAATTGTCGATGGTATCGATGATTGTTTATGACAAGCCAGAGATTTTAGCACGAGTAAAATTTATAATTTTTTTATTTATTAAAAGGAATGTAAAAATGTTGAAGTATCGAATGACTTAATGTATTCCTACGCGCCGATGCTATTAGCGATGTTATGAGGTTATTTATAGGGGATTATAGAGAGTCTAGTTTTTTAAAAAGTTTATTCAACTTACGTTGTTTTTCGACTTAAGTTTCTAGTCTTGGAACGAATTACTGACGCAAGGTGATGCATGACTGTAATTGCTGCTTTTGTCAGATTTAACCAAAGATGTTAGCAATACACCACCTGTTAACAATACTCAGAGCTTTTTGCAGAAGTTCTGAAATTATATTGGCATACTTTCCATAATGAGTTGAGTATAACTACACATGTTGACAAAAAATGACAAACCTTTATTAACACCTTTTGGTTTGTAATTTTTTGATCAGTGGGCATATGTTTTCAGACTACCCTTTGATGTAATAGCCATAATTATTCAATGTGATTAATCATCCACAACCAACTCCCATAGAAGTGGTGATAAAATCCCTCCCTGAGGGCACCCTTTTGCTACAGACAGATCCAAGTCTCATTAAATATTGTTGTTTAAATCTGTCCACCTTGCAACATGGCTTTGAACAATCTACATTCCATGATTGCTAGCAACCAGGATCGTTGACTCAATCAAGGTGTTATCAAACCCCCATCCCATCTGTTTCAAGAAAAGCTTTTTGAGCTATTTCATGTTTTTACAGTGCAATCACTGTGTGTGATACCAACTTGCGCAATGGCATTCCACAGGATTTTCCTTGTTGATAAGTTTCCCTGAATTGCCTTTCAGTTAACTTCTCCATCACTTCAAGCAGAAATGATGATTAAACAAATAGGTCTATATGCCTTTGCCTCAGCATAAGATAAATGCTCTGGTTTTGATATAAAGACTGTTTCAACAATCCTCCAAATCACTGGCACATAATCAAGTGCCAGACTCTGTTTAGAATCCAGAGTATAGGTATTAAGTCTTCTTTCCCTTGCTGTAGAAGTGTGGAGGAGATCCTATCAGAATTTATATGATTTGTAATTTTCCTTAATGCTTCAAAGATGCTGGTACAATTTCAAGAACTAGTGTTATTCCAGTATTCCAGTTTCTTGCTTACAATGGTTCACTTTTCCTTTTTGGCTTTTATACAGATCGTAGCTCATAGTAGGAGAAACCTTAAACTTATCTTTCTGTCCATTCCAAGAAATTCATTGGTTGGTCTATTTTTATTATAATGGGATTTCCCAAATCTATGGAGACCTTCTATTTTTTCTGGGGGGTTTTAATGTTGTAATTTTATGTTAAATTTTCATTTATATATATTCTTTGGTTGTTATCATTTTTTAAAGATATCCTTATTGATTAAATACTTTCTTTGTTTGAAAGCTAAAAGCCAATTTTCCTTTTCTCTTCTTGAAATAAATCTTGCAATGATTGGTCTATTTTTATTATAATGGGTTCTCCCAAATCTATGGAGATCTTCTATTTTTTTCATGGGGTTTTGAAGTTGTAAAGTTTCCAATATTTTAACATTCACTTTGTATAGAAGCCATGGTGCATTATGCAGTCGCTACTGGGATTGCTGTTCCTACCTTGTTTAAATCCACATTATAGGTTTTAACAGGCTGAAGATTGTCTTGGGTTTAGTCATGATGAGTAGGTTTGCTGGAATCCATACAATTTCTTTGGAGGATATAAGAATTTCTTTGGCAGCTCCTAATGAGAAGACTGCCTTCGTGTTGTTGCAATTTTAAAACTTTCTCCATCAGCGATGACATAGCTTTCTTGTTTGTACGAGGGATAAAGACTACAACAGCTATCAGAGTAACTATTTTTAAGTTGGGGACTTGTCTCTAGTTCAGATTTGAAGATTTCATCCAGTAAAGCTTTTTGAATAATTTTACTACTGTTCTCCTGTCAGTTTGCTGATTTAGATAGTTAAACAGAAAAATGGCCATCTTTAAAGCAGAACTGCTGCCGCCCTGAAGATAATATTTTGGTCACCTACATTTGAAGATAATATTTTAGTGGGTTGAGAGGTCTCTACTAAGATTATCTCGCTTTTCATTACCTGTAGAGATTAAGTTTGGCCTACTGGCTCTGTTCATATTTCATTATCTGTTGGGATTAGGGTTGGCCTCCTGGATCTGTCCTTGTTTCATTGGAATGATATTTTCTGTGTAGCTGGGTTTTCTTCAACTGGAAGGTCCCAAGGAGGATTTTTTTTTTTTTTTTATCAGAATCCATATACTTTCCACGAGAACATGGGAAAAGAGTAGTACCTGTTTTAGAGGCTTAAGGCCAGATGATACTTTCGGAGCTCGCCTGAAATTGCAGAGGCAGTGAGCCCACAAAAGCAAACAACAGTAAGAAAATCACTGTAACCAGTACAGCATAAAAACCTTAGCCTGCTAAGTGCTTGTACTGATTACAATGATTTTCTTCTGTTGTTTGCTTTTGTTGGGGTCTCACTCCTAGGAGCGAGAGATCCATAGCCTTACATAAGCTTTCTGAGCTTATTATCAATGAGTAAACCTGACTCATGAGTCCTAACAAGGATGAAATGGCTGTCTCAGATTTCATTGAAGGCATAAAAGCAATGACTGTGCTTTTTATAGATCCTTTTTTTTTTTTTTTCATGTTATATTGTATTCACATTAAACTTTCCTAAATGTTATCTTTTAATCTCATTTTCATTACCTTTATTATTGGGAATTCATATCATCTACTTGAAGAAGGTTGGTCAGCTGTAAATTATAAATTTCAGTTTAGTGTTTGGACTAGCTATTTCATCTTTTACTTCTATATATTTTGAGCCCTTTTAATTTTTAATTTCTGTAGTTTTAAGACATATTCTTTTTTATTTTACTTTTTAAATTTTTTTAAGTGTAGTGTTTTCTTCACATTCCCATTACACTAAGAATATCAACAACAGATATAAACAGATATTTTATTAGCTCATCATATTATAACCCCCTTTTAGAGGTCTTGTTCTCTCTATACTTGTTAAGCCATTGAAGGCAAAACTTCAAGATCAACAGAAGCTAATTGTGTCAAATTCCATAATGTGATTACCCTACTAGGCAGATTCAAGCATCCTCCCTCTACTATAACTTTACAGGAATTATCAGCTACTAGTTGACCCGTGCGAATCATTCGCAACAAAAAAAAACCACCTTTGATAAATAATAAACAACTACAAAGCTGTCGTGCATGTTAGTTAAACACATTGTCAATAGATGGTACCTTCTACATTTTTATAGAACGGTTTTTAAAATTAAGTTTTTTAACGAAAACATTAATTTTCAACACTTTGTTTATTTTTCGTCATTAGCAGTGAACGTAATCTTCAAAATGATGTCTCAATCATTGATTTTGATGAAGTATTAAGGGAGATATGGCGTACCGACACAAACACACCTTTGAGAAATAATATATAAGGATTTATCTGAAATCTCCCATTACCTTTTAATTTTCCTTCCTGGAGAATGTCAGATTCTTCAGCATTTGTAGTAGCTCCATTTTCCTCTGGTGCCACTAAAGCCTCAGTCACACACAGCCAGTTTATAGGAGTAACTAGCAGTCAAAACTGGCTCATTGAATCACTCAGCGTGACAAAGAAATCACTACTTGTCCACTAGCAGTGCCAGTGAAAATTCACTGCTAGAAGAATTGTACATCTTCAACTTTTGGTGTTAGTAAACCCTTGCTAGTGGGTCACGTTATACCCTCGGAATGAGTAATTGGTGATACAGTTGAGTAATTATCTTTTGTTTTCTTTGTTGAAACGTTTGTTTTTTAATTTATTAAAATTAATTAATCGGTTTCTAGATTTATTATTAAATCATGTGTTTATAAGTAATTTTGAATATATGAATAAACAGAAAGGAATGGAAATTAGTAAATTTATGGTTGAAAATTTCAAAAAATATTGTGGAAAAGAAAGTAATTTCCATTAATGAATTTGTTGCCCGAAATTAAAATTGGTTTCATTTAGCTTTAGTATTACTCATTGTTAATAACTATTATTAGTAATAGAGTATAATTATTATTGGTAATGGTTTTTGATGTTAAAAAGAACCTTTGTTATTACGACCTTTTTAGTATTCAAAAAAATCTTGTAGAGACACCTGACGAAGCAGAGGAATTTTGCTCTGTGAAATATTGCATGGAGTTTGCCAGTAGTAGAAAAGTTTTTAGTAAAAAATTAATGAGTTGAGTGAAGACAGATTACAAGTTTCATTTGATGAAGTTAAAATAAAATCTTAAGACACATACAGGGCATAATTAAATAAAATAAAAAAGTCCATTAAGTTTTTTTTTTTATTATAGAACTTTACGTGTACTGCATAGTAGTAACTTTAAAAATAAAGCCATACACCTGACTAAGTTTTTTTTTTTCTTTAGTTAATACTGCCAACAATTGATGACTGATCTCGTGTACTGCCAGTCTTAACAAGCGTCTTATAACTTTGCGCCAAGGTCCAACTGATGATATATATTAAAAACGCTATTATTACAATATAAAAAAGTTAATTACACAGCAAACAAATTTAATAGATTACACAAAACCAGTGGAACCGCTTGGACTGTCATATGGATTAAAACTGATACTCAATGCTTTCAGTCACTCCTACTGAGAAGCTAGTTCACAGCAGTGTGTGACAATGGTACTAGCTGATATTTCCTCACAGTGTGAACTAGCAGCTGGAACTCGCAACCAGTAACTCTTTATATGTGACTTAACCATAAGGCTTTATATGGCTGTTGCTTTTGTTTTTTCTCCTCCTTCCCATTATCTTATTTATATCTTATCACTGTATTACCTTTTTTATAATCATACTCACGGCAGAATTTAGTTATTTCGGCTACTCATCTTCACCAGTTCTTGATGATAGGATCTAGGGATGTTTATGAAAATGTTGAAGTTTAATTGCTTTGTTTTATGAATAGAAATTTTTCTTAATTTTCCTATTATTATTCATTGACCATCCATGGTTTCCTGACTGCCTCAGTTAACCACATTTTTGTGCATTTAATTGCTGTAAGTTGTGCTTAATTCTGTCTTGTTATTTAGATGCCTGTAACAGGTTTTTGGATGCTCATCTTCAAAAATTTTCAGCATTTTCATGTACAAATGGCTTTATTCAAAACCACACAAATTCTTTCAGCATATTGCTAGATGATATTTCATCATTTGTTAAGTCTCCTCTTCATGAAACAAAACTAAATGATACCTTTTTTTCTAAATAAGTTTTCCTACTAAATTTAGTAAGTCAGTTTATTGTTAACTATATTATCTTCAGAAAGTAGGTAACACAGATCTACAAAACAATTTTCTGTGATGCTCTTCCAGAAAGCTTCCACTGAACTGAAATACACAGGGTGATTCAAAATTCATAGGACAAACTTTAAGGGGTGATAGGGCACACTAAAACAAACATTTTTTGTCAAACAATGTGTGTCCACAACTGTTGTGCTTACTTTCTATGACAGGTTGAGGAACGTCCCGACAAGCACCAGAGCTGTTGCACTTAGCGTAGATGTGAGAATTTTGCACCAGGAGCAATTACACCCATTCCATTTACAGAGAATTCACGCATTGAAAGCTGAGGATTATCCTTGGTACGTGGACTTCTGCCACTCGTTTATGCAGGAGAGTTCAGTACAGCCGGATTTTGCAGCCCATGTGCTCTTCACTGATGAAGCATTTACACGTGAGGGAGTGTTTAATGTGCACAGTGCTCATATGCGGGCAAAAGCAAATTCACATGCTAGACAGTCACATGCTTACCAGCAACGATTCTCAATCTTTGGGCAGATATTGTCAATGACTAAACAGCGCCCTCTACCATGTAAACGCGACAATTGCGGACATACATTGTTTGACAAAAAATGTTCGTTTTAGTGTGCCGAACTACCCCTTAAAGTTTGTCCTATGAATTTAGAATCATCCTGTGTATAGCAAAATATTATTGGAAATGATGATTTTTATTTGAGAAAAATATGACCAGTTCATCCCAATAAAATTTGAATGTCATCTTGGGAAATGAAATGCATTTTATTTTTAATGAATTTACTTTTTAAATTACAGGCATTGACTTTAAGGTTTGTTGAGAATTAATTATTTACAATCTAATATATTGTTATTTGCTATCTCTTTTTTCAGTTAAAAGAAAAGGAGGCCAAATATTTAGAATCATTAGTTGGAGAATGGCAAAAACGGGATACAGAACGGGAATTGGTTCTTCAAAGAAAATTATCAGAATGTAAATCCTTAGAAGATAAATTGAGACAGACATTAGCAAATATTGAAGAAAGAGAACGGAATCTTGCTACAAATGAAGCACAGGTAAATGTACAATGTATATACATATATATATATATATATATATATATATATATCTGATGGCCAAACTTGAAGCTCATCCTTCGAGTTTAGCAATGCAAAGATTTCAATTAATCATTTGCAATTTAGAAATTTAGAACGTAAAGAATATAAGAATAAAATTAACTTATATTA
>JAFIDM010009631.1:160802101-160826752 GCA_023159025.1 Thereuonema tuberculata | reverse complement strand
TAGCCGGACAGCAATCTGAAATTTGAAAAATCCCAATACAAAATTCAGAATACTGTTTCTATGAGAATAACAGCCAATTTTTATCCTCACGTCATCAGCGGCATCTAGTGAGAAATTTAGAAACTACAATTTTGTAAAACAAAAACGCAATATAAAGAGATTTGCTCTTTTTTAATGTTTATTCTTTTTTAAGTTTTTAATTTTATATCTTTTTTTGTAATTTTATATTATATACTTTTTTTACTTTTTTATATATAGTTTTAATATTAAAAAAATAATAAATAAATAAATAAATAAAATAAATAAAGAAATGAAAAATAAAAATAAAAATATAAAAAAATTAAATAGATGACAGTCATCAGATCAAACTCAAAACTTCCTAAAATAAAGGATTTAATTTTGAATTGTCGTAAGATAACTTAAATGATCATAAATCAACAAATCCTATCTTGAACTATTCCTCCATAAAGCGATGTGATGGTCATCAATTGCAAGGCAGAAATGGGGACTCATCACTTAACACAGTAAGAAACCATTTGGGAGTAGATCATGTCTCTCGGGCAAGGCACCACTCTCTGGAGGAGGACTGGGCAGTGCTTCAGTCCTTGCAATATTGGCAAGAGATACATAGCCATTAATTCTGGTTTAATGGCATGGGGATAGCAGCCCCTTTTATAGTGATTCGAGGAACTTAAATTCACAGTGATACATGCAGTAGATTCAGCAACCCATTGTTTAGTCCTTCGTATCACACCTGCCAGGAGCAATTTTCCAACAGGATGATGCACATCTACACTCTGTACACATTTCTCAGCAGTGTCTTCAAGAAATTCATTCTGTTCCATGGCTTACCAGATCCCCGTATATGTCCCATATTGAGCATGTCTGGAACATGCTAGGATATAAGTTCATCCATCATCGTACATCTGACATTTGGAGCAGCAGTTTTCAACAAGTTTGGCATGATCTGCTACATGACAACATCAGGACTTGTTTCACTTCATGTCAAGCTGTATATCAGTATGCATAGCAGCTAGAAATAGCTCAGCACAATAGCAGTAACAATGATGCTGCTATTGTTCAATAAAAATTTGTGTTTACACTGAAATTTGAATCAGTTCCAATTATCTTCATCCAAATGGTACCTATAAAGTTTCATTCAAATTGGGCACTTCCTTCATGGTGCTTCGATTTTTTTTGGCAGAGAATGTGTGTGTGTGTGTGTGTATATATATAGATATTTGAATTTAAAAATTAATTTTAGTAAACATTATTTTTATATAAGTATTGTTAACATTTTTAAATAATATTTTATGAATTAAAATAATAATGAAATCAAAGTTAAAGTTGCTTTGAACCTACCAGCTATATCAATTTTTTGGCACATTTTGCTAGAGAGTCTGAAGTGCAAAAGCAGATTCAACATGCTCTCTTCCTCAATTTCTTATATTTACTCCTAAAATAAATCACGTAATTAAAATAGTTACTTGAAATCGATTAGGATTACCAAGCAATGCAAGTCCTATACCCCTTTCATAAAACAAGATATGCTGCTGATTTTTGGGATATTCAGTTTCTGCCATGGTTTCTAATAATACTGAGATAAAATTATGGGACTTGTATAAATAGAAGTCAATTCCGTAATACTGGCACATTTGGGAAGATCTAGTAATTACTAGGATTTGTTGTAGAACAAAATTATGAGGTGTTAGGCTTATTGACACTATTGTATCAAACCAAGAACAATAGTTCCCATACTTTTGTCTTTCTGATTTAAACAGTTTATAGCTTGACTTGTGCAGAAAAAAAAAATACTGTAGATATATGTTTCCATTCTGCTGATGAAAGTTGCTGTTGATCCATAATTATTCTTAATGTTGCATATGTGTGTTTTGGTTTAAGTGCATTTTCCTTATTGTTAACAGTATTATAATTTTTAATATAACTGTAATTATTTATGATTATATAATTATAAATATGATTATATATGATAATTATATATGTCTTCTTTCTACTGGATTAGTTTCAACATTCTAAAACTGAGTTTGAAAAGGAGCGTGAAAGACATCATCAAGAAGTCAAAGATGGTTACAAAAGATTAAAGGGTGATTTTGAGCATTGTCTTGAATTAGAAAGGTATATTTATTTTTCTAAACCATTCATTTCTGTCATTAACTTAGTGCCCATATAAGACTCATTAAGAGTATTAGTTGATGGCTAATTCTTTGTCCATAGTAACTAGACTTTTATTGTCACATCTTTCTTTTTTTATATTTTAAATCTACATTTAAATCTATGTTTCGATTTATGGTTTTTATTTTTCTTTAAAATTGAACTATTGGAAAAGTAATGGAGATGTTGAATTTGGGAATAGATTATTACTTTATTTATTTACAGAATCAGAATGGGAGCTTTTTTAAGCTAAAATAATTTAGTAGAAGTGAAATTATTTCGAAAAGTTACCCAGTTTGAGCTTAGATGTAATTAATTAGTTATATATATATAAGTATTATATATATATTATTACTATATATAATATATATTAGTTATATAAAAATCAAGAATAGGAGAATATGAGACATTCATAATGATAATGCGATCAATACTGCACAATACATATAAACAAATATTTAAAAAAATGCAATGTTTCGAGAAGCCCGAAGTAAACGGCTCTCTTCCTCAGACTACAGAACAACAAAGGAATAGAAAGAATCAATTTAAACATAAAAGAATTAACAAAACAGCCAATCAGCGCCTGGTAGATTCCATTGGCTGAAAGGGAAAGACGGAGTCTCAAGCAATGGGATGAGTACAATATAATGAAGAAGCTAAAACAAACTCGGCTGTACCGCCTTCCTATAAAATTAACGTGATTAACATGTTGATACAAAGAGCTACCTCCATTTGCTCTAGTGATCACTTACTGAACAATGAAATCAAAACCATTCACCACATGTTACTACAGAATGGCTATCCTATGTTGTTTATTAAGAAATGCATTGAGCGACTTATGAGATTCATAAGATCAAAAAAGCACTGTTCAGCTATGAACAATGACAACACCACAAAGAAAAACAATTCCCTGAGATTTGTAAGCTTACCATTTCATGAGGAGTTACACAAACAACTCAATCCAATCTTAGCTAATTCTAACATCAGAATAGCATGTAAGGCTGGTAGTTCCCTGACCCATCTACTCAACAAAAACAACCGCGGTAAGAAGACACCACAGCAACGAATGGAGGAAGTTGGTGTGGTCTACAGAATCTCTTGCAAAGATAGCGGATGCCTCTACATAAGGGAAACAAAACGCAAGCTTAAGATTCGCCTCACTGTGCACACTTGGGCAGTTAAGAAGCACAATCTGCAATATATGACGGCTATGCATTGTCATAACCATGGATACTCTTTGGACCTGGACACGCCATCATATTTGGCATGGAAAAGGACTCCTACTTACATAAATTCATGGAGACATTGGTGATCAAATCCACACAGTGTTACAATAGTGACATTTCTGTAATGAACACCTTACAGTATGGACTCAGTTAGACAAGTTTTTTCTCCGTCATTTACGCCCATGCACATCTATGAGCACCTCATGTGATAGATCTTTCCCATTTTATTATTTTTTTCTTTTCCTTTATTTATTTATGTTTTATCCTGTTTCATTTTTCCACTAGATATATTTCATTCTGTTTCATTATTCCACTAGATATCTTGATCATTGTTTATTTTATTAATTTTTATTTATTTATTTATTTTTTTTCCAATGTTTATAAGACATCCTGGCCGCTGTTGTTTTTGGATTTATTTATCCATTCACTCTTTTTATCCCATGCTCCATTTCATTAAGACTTATTTTTATTTTGTTTTTATTTCCTTTATTATCAATAAGGCGTTATGTTTTTTTTTATGTATTTGTTTATTCATTTTGTTAATTATTTACTTATTTATTTCATCCTGTCTTGTGTTTCTCTATGAACATGTATATCTTTATTTATTTATTTATTTATTTATTTATTTATTTATTTATTTATTTATTCACTCTTGTTATCTCGTGCTCTGTTTTCAATAAGACTTCATAATTCTCATTTTTGTATTTATTTCTTTGTTATCAATAATGCGTAATTTTTTAAATTTATTTTTGTTAGTTATTCACTTATTTATTTTACCCAATGTTGAATTTATCAAGAAATTGTATATCTTTATTGCATTTACTTCTCTATTCATTTCGACATCCCTACTGTTTTATTTATTTATTTATGTATGTTCTATTCATTTTAAACAATCATCATGAATGTTTTTATTTTTATTTTTTATTATTTGTTTTAGCTTCCTCATTATATTGTACTCGTCCCATTGCTTGAGACTCCATCTTTCCCTTTCAGCCAGTGGAATCTACCATGCTCTGATTGTCTGTCTTGTTAATTCTTTTATGTTTAAATTGATTCTTTATTCCTTTGTTGTTCTGTAGTCTGAGGAAGTCTCTGCCTTTTACTTCGGGCTTCTCGAAACATTGCATTTTTTTAAGTATTTGCTTTATATGTATTGTGCAGTATTGATCGCATTATCATTGTTATTCCTGCATGTTAATTATCTTCATGATGCATTCATATTTACACTGTCATATTTTAAATTTTCAGATTTTTAGTTGTATTTTTAACACTTACAGAACAATTTGAACTTAGACTTCCAAATCATCCAAACTGACTTCCACCTAACCTTAATTATACAGAATATTATTGTGCTAGGAAATGTAGGATCTACTTTCATAGACTTGCCAGAGTGTAAATAGAACAGAATTGCTCAAAAAATGTATTAGGTTTTTTCCATTATGACCAATGGTCCCACTTAAACCCATGAGAAGTAGTCCTGTACCACTAAATTATCTGTTGCTAACTTTGTTATTGTGACAACTCAAGTGCAATAGGTACTCTTTTGCTGCATGACTTTCAAACATGAAAATTATATGACAATCACATTGCTTTATAGGATCTCTCTACATATTTATTTATTTTTTTATTAAATGTTGGTAATGTTGAATTGGTTGCTAAACTGGTGAATGTTTATTAAAGGCATGATAAATGAATACTTCTTTTACTCCAAGTCGTAAAAGACACTAACTTCTGCCTCCAACATTGTATAATTTATATTTCTTTTGTATTATTTTCTGAACTCATTTCTCTAACCATGTTAATTGATTTACATTTGGGTAATTGAATCATTTCCTTGGATTATTAGAATTGTTGATATTAAATTAATTCAAAAGCTGAAGGAATATCAACAAAGTTAATATAGCATACCCGAAAGTGCTTGTATAATACATTAGAGGTTTACATATTTTTAAAACAATTTAAAAAAATTGATTAATTTCAATAAATGCATCTTTTTCTATTAATTCCATACATTTTGATTTACATTAGATCTGTAATATGTGATTATCGTCATAAGTATGACTTCCTTCACCTTTCAATCTTTTTATGTTGTTCCATTAAAAAAAAAATACTATTCAATTTAAAATTTATTAATATTAAAAACTGTCATTTGGCAGGGGTCCTTATCTTAAAATCCCTTTTCGAGCCCGTAACTATGATTTCACATTCATTGTTATTGATAATTCTTCCAAGTTTTCTTGAAAGTATTGTATAGCAGTTAACAACAAAAAACATTCCTGACATGACTTTGCATTGGACACACAGGGTTGATGCATGAATATCTACTTCATTGAGAGCAGTTTCCTAATTGCAATGTATGAAATGTCATTTTACTATTCAGCATATTTTTAATAACCATCATCAGCAATGCTTTCATTCTGTTTAAATATCACACATGTCCTAGCTTTTTTTTTTGGTTTTAAATAAGTCTGACTTTTTTTACTTATCTCATTCATTTTAAAGTTTATTCAGTTTTGTGGTCTTTGCCATTCTTTTAATTCTTTAGAATTTTTATAGGATTTTTACATTTTCTGAAGATTACTTCCTTTTTCCCTGTTATGTTTTTTCATTTTTTTTTCTTTTTAAAGTTTTGTTAATATTTTATTACTTTTATTGTATTCCCTTTATTTTTATCAGTTTATTCTTTAATTCTGACTTTGTTATAATAAGTTTTTCTTTAATCTATACTCATCACTGTGTTATAGTAGTCTTTTATAATTTCAATTTCCTCCCTTACAGATTTTGATTTATTCTTTATTGTTATTTTTATATATGTAATTTATCTACTGTATTTTAACTTTCTTGACACAGCAAATCCAAGATTGCCTTTGCACCTTTAAACCCCAGTCTATCTATCTATCTTCAGGGTATCAGTAACAGATCCTGCTGTTATTGCAATGTATTTGTAACAACAATAGCTCTGTCCTGTCTATATATTGTTAATTTTTATAGTTTAGAAGGCAAAGACAAAATTTAAAAGTTAGAATTTATTTTCTAGGAATCTATTATTTTATTTTATTTTTTCAGAGTTGTATTTGAGTGAAATTTATTTATATCAAATAATCTGAGGTTTATCATAACTGTTTTATACTATTAAGGATAAGGTTTTTATACAAAGTTTATAAAAAGAAATGATTACAAAGCTTTTATTATTATCATTATTACTTTTAAAGACAGAAAACTCTGGAAGCTGAAAAGCAACTAGGCAAACTTCAGAAGCTGCATGCAGAGTTAGAATTGAAGATGGAAGCCAAAATTAAAGAATTTGAATTATTCCGTGATGAACAAAGAAACCAACCTGAAATGAAACTTCAAGCTGAAATTAATTTACTGACATTAGAGAAGGTAAGAACATAGGAATTTTATATTACAGTTTTGGTGTCACCTACAATTTGATAAAACTTTTAAATGGATAGATATTTTCTTTTTTTTTATTTGATTCAGATTGAGTAAATACACTTAATAATACCAGTAAAAAGAAAAAGAACAGAGAAAGAAACTCTTTAAGAAAAGATTGATTCTGAAAAAGATTCTCAATACCACTTTGTCAAACCAACATATTACAGTATGCAACCAAAACAAATGATACTGAAATATTTGTGTACAAAAAAGGTTTATGTAACATACAGAATACAAATAGTAGAGGAAGCTTGCGGTACATATGCTGTTCGTTGCGTTGCAAGTAGAACTCTTAAAGCTCACATAGATTCTCAAACATGTCCTTGAAGAGAGGTTGCTTCATTCCTCTGATGCATGTCACAATCTTTTGACATAAGTCACCAACGGTTGCAGGTGGGTTCTCTTGGAAAATGGCTTCCTTCAGCATACCACCAAATGAAAGCATCCGGTGGTGTAAGATCAGGTGAATGAGATGGATATGGGAAGGCTGTTCCATAGGAAATGATGCAGTTACCAAAATTCGCCTGAAGCAACTGAAGCATGTCCCTCGCTGTGTGGAAAGTGGCCCCATCCTGCTGGAGCCATTGCGTAGACAGTGGCAGATTACGTGCATGGCAGAATCTGATGAGTTTCCCCAGAAATGGTGTGAGAATGTTTTCTCTGTACTGCTCTTGGTTCAGTCACAGGATTGCCATGATAATCCTCAACAAAATAAGGGCCCAAGATGCCATTTTGCAGACACAGCACACCATATTGTTACATGCTGACTATGGACGGGTTTCTCCACAATGATATCTGGCCATTCAAATCCTGGAAAGTGGGTTGTCTGTCAATTGATAAATCCATTCAAGTGAATATGGCTTTCATCAGAAACCAGACATTTGACAGGAAAGCTTCATCATTGTACGCCATTGCTAACATCGTCACACAATAAATGATTCTCGCATCCTTGTTAGCACCATTTGAACATCTATCAAGCTTCAACCAACATAAGCATATTGTTACATTTCCATGACGACGTTCGAACAAAGCCAACAAAGGCTTGTGACGTTCAGTATCTTTCATTTTGGTGCATACCGTATGTTGCATTCCATTAATTTGGTTGCCAGTTATTTATACTGAAAGAGGAAAACATCTTCATTAACCTCAGTTAGACATTTCCTCTGTAGCTATCATTATACAGATGTGTACTATTCATAGGTCTTCAGAACCATCTAACTAATTAATTTTCTTAATTGTATAAAGTTCTCACAGAATGGCAGCTGCTCCTTCTTGTGCGTAAATCATTCTTACCATTTAAAAATGTTCCGATATCAGTGAGTTTACTGCAGTTTCAACCATGAACCTCTCTATATACCATTAGTTCTCCAGTCTTGGAGCTTATAGTCATAATGTACTTCTTTTTGGCTGATTGGATAGATCAGTCTGCTTCCACTCAGCCTGTTTTAGAGATTTCTGCATCATTTGTTCTTCTCTTCAAAATGCAACTTAATTTTCATTGCTCTGTCTTGGACATAAGCATTTGGTTTCCTCTTATCATCATTGAGTCTTTATCTCATTATTTTTATTTAATTATTTTGTTAGTCTACTTTTTTGTTATTCCCACAATACCTCCTACATTCCTACATCCCATTCATGGCAATTGTCCTCCATATTAGGGTATGTTTGTGCCTGTAGAAGTGAAATCTGTCAGACTGTATGAAATATCTCATGTCCTTAGTGCCACCATGATATTTTGATCTGTGCTATTCCTTAATTTTGTAATGAGTTTTATGAGTTCCAGAAAACTTAGAAGAAGAAAAAAACTATCTTATGGATTCCACTATTTTTGGATGTAGTTCTTTGTATTTACATGACAACCTGTCTCATGACAGATCTGGACTTACTGATTTACAATAAGTTTGATGAGCTCTTAAGGAGTTTCTTAATTTGTTGGGATATTTTTCTTTCATGTAAAACTACAATAGAGTCTTTCATTCATTCTGTTACAGGTATTAAAAGATTAAGGATTTATACTTAAATTATTTATTGTCTTTGAACTTATTTACACTATGGCTTAATAATTACATGAAAATATATTTGATTTTTGATATATTGTTTTTTGTTTTTGTTTTTTTTTAATTCTTATTAACTTGCTGAAATAAAGAGAAAGTTGATCTTAAAACCTCTTAAGTTACTCTTTCAATGTAAGAAATGAATTAAATTTTCAAATGCGAAATTATTATTTTCCTTGGCCTTTATTAGTCTGCACATAATTACATAATCTCTATATAATATAAAATTTGAATTCTTCGATTTGCAAACTATGATAACAACAAAGTAATGCTGCTAAATGTTTCATTTAAGCCAAGTTAAATTTATAGTAAATAATATATTGAAAAATAACCTTATTAAAATTTCATGAATGATTCTTTTTAATCAAATATATTTAATTGGAATTTATTATCATCGAACAGTATTTGGGTTTAAATTAATTAACTAAGAATGTTGTTCTTATTAAAATGAAAATTTTGCTTTTAAAATACAGGTATGTTCGTGGGAATATTTGCTTACATCATCAAATTTAAATTATTTTTAATAAAATTTCATAAGAGAAGTTAGGTTGCAGAACAACCATGTGTGGGTGCTCCTAATAATAAAACAACTTTCATCAGATATCTATAAATTGACTATGTAGAACATATTCAAAAGAATCCATTCCACATATTGATCTCTACAGTAATATATGATGCATACTTAGAATAACAAAAAAATCATTAATTAACATTATAAGGTAAAACCTAATTACAGTTCATTTTTATAATTATAAATTACAACTTATTATATTTCATACTGAATCTATATTACTGAAAATACCAAAAAAGTTATTTAATTTGAAGATATGTAATAAATATGATTTGAAACATTTCAGACAGAGCTGGAGAGAAAATTAGAAGCTGCAACGAAATCAAAAGTGCATTACAAGCAACAGTGGGGCCGTTGTCTAAGAGAGCTAGCCAGGATTAAACAGAAGCATGAAGCTGATGCCCGAGCTCATCTATATCAACAGCAACAAGAATTAGAAAATATGAGACTTCAGTATTTAGCATCAACAGAAGGGAATGAAAGTAGACAAGCTTTACAAGAAATTAACAGAGAAATTAACAGGTATTGATGATTCACAAGCTTAACACAAATTATGTACTTAAACTATAAGCTCAAAAATATCACAGTTTTAAGGGCTGTGGTTTAGTATTTCTACATTGAAGGACATTTTTAAATATCTTGGCAATGGTATATTAATAAAATTAAAACATTTATTCTTAAGAGTCAGGTTTTTTTTTTTTTTTTTTTTTTTTTTCAGAATGAATAATAGAAAAAAAAAATTGATGCTGTAATGTAGAATTTTGAATTATACCTCTTTTGGCTAGAGTATGTTCAGGTTAATTTTTTTTTTACTGAATAAAACAAACAAACTTTGTTTAAACTATGAAAATTATATTCATGTAAGGTCAAGTTTTTATTAATAGTTACCATTTTCTTCTTTCTTTTTATTTTTTTAATATCCTTTGCCTGCCAATGGCAAATTGCCATTTGACATCTAATATCAAAGGTGTATCTTTTAGAAAATACCCTCTATAGGGAATTGTGTAGAACAAGATGTTTTGGTAGGAAGTAATATTTAGTCAGGATTCTAAAGCATTCTTGGGAGACACTTTAGTATTTGGCCCACAGAGCTTGTCAAACTTACAAGATCCCTTCTATTTTTCTGAGTTCGTATGTTGTTAAGACCTTATTTTTAAGATTTACAAAAACTAACCAATGTAAATTAGGAGAATCAGAAATTATTTAGTGTATGTGGATGCTTTACTAATAAAAAAAAAAAAAATTAGGTGCCTAATCTTCTTCACAAATAATTAAATAAATTATCAATAAAATAAATTATTTATTCTGTTAAATTCTGAACCTAAAGAAAAATTTAGGTATTTAATAAAATACTTACTCTTCTTGAAAAATGATTCTAATGGAGCTTCTTTCAGAAGCATATGATATACTGCTTGTAGATTGTAAACACTAAATTTTACATTAAGAACAAGGAGGCTTAACGTGCATGTATTAAAATAAAGAGAAAGTGAAAATAAATAAAATGCACTTACTTGCAAATAAGATGAAGAGAGAATAAAAACGATGCCAATAAACCTACAGTTTCGAACTAATCTGCATATTCCATCATCAGGGACAGCACAAACATATAAGACATCACAAAAAACATTTAAGACGACATGAGGTGGGAATGCATGGTGAGAGTGAGGGAAGTGAAAGGATTAGGGAAGTTTAGCAATAGTGACAGGCGTTTTGCCCATCGATGATAGGGTTGTATGCTTTTAGCCGGATTTTGGGGAAAGATTCTACTGGAAGCCGGTAGGAAAGGGGTTTGGCAGCAGAGAAGTTGGGGGGGGGGGGCCAGTCTCGTTGTAGTGCATAACAGTGTATGAACATGTGGGGTCTGTGTTTTTAAAGGCTTGTTGATGTTCTTCAATGCGTGTGGATAGCGGCTGGGATGTTTGTCCCACATAGCCAGAGGGGTATTGGTTACGTTGAATCCAGTATACAGTGTTGGAAGATTTATTTTGATACACAGAGCAATCACAATATGCTCCACTAAACCAGCCTTACACTGAATTAAAACAATTTACACCATGCTCAATTTCCATAACTACTCCTGCCAGCTTTTCATAACTGCCTCAGTATCCTCACACACAAACTGAACAAAAATTCTAAAAATACAATTCCAAAACTTCCTATCAAATACATCCCCTTTCCCTACTATCCACCCCTTGAAAGCTTCATTAAAAAATTCCTCAACCAATACCAGTATGTCCCTGCCTTCACATCACCCAACATAAACATAACACAAACCAAGCAACTAAATAATTCTTCCAACGCTGTATACTGGATTCCATGTAACCAGTGCCCCTCTGGCTACATGGGACAAACATATCCCGACTTCTATCCACACACATTAAAGAACATCAATAAGCCTTCAAAAACACAGACCCCCCCACAAGTTCGTACTCCATTACGCACTATAAAGAGACTGGACACACCCCCAACTTCTCTGCTGCCAAACCCCTTTCCCACTGGCTCCTAGCAGAATGTTTCCACATAATCTGTCTTAAAGCATAAAACCCTATCATCGGTGGGCAAAACGCCCATCTCTATTGCTAAACTTCCCTAATCCTTTCACTTCCCTCACTCTCACCATGCATTCTCACCTCATGTCGTCTTAAATGTTTTTTGTGATGTCTTATGTGTTTGTGCCGTCCCTGATGATGAAATATGCAGAGTATTCCAAAACTGTAGATTTATTGCCATCTTTTTTATTCTCTCTTCATCATATTTGCAAGTAAGTGCATTTTATTTATTTTCACTTCTCTTTACTAATTTTACATTTATTGACTGTTGCATCATTACAGAGAACAGTGGATTTTAAATGTTTTGATGTTCATTTATTTTTGCTAAAATTGAACATTTAAATTTTTAAGACCATTTTTTCCTTTATTATTATTAACATAGCAGAAAATTTGTTTATTTGGATACTTCCTTGAATGTTTATCCCCAAACTCTCTGAAATAAGAAGAAATGTGGGTGTTTTGGAACTGACACTACTTGTTTTTCTATGAGGATTGGTTAATATTTGAAATCAGTTATGCCACTCAGTGGAGTCCTCCTTGAAGATTTAGTATAGCTTTCTACAGTTAATAAATTTATTTATTTTTTCCAACAAAAACTGGCTGAGTCAAATCATTGAAATACTAATTCATTCATTGTAATTGCTGCTGTTTTAAGTGCTATCTAAAATTTCCCAACTCCTAACTGAACTGTAAAGAATTTATTAAAATGAACTAATAAAAATAAATTACAGTATCATTTCTTAAATTTTGTCACAAGCTTCATCCTACTGAAAGTATTAAACAGTTGAATGCCATTAAAAGTAATATTTCAAGAATGGTTCCATAGAAGTAAGATAAACATCAAATTTAATCATATTCTATTCTATAGCAAAGATGGAAGCTTAACCGTAATTAGGAAAAAAAAATGGATAAGGAAGACAGAAGCAACCCTAACCAAAAAATAGAAGAAAGATGGAAGCAACCTTCAACACACATAGGCTTGAGAATAGCAAAGAGAAAAGTGGAACACATACTGTCGCTGACAAGTTATTTGCTGTATCTAGGTGTCACAAGACAACCTTATGACATCCGATACACACAATTTTTGGAATAACCGAATTTATGAGGAAGAACCTAGCAGCTGCAGAAAGGAAGCATTGCTGGATTCCCAAGAACCATGGGAATCTACGAGGCATAATCAATACTCACCTTGGCATAATTCCTCCACAAAGAAGTAGCTAAGGACTCTAGCTGGTTATTGAAGGGGACCATTACGTCAGTAATCAGGGCAGACTGCTGATGCACTAGAATAAGAATGGAGGAGAAGCTGGGAAAACCTCAACAACTGCTTAGCTGTAGCCAACAACACGGAAGTGCAAAGACGACACTTCATGAATCCAATCCACAAGGGCATTGTGACACCTTTAAAAGGCAGCTACATAGGACATGCAGTGATTAAGGATGCGTGGCAGTCTCTCCTCTATAATTATACCAATTGCAGTTCTTCACATCACTGGCATTCCATTATCTATTGTAACCAGATTTAGGCAGGGTTTAGTGGATGTGGAGAATTTAGTCAAGGGCCCACTTGCGATAAAATAAGAGCTCGCTTGGCTCACTCCAACACATTCTATAACCTTGTCTTAGTTCAGAAGTGAACATAGACACTGACTCAGTGCAGCACGAATATTACTCTGAATGATCTTTACAAGCACTTGGTGCTGGTTTTCTCGGATAATGATGCCACTGTGTGAAACTTGGATGTCGCCGTTTTCAAAGCACCATTCGTATTGGAGGCAGCCTGAAGCCTCGCAAGCTGCAGTCCATGTGTTCCGGAGGTCATGTGTCATAATTTTGAACTTCTCATGAGTGATACAGGACAGATAGTCAGACAGATCAGGGGTTTCTACAGGGTGTCGCAACCTTCTCCACACAGTCGACTCAATGTTGGAGTAAACAAGATCTCAAAGGCATGGTCGCTCGAAGATAAGAGTTTGAAGGGGTCATTGACAGCAAGGACATTGTTGTCATCAGCAGCATTTGGGATGCTGCAAGTGCCCAATGTGTCTGTGTGTTTGCTATCATGCTATACACACAAGTCCATACACTGCCACGTCCTACTTTACCTTTTCTGGAGCATGTCTGGTGTGATGTTTCGAAATGTATTCTCATCTGTGTTGTGCATTTCTTCATTTGTAACATAATCATCAGACACGTAGGCCTTGATGATTCCCCACTATGAGTTGTCAGGCGTCATGAGGACAGGACTTCGGGGTGGCCATTTCAATGGAGCTGGCGATGCTGGAGTACCGCTACCAATCCAGCGTCCTGAAAAATGTTGATAAAGAAACCTGCGTTCAGTTAGAGCGAAGTGAGCAGGTGCCCCCGTCCTGCTGTAATCCTTCCATGATACCCGCGTCTTCAGGCTGTGGGATTAACTATGTAATGTGTAAATAAGTTTTGCCATTAACATGACATTCAAAAAAATATGATCCAAACAAATGACGTGATGTCATCACAGCGCATATCATTACATGAGGTGGATTCCTTTCCAACTCCAGTGTGTAATGAGGATTCTCTTTTGCCCAAAAGACAACATTTCTGTTGCATGAACTGCGATAAATCGCACATTCATCTGAAAACAGCACCTTTGCATGGGACACTGTATTAGGGAATTGTGCTAACAAAGCACGGCATGCTGTTACGCACTGATCCCGTCTCCATCCGATAACTCGTTGACGAAAGTCGGGCAAAACAGTTTGACTTTTAGGTCTTCCTTCATGTGATCAAGCATTGTTGTCCTCGGTACACCAAGTTCAGCAGCACATTTACGTGTCGATTTCACAGAAGATTGTTGAATTGAAGCAGCGACTGCGTCACTTTTCTAATCGTGTCTTCTTTCTTCGCGGCCTATCTTTAACACTACCTAAAGCAAAAGCATGTTTCTCCCAATTGAGCATTGTCGCTTTTCAAGGCTAGGCCTTATTAAATCTTTCTTGGAATGCTCCCATTATTTGTTTCATTATCTGTCTTGTTTGCTGTCCTTTGTGCACCCACACACTTACCACTTCTCAATAGTGTAACTATTACCACTTAAGTCTGCCGTGGCCGAACACTGCAATCTGATTGACTGCAATACTCATACCCTTCCTCTAACGCAATAATACCACCTGAATTCTAGTGTCAATAATTGAAATAATATTCGATACTAAATATTTACATTTAATACTATATAATAGGGGTACGGGAACTTCCTGGCCACACTGTACAAAGGTGAATATAGCAGCTGCAGAAAGGAAGTGTTGCTGGGGTCCCAAGAACCAAGGAAATCCATAGTGAATTGAACAGTGCTCACCCCCACGTAATTCGTTCTTAGAGAAGTGGCTAATGACTCAAAATTTCCAATTTTGACTGTGCGAGCCTGTGTGAAGGATTTGAGTCAGTTATTGAAGGGGACCGTTATGTCAACACTCAGGGTGGACTGTTGATGCACCAGTAGGAGACCTGGGCAAAGCTGCAAACCTTTGACAGTTGCTTGATTGCAACCAACACTTGTTACAAATTTAATCCACAGGGGTGTTGAGGTGCCATTGAAAGGCAGCTGCATAGGATATGCAGTGGTTTTGGATGTGTGGCTGAGTCTACAATTACACTGATTGCAAGTTTTCACATGACTGGTGATCCATCACCATTGGCATTCAGGGGAACCAAATTAAGGCAGTTAATTAATTAACCAATTATTAAATGAAATGCCAATCAACAAACCTAGTGAAGGACCCATTCATGAGAAGTGAGAGCTCGCACAAACACACAAGTTAACCTTACCTTGGTTTGGAAGTGAACCCAAACACTGATTCCGGCTAGTGCTGATATTACTCTCAGGGCCATGTCAAGATATGTTGGTGCCAGGCAAAAGTTGCCACCCCTAATAAACTAAATTATTTGCTGCCCGGCGCTCCCCAAGACGTGCCGCCCGGGTGCCGTGCATCCCTGCTTGGCATGCCCTGATTACTCTAAAAATTAATGATGAAGCCATTCATTATGCTGTTAAAAATATGGGTTGAAACAGAATAAAGGATGTTCCTAGGCTCATGTTTTATATGTTGGGAATTTGGACATCTTACAATAAGTAGAACAAGAAGATGTAGGTGAAAATGTATAGCTTTAGCAAAAATGGAAGTGAAGCATAATCATTTAATGTTTGAAGTCAAAGGGGTTGAAACCTTCACCCATTAATAAAAAGGATGTATGGGAAATCTCGTAATTTCTTGAAGAAGGCCAAAACATACTAATTTGAATCTTTGATGCCATTGTGAAAGCATTAATGATCTTTAGAAGTAGTCATACAAATGGAATTACTGGATAGCAAGTACTTTTGATACAGCATTTGAAAAATTGCTGTGAAATGCAATTGCATATTGATATGCTTTAGGTATGAAAGCCCAGAGTAACACAAAAACATATTTATTTTTAATTCTTGAACATTTTTGTTTGTGTTACCCATGAAAATTCTTAGCTTAGTGAAAAAAAAAAAAAATTGATCAATGAAAAAAAATTAAACTAAACTTTCATCATTTGCATATCTAAGGGAATGCAGTTGCAAGTGAAGTTTCGTTCAAATTGGATTCTTCCTCCATTCATTTTTTTTTCCTCTCTCAGCACAGTATAAGCCAGGGAAACATTTCCATTAATATCAATTTAAGAGTGATATGATTAAAGACTAATTATTAATAACAATGACATATCATGAGGGGTTCATCATAATAATGTAAGTAATATTACATATGAAAGTGAAATGCCTTTTCTTTCTTTGTCAACTCTCATATAGTACATTATTCATCCAAGCATGCATTTGGAAGACTGATATAATAATTTCCTAAATAAGCAAATCAATCACTGATTATTAATAACTAACCTCTGAACTGAATCTAGTTAAGTTTATTATTAATGCTTTTATTTAACCTTTCACATTTTTTTTCAAATACAAACAAATAATAATAAAAGAAAAAATATTTTGTATTTCAGGATTAAAGATGAAGTGAAGAAAACATCAGAAAATGATGAAAACAAAGTCCAAAATTCTCCAAGGCAAGAATCTAAATTGACTTATGGAGTGACAGGGAAAGCTCCTAACTTTAGTTTGGAAAGAGAGTCTGAAATTTCAAAGTATCAAAATAATCACATTGCAAGGTTAATGCAGGAAAGAGAAACTTTATTACAAACTGGTGTGTATTCACCAAATGACAGATTAATTGTTGAACTTGACAAGCAAATAAATGAAGTAAAGACAGGAGATTTAACATCTTGACCTTAATTTTATGGTTATTAAATTTGTATAAATATAATACAAAACTTGTACAAATGTAATGTTAAAAGAAAATCATGTAAATACTATTTTGAATTATAAAGTAAGAATATTATGAAAATTGATACTATTGTTGCTTTCTTTTTCTGTACAAATTAAATCATTATAAGCTTTTTTTAATTGATGAATAAAGATTAAGCAAATAATGGATCAGTATAAAATAAAAAAGTATGGATCCTATTTTTATTTTCTCATAAAAAAACAATTCTTTTAAGAATGGATTTTGCATCGGCCGATTCTCCACCTTTTACACACAAATTTTTTTTTATTGAATTCCAGTCTTATAAAATCCACACTTCAACTAATCTTTGAAATTTGACATCATTTACAGGCTACTGACTTACAGTCAGAGGCTGTTAAATTTGGGGTGGAGAAGAACATTGCATCCCAGTGATAGAATTGGGTCCTATACTTTTGAACTGATCTTAGTTAGGCACTAGGCAACTGGTATTGGCTGGGCCCGGTAGCCGAGTGGGTAAGGGCGCTTGGCTGCTGGATGGAGGTGGCTGGTTCAATTCCCCGCCTCAGAATTGAGGGCGGGAATTTTTCCACTCTCCATTCTCCTCCAAACGAGTTCTAGGGCCTACCCAGCCCTTTGTAAAATGGGTACCGGGTTTCTTTCCCAGGAGTTAAAGGCGGGCGGGCCTTTAACTCCCGACCTCAACCTAATCTCGGTCATGAAATGCCAGGAGCCTTACATCCCGCGAGCCCTTGGGCCTGTTGTGGCACCCTTACATTTTAAACTGGAATTGGCTGCTGGTTGACAGTCATGGGCTAGTTGACGAGTGGCCACATCCCAGATATGTTCAATAGGTGACTTATCGGGAGAACATGCAGGCCAGGGAAGAAGACTACCTGGACATTTCAGGCAACATGTGGTCGGGCGTTGTCTTGTTGAAATATGGCTCCAGGAGTGTGCTGAAGGAAGGGTATGACTTCAGCCTCCACAACTTCCCTGAGGTAGCAGTTACTACTGAGAGTGCCCACAATTCATAGCAGCCGAGATTGCCTATGATACAGAATTGCTTCCCAAACCATCACACCTATCGTTCAGCAGTATGACGCTGGACAATGCAGTCTGGAAGATGGCGCTTACCTTGGTATTGTCTAATGCATATGCGGCCATCATATGCGACTCATCCGAAAACATGACATGGTACCAATCTGCATGCCAGTGGGTGTATTCATGAGCCCATTGTAGCCCGAGGCGTCGATGGTTCAGGCCCAAGGGAATCCTCTGCAAAGGCATGCACGCAGACCTCTGCGCATTAGACACCATCGAACCATGGAACTAGACAATGTCAGACCTGTTGCAGTGTTCCAACTGTGATAACGCTCGAGAAGAAGCTGAACAATCCTTCACTGCCATGCAGATAAGGTATCTTATCATCCTGTGGTGTCGTCACATTTTGTGGTCCACTTCTGGATTTTCAACTCGTCCTGTTTTCGTCAGTCTACTGCTTTTACACTCGCATCGCTTTCATGGCATTATGCCCCGTATAAGCAGCAATTTCGCGGTATGAAAATCCTCTTTCACACAAGCCGATCATTCAGCCCCGATCAAACTCCATAGCTTGCTTATAAGGAGGCTTATAACCCTTTGATGTTGACGAGGCATACTGACTCCAGTAGGCTATATGTATAGCACACTGATGATGAAGAACTACTTATAAGGATCCACAACAATCCTCTACTTATATGCTCTTAATGACACTTCAGAGGGTGCTGATGAGTCTAGACATGAGCAATCATTCCCAATTTTAATCATTTGCAAATCATACCCTGTAGGTTTCATGTTTGTTTCACTTCATTTGCATATTTCCTTCATGGTGTTGCATTTTTCACAACACGAGTTGTGGATATATATACAAACAGTGCACTCTCTCTATTCTGAACACTCATGGGAGCGACCAAAAATGTTCAGATTATGGGGGTGTTCATTATAGAGGGAGATTGGGAAATGCGTGTACATAGTGAGTTTATAGACTGTATAGAATAAAGCTGATTGTGAACCTTGTAGAATAGCCCTACAGTGGAAGCCACAGGGTAGTAGGAAAAGAGGAAGACCTCGCACTTCCTGGAGACGGAATACAATGAAGGAGTCTGGAAATAAAAGTTGGAATGAACTTCGAGTGCTTGCTAAAGATCATGCTGGTTGGAAACGATTTGTAAACGACCTATGTTCCTGATTAGAACAATGGATTTTATTATTATTTATTATTATTATAGAATACTTAGCCCGGTTAGCGCCATGCCAGTTATCGAGATGGAGATGCTGAATTTAGATTTGGCGGTTACTGCAATGTCAACCAAATTAAGTCGTACCTGTACTCTTCTATCTCATTTTTTTTAATTACAAAACATACAAAAGTTTTACAAAACATACAATAAAATTATATAATTATACTATTTGACCACTCCCTCTATCACCTAATGTCTCTTTTATCTGTCAGTGGGAGGTGGGGCATTTCTCCGAATTTCCATGTTGGGGAATTCCCCGAATTCCGATTGCAAACACACGTTCAGTTTGCAGAGAGGTAAAGGTAGAATGAGGATCAAAAGTAGCGTTCATAATACTGGGGTGTTCTGATTAGAGGGTGTTCAGAATACAGAGAGTTCATCTTGTGTTAAGTCTATGGAGTTTCGCCGGGACCGTCATAATGTGTTCATAATACCGGGGTGTTCACAGAGTGTTCAGATAGAGAGAGTGCACTGTATATATATATATATATATATATATATATGGTCATTTCGTACGAAGTGGTCCAACAGTGGTTGCTTGACCATTCTTAAAAAAATCTGACATTTTTGGTCCAATGACCCTAATATGTTGATAGTTCAAAATGACTATTATTTTAATTTTACTGTTTTTGATTTTTGCTTGATAGCCAGATTTGTTGTACAGGATGGTGCAGGTTTTACAATTTTAAGGGTTTACGGAAACGTAAATATCTCGGCCTCTATCAACATTGGAAAAAAGACAATTTGTTCAGAAAATAAAGGGTTACAGTTTCATTTATATGGCATTTTTCACTTAAACTTAATCCTAAATGGTGAAATTTTACTACAAACAGTAAAAACATGTTTGATTGAAACTGAAGCCATCTCTGCAAGGTCAGTTGTAAGCACTGATTGTGACTTCTGATGTCAGGGACTTCTTCTTTGTCTCTGGTTTCTTCATCTGGTTTTGTTTTTTTACCTTAATAGGAGATTTTTTTTTAATATTTGCATACATTGAAATAATAAATTAAATGATTTAAATATTATACATGTGAATTGAACATGCATTTTTTTGACGATTTGCCTTGCATTATCTCTACTTTATAGTTAAATCTCAAACTTGAAATTTTTTGTGCATAATACTTTCATTTAGTAGTATTATGAGCCAAAAGTTCAGATTTTTATCCCATCCCCCCCTCTGAGATATTGAGCTCTGAAAAGTGTCATTTTTTCAAATTTCCAAATATTAAGAATTTTTAGAAAAAAAGGAGGGCAAATGTCATGATTGAAACTTGGTGTATGAGTACAAGTAATTTCTGCCTTCATTCTTTTTCTAGCATATATACAATTAAATCAAAAAACTTCTATTACTGGAAAAACAGTTCCTACTTGTTTGTAAAAATTATGACCTGTTGACTTTTTCCCTTCATGAAGGAAGTTCCTCCTGAAAACGGGGAAATTGTTGAAACAAAGGTAAGACCTCAGGCTCAAATTTCACCCTTTAGGATATTAAGTTTAGGTGAAAATGCTATAAGTAAAATTGTAGCCCTTCATTTTCTTTCTGAACAAATTGATTTTTTTTCCAATGTTGATAGAGGCAACAGAGGCTGAGATATTTACGTTTCCATAAACCCTTAAAATCGCAAAAACTACATTATCCTGTACAACAAATCGGATGCCACACTAAAACTAAAAACAATAAAATTAAAGTAAAAGTAATTTTGAGCTACCAATATGTTAGGGTCATTGGACCAAAAAAAATCAGATTTTTGAAAAATAGTCGAGCAACCATTTTATTATTTTCTGGACCATTTCATACGAACCATATTATGATTCCAAAAGGTAGGTAAAAAATTTAGCTGTAGGTTCTACTCATGAAAACAAACAAAAAAGTTCCTATAAACATGGGTCCAGAAATGAATAGTTTTCGAGAAAAATGTCTTGTATCATTATTCAATGTAGGCGTGTTTTGATGTCATAAATGAAGCCGGTAAACCTGATTAATATTAATCAGGTATACTGGCTTCATTTATGACATCAAAGTATTATCAGTACATGTAAAATACTTATTTATTAGGTGTGTTTGTTGGCACAGTATGATGCGAGAAAATGTATTGCAAATACTCAGAAAATGAACCACAAATAAGCAAAATAGGGGATGAATGATTTAATAAACAGTAAACCAGAAACAAACAAACAATGGATCCAGAAATGAATAGTGACATGTTGTCTTTCGAGGTAAAAAGGGATTTGCAGAGTGTTTTTCCCCTCAAATACTCAATCGATGTCTGTGGCAAAGCAACAAAATGCATACATAGCAGTTCTTTCAGGTATTTGATCCCTAGTGGATTAGTATGACGGCGCTGGGCCCATATTTTTAACCGTCAAACCTCAAGAAACAACCCTAGCCTAAGCTGTGAACCTACCGTTCAATTGCAATAATAATAAATAAATTTTAAATAGGAAAAAAATAATAATATAGAAATGGTTAATATAAATCTTTAAACCTTTCCCCTCCAATCCTATGCCAGTGAAAAGACTAGTTTCTCCTTTTCAGGTAATGAAGCCCCAGTCTGTGCCTCGCAGAAACAAATCTTATGACTGAAAACTTAGACTAGATATTAAGATAAAATGCATATAAACAACTAATGAAACCAGAACATATTCTTAAACACTATTATTTCATGTAGTTAAATACATAGATATAAAACACTAAACATATTCCTAGGGAAAAAAACATGCTATAATAATCGGGCTAAATTGGCACATATCACAAACAGTTTATTAGTCTGAAAATATAAACAAGATAACATGAATAGCAGAGTAATATATGGAATTCCTATTCTAAAACAATATATATTTCAATGGGATAATTTAAGGTTTTTACTCTTTCACTTAGATGTTATAACAATACCAAATGAAAAGCCGAAATAGAAAGTTATAATTAAAAATAAACCAAATGTAATCAATATATTCACAGTTTAAACAACAGAAATAACTTGTTTGTGCTAGAAAATACAATTTTCTAACTTATTTAAATGTTTTTCAGTTCATCTGCCCCTATTTGTAGTTACCCAAGGCAAAACCTGTCTTATCACTCTCTTTTCATCTTTTCCTCCTTTCTTTTAGTTTTATATTTTTGAGTTCACTTATTGGTTTTCTCAATTTATAAAAGAAGTTTCGTCGCTACATTAAACACTAATGCAGCTTTCACATAATGGCTCACGAACACAAGCACAGTGGCTTTTCCGCACAATAGCTTGTTGTCTTCCATGCGAAAGTTTCGGATTTTGTTTTGAACTTTCCAGGGATCGCTTCACTTTCTTTCATAAATACTAACAATTCGTGTGAATTAACACCATCTAAAGAATTGGAAACGTCTAAAACGGAACACACTACTCAAACATTCTTCTATTAACATCTTGTTATGTTAATAGTTCGGGTGGGTCCAATCGTTTGAATCGCAACTTAAAAAGAGTTCGGAATGGTGAGTGCCCCTGCTATCCCGCTGGATTCCAAGTCTACATGACGAAATAGCGGCCGCTGTCTATCATGCTTTTTTAATGGATTGCGATAAACCAAAACAGATCTCTACTTATAATTTATGTAATTTTGCCTTATTCTGTGTTGGTGTCGTAGAGTATCGTCTCCCTATTCATCTTGTGTTGTCGTCCTATCGGCTTGGTTCTCACTTCACATGTTTGGACGCTTATGAAGAGCCACCGGGAGTTTTGCTTGGTCTCCCGCTGTTCTAGGGTTCGCTGGATACAGGCTGTCAAACCATTTCTTCGCAAACTGCGGTACACCTGTGCTTTACCTCTCTGTCAACTTGTCCAAGCTCCGACTGTCTTAATCGCCAATTACTTCAATTGCGGCTCATTCATCTTCCTTCTTCACCGTCGCCCCTTCTTCTCCAACACTTCGGCTGCGATATACTTTCCTTACATCTTTCCGCTAAGGTGTCAAAGCTCTGACTGTCCCGATCGCCTCCTCTTCTTCAACACTTCGGCTTTTCCCGCCGTTTAAAAAGTTTCACTTTCATCACCCAATTAAAACATTGTTGTCAGTCATGTGATCTCGCCAAAGAGAGTGAGCCGTGTTTACCTTGGTAATGGCTTCTCATTCATTAAAAATCACAATTATATATTACACTAGCAAACCGACTCATTCTTCGCTCGGGTTACAAAAAACAAATGTTCTAATGTGAATGATAAAGAAATTGCAATTGCGAGATCTCTTGGAACTTTCCCGTTTGGTACAAAAACAACAACTCAAAAGTTCTGATCTCATTACAAATCTATATTTATCCCGAAAACCTCGTAGAAATATCTTTGAACCATGTTTGCCCATCCACTCACCGTCCTCTCAGTACACCCCTAGTTCCAGGTTATTCGAATTTTGTAACGTCATAACCCTATCACTTCAAACCTTTCCTAGTTCGTAAAAAACCATCTGATGATTACAAATCTATATCTAACCCAAAAACACCGGCGCTATTTTGCACAACAATATTTTAGTTGCAATTGTTGCACAACGCTATTTGTATAGTTCCCATTGTCGCCACCGGGTGCATATGTAGTGCTGTTGTGCAGAGCAATATTTTAGCTCCAATTGTTGCATAACAATATTTTTGTAGTTCTCATTGTCAAGATAACAAATCCTAAAACCTAACAATAGTAATAAAAGCAAACTTTCAGCTTTATAACTTAAAGCAACGCTTTTTATCCTACCCTGGGGGAATTTTGAAACATCCTGAAAAAGGGTTTTAATGATTATAATTACCTACTTACATGCCAAATTTGAAGTCTCTACTAATTATAGTTACGGAAATAAGAAAACTTTGAAGCGACAATAAACCCTCGTTATTCCCGAACCCGTGGGAATTTCGCAAAATCCGGTCTTATTCCTTGTTTACAACATAAAGGGAACCTCTGTGCAAAATTTCAGCTTTTTAGGTCCAGCAGTTTGGGCTGGGCGTTGATCAGTCAGTCAGTCAATGAGTGAGTGACTGATGGCGGTGTGCACCAAACTTCAGTTAACTTGAAGGACTGCTATTTGGACGGAGCTAAAATTAGTG
>JAFIDM010009631.1:160771874-160792101 GCA_023159025.1 Thereuonema tuberculata | reverse complement strand
AAATCCTCTGACTTGTAGGCACTCATGTAGACATCCAGAGTACAAAATATGAACATCATACCTGCTTTATTTATTCCAGCAAGATTCATTGAAAATCATAAAAAAATTTCGGCGAAATATTTTTCGGCAACTTTGGGGGCCCATGTAGGCAAGGGATGAAACTTTCGTAACTTGTCTTTATAATTTTCGTAATCTACGCGTGAGGTTCTACCCTAGAAATGAATTGTCACGGTCAATGCTCTAATACTTACCGTGATATTATAGCTCAAAAGTGCAAATTTTTTCACGACGACGACTATGTGGAGCAAGTGACCTCTACGAAAATGACCCTGGCTCAGCCAAAAATGCATATTTCGAACTGACATTTTGCAGATGTTCATCTAAAGCCTTGTAGTACAAACTGTGAAAATTTCATGAAAATCGGAGATGGTCGCGCGGGGATCGATTTCGAAATTAGACCACTTGACATGGAATGACCTATATACTACATTGTGCTGCGAATAGAAAGCGGAATATCCTCAAGTAATTGAAGAAGGTCATTTTGTAAGAAATAACAATAAGCCTCCCCGGTTAGTCTGAAAAACAAATGATCCTAATAAATGGTCTCTTACAATTCCTGCCCACACATTTACTGAAAATTGCACTTGATGACGTTGTTGGTGAACAGAGTGTGGGTTTTGGTTGATCCAAATATGGTTGTTATAAAAAATGAAGATTCCATTTTGTGGAAATTGAGCCACGAAATGCTAAGTATTTAGCAATTCTGCTAAGGAATGACGGAATTACTAACTGTTGTAGTAGCCACTCTCAGAAGTATAACCATGGCTGATAATCTCCTTCATTTAAAGATTGAACTCTTTGAAAATGATAGGGAATGAATAGATTTTCATGGACAATCTTCCATGTTGTGCGCTGACTAACTCCCTCTTCCATAGCAATTCGACAAGTACTGACAATTGGCAATTCGTCGAGTTTCTGCATCACCCTCTCTTCCAAATCATTTGTCCTTACATTTCTGGGCCTTCCTGGTGATTTTGGATGCTCAAATGTTTCATATTATCTTAGACATTGATGGATCTTGCTAAACATACGTTGATCAGGAAATTTTTCTGTTTACAGACTAGCAGCTTCAAGTGCATTTTCATTGGCCTTGCCATACATCAAATGCATATTGCTAATTTACCATTTGTAAATACGAAAGGCATTGCAAATTGTAGCCAGAATGATTGAGATATTTTTTGACACTAACTTGTAAGACAAACGTATTCTGCATGCCAAGTGGCATGTGCGCGTGCATTGGAAAACCAATTAATTATTGCTGCAGCCGTGTTTAACGTCATTCACATTCGCTAATTTATTGACATGTGTTTTATTCATCAGCATTTATTAAATCATTCATTTCTTTTTTGCTTATTTGTGTTTCGTTTTATGAACATTTGTAATATGTTTTCTCGCCAATCTACTGTGCAACAAAACAAAACAAGAAACAAACACACCTACACTGAATAATGATACACCACTTTTTTCAATGTTTTATTGATCTGAAAAAAACCCTTTGATATGGTGAAATGGGATAAACTGATGAAAGTACTGAAAGAGATTGGTGTGGATTGGCGAGATTGTAGACTAATTGCAGAACTGTACATGAATCAAACAGCAATAATTTAGACAAAAGGAGGAAGCAAAAAAGAATGTATAACTGGAAGAGGAGTGCGACAGGGTTGCTGCTTATCCCCGGTGCTATTCAATATATTTTCGGAAGAAATGATAGAGGAACAGAAGGTTTAACGTGCATAATGTAATATGAAAAGGGAAGAAAAATCAATAACATGCACAAATTCATTAGAATTGTTTACTTTTAACGCATTCCGAGTTCCATTATCAAAGCTAAATCTGGCTGATGAGTCCTAATAAGGACGAAATAGCTATCCCAGATTGCTATTGATAATGGCTCAATGCGTTAAAAGTAAACAATTCTAATGAATTTGTGCATGTTATTGATTTTTCTTCCCTTTCCATGATAGAGGAAGCTTTTGATTGCGATGATGATACAGGAATCAGTATTGGAGGAAGAAGAATAAAGTGTCAGATTCGCGGATGATTTGGCAATAATGGCCGAGGGTGAGGAAGATTTGGAACACTTGTTGAAAAGATTTGAGGAAGCTTGTCATAAATATGGAATGGAGATTAACACCAAGAAAACAAAAGTGCTACGAGTTGCTAGAAATGCCGAAAGAGTATATATTAAATTGAATGGAGAAAGGGTGGAACAAGTTAAACAATACAAATATTTAGGAACTATCATTCTGGATGACGGTAAATGCAAGATATTAGAGATAGAATTCGTAAGAGAAAATTTGCATTTTATAATAGAAAGAACCTATTCACAAATAATATGGATATAAATTTAAGGAAAAGACTTATAAAATGCTACATTTGAAGTATATCCTTATATGGTTCGGAAACTTGGAGTCTGAGGAAAAGAGATGCTGGAAGCATTTGAAATGTGGCTATGGATGAGGATTGAGAAAATTAAATGGACAGACAATGAGTAACGATGAAGTTCTGGAAAAAAATAGGGGAAGAGAGAAGCTTATTAAAGAATATAAGAAGAAGAAAAAAGAACTGATTTGGACATGTGCTGAGAGGTGAAAATTTCATGAAAAAAGTATTGGAGGGGAAGATTGAAGGAAAGAGACCAAGAGGAAGAAAGAGAAAGATGATCCTGGATGACCTAATGACTACAAGTGGATATCAAGACCTGAAGGAGGAGGCAAGAGATAGAACGAATTGGAGAAAGAGACATTGTTGACCTTGTTTGCTGCTTGCCATTGGACCTGTCTGCGACAGATCACTGATGATGATGATGATATTGATATATATTTTAAAACCTATTGTTTTCCAGAAATATATATACAGTCGGACCTCTATTTAACGAAGTCGCTAAATCCCCCCAAAAATTTCGTTATATGGAAAATTCGTTAAATAGAGATTCACCTTTTAAAATTACTTTAAACTACATAAAACAGATTTAAAATACATAAACAATAAATATTATTAAAAAAGTACTAATTTTAATGATATAAAGCATAAATTACAACATGCGTACTTAAATTTTACTAATAAGTCTGTTAATTTTGTGTTGAGTTTTTTGTTTGTTTTTTTTTGAAAAAGTGTAAGTCTCGCATCTTTGCAATGCACCAAAAACCCCTTCAGGCGTATTTTCTTCAAATTGTAATCCGAGTCGGATTTTTCAAATGATTTTAGCATTTCATCACACGAATGTTTTTTGATTTCTTCATCATGATCAATGCTATTTTCATCATCTTCATCTTCATCGCAATTCATTGCTGTATTGTTTTTATTTTTCACACTGTCTCCGATTCAGTTAGTGTTTCCGAGGTCTCAACTTCAAAATCAAGTGAATGTAATGTAATGTAATGTGGTGAGCGTGGGTGGCTTGACAGCCAAGCACCGCGACCTCAAAGATCTACTGTGCTATCCCACGGAAATAAGGACAGACGGAGAGAAAGACTGAGAAAGGATGGTGTGAGAAATGCAGGGGAAACGGGAGAACCCCGGGAAAACCTGCCCAGCGCGGATCGCCACCATCAACGAAACCCACATGAGAACCGAACTTCGGTACTCAGAGGTGAGAGGCCAGTGTCTTAGCGACATCGCCAACCGCGCGGCCAAAATCAAGTGAAAGAAAATCATCAATCAGCACATCATCAACAATTTCTTCTTTTTCCCTCAGCTGTATCCACATTTCTTTCATTTCCTCTAAGGGAATATTAATAATAAAAACATTTCAAGTAGAAAAAAAAATAGATACCACGAAAAAGTTCGTTAAATAGAAAATGCACTTCGCTATTTGGAGGTTATTTTACGAAGAAATTAGCAAAATGTTCTTTGTTCCAAAGAAAAGTTCTCAAAACAGAGAAATTCGCAAAATAGAGGTTCGTTAAATGGAGGTCCGACTGTATATATATATATTTCTGGAAAACAATAGGTTTTAAAATTTTTCTGCCTCATTCTCCTTCCCCAGTGTTAATGTAGAAAACGTATGCTTGCTACCCCTTTCAGGATTGAAAAAAAAAAATCATAATTAAAATGCTTGGAGTCATGCTAACAGTAAAAATTTAGCTGCATCTTGGGTTGTAGCTCATCTGTTTATGTAGCAGCTAGATTTAATTCAGCAACTAAATAGAATTCCAGTAGTTACAGATTTGACATTATAAAACATACTTATTACATCAAGCTAACCATAATATAGTCAGTAGATATTACTGCTTATTTTACAAGCATATTTGGTAATTTTGATAAAGAGATACTAATAAAAAAGACATAACTCTTTGATATGAAACTAAAACTGTTATCCCCCCACCCCAAGCATGCCTTTCCTCCTCCATTATTTTAAATCTCTCATCCTCAGTTTGGGAATCACTGCAGTAAAGTTTCCATATACTGCTTTGTCCATATGTGTGAATGTGAGATTCCAGCATGATTACCTTAATTTTGCAACCAATGACTACTTTTGAATGTTTGCCTTAGTGGTGACTTCTAAAGATGCTAGTCCATCAAATGTCTCTTGTTTCAAGGTTGTAACACTTATCTTCTGATTTCATCTATACTGGAGAATTCTGCACAGGTTCATTCCTGTGCTTCTTTATGCTCATATATCAGCATCTTTCGGTTCTATCTTGTATGAACTTTTTTTGTAGTGTTCAAATCCTAACCATTGTTTTGTTTTTTTCCCAGTTGGTCTATACGATTTCCATCATGTGATGCAATGGTTGCCTTTGACACTTTGTTTCAATCATTAATCAACAGGTTTTCTGGAGGTTAGCTTCAATATCAGTTCTTAACTCATTGCTGATGTCATCAAGACAATCACTCTCATCTTTGTCAGCAAGAAATTAAGTCACCACCTTCTCATACATGTATCTACCATTTTAAGAACTGAATTGCTATACTCGTATGACTTAATTCATTCTGGTGGAAATACAGAATACTTCCATCCTCTATGTTATGTGCAGCAGTCTGCTGTGCACAAATTAAGAGAAAAATTCAGAGGCATTTAATTTTGAACTGACCCTTCCATTTTGAGAGAAGTATAAATTCTGGACAAACACTATCTTCAGGAAGAGGGATGTTACAAAAGCATGCGATATGGCAATCTATGTTGAAAGTAATGGAGTGCATGCTGTCTTGTAATGAATGGATTTTGAGCTAATTATAATCAAATCAATAGTAATTGTTTGCCAAAGGTTGGGAACAAGTCTATTGTTATAGCTAAGGTACTACATTGCATTGAAATTTTGGGTATGACCAGTGTTTGGTCACAAACAACAGTTCATCAAGATGTATTCCATGGAACAGGTGCACCTTCATTAAATCAACCTGATCAATACATTACATAGGACATTGGGAGCATGGACTATGGTAAAAAATAACTTTTATAATCCTTAGTTGGGCTTTGGCTGTATAATCTTCAATACGATGAATTTGAAAACAAGGCTGAGAAACATCTGATACATTATTCAGTTCGAGTAATAAACATTTGATTTTGGCTAAGGTTATGAAGTTGCACTGAAGTGATTACATTTATGAAAGAAGCATTCTTGGTAAGTACGAAAACAAAATGATTTCTTTAATGGTACTTGTAAAGGAGTTCGGGGTGAAGGTCTTTTTATATCAAAATGTTTTATTGAACTAAGGTGAATTGAATGTATAGCAAGCATATCATATTGGAAATGAAAAATTTGATATTAACAGTGATGTGGCTTTTATTATAGTCAGTGAGGGAGAAATGTAAATCAGTGAAGTTATTGTTGGTGAATATTTTAAGATTGAACCGAAAATAAAGAAAGAGTGAAGAAAATTAAGGAGGGAAAATCAGCCACAGCCCTATAAATGGTATCATGAAGTAGCCATGTATGAATTGCTATAGTTATTGAGATAAGAGCGAAGTGTTGCTTATATAGAGTGCAGTGAAATTACTTCCATACTCATGCAATCATTAGAGCCTGATAATGTAGTAATCCTATCAATACATTCATGAATCATTGGTTGGATTAACACCAATCATTTGGCTCTGTCATTGGTATAACCCCTCCTTCACTTCCCAAAATCTGAGATGATCTCTATATCACTAATTTTTTTTCATTACTGAAAAAAATAATTGGTATTTTTTTTCTCAGAGTTGGGAATATTCTATTGCTATAGAAATCATAATAAAAACACATTAATTTTCATTAGTAAAATTGATATTTCTACATGACCCTGTTTTGCAATCCCACTATCCAACTTCTGTGTTTTTATGGAGCTACCCTTAGTATATTATAAAATGATAAAAGACTTAAACAAGGTTTTAAGTATATCAGACATAATTTGAAATGAAAACCAATATTTTTATTATTTTTATATATACAATTGAATATAAGAGGAACATTTTTGAAAGCATACAAATGGTAAGCCTCAGAATTTTAGAATGGCTATTTGAATTGAAATCTCCTTTGAAACAGGTACAAACACCATTTTTAAAATATACTGATTTTCCTTAAATTGGATTAGCTATATCATGAAATCAATACCTACCAATTCTTAAGTAGACCCTATGTCTGAAGTGGTAAATTTCACATATTTATTTTAATATACCTAAGACAAAAGCTTTCATGTTTTTAGAATCCAATTTAATGTGTGTTGGAATATTCGTAAGTCCCATTAAATTATCGCACATGTAAATTTTAATAAATGAAATATAATTACAATTAAAACTATGGAGTTTCTTCACAAGAGGCATAGCGAAACCATTTTAATTGTAATTATATTTCATTTTTTTAATATTTTCATGTGTGATGGCTTAATGGGATTTCGTGTTTTATTGGTCTAAGACACTAGTTTTAAATACTTTCAATAATGTTGTAAGTTTTAAGTTGATTAATTATCCAATGTAGGATGGTTCCTTGTTTTGTAAGTTTTTAGGTTTCTGAAAGATGCCTTATATCCCCGGTTTGTCCGTCTGTGGACACATATCCCACAATGCTTCGCAACGGCTTCTGTTAGCTCAGTTGGTTAGAGCGTCATGCTAATAACGTGAAGGTCATGGGTTCGACCCCCTCTGGGCATTTTTTTTTTTTTTAAATCCTTATTAGGAATTCAGTGTATTAACAAGGTTCGAGTTAAAAATGACAATTATTCCATATAAATAGGGGTGGGTAAGATAGCATAAGGTCGCAAACAGACTCGCGCATTTTCTAGACCACCCTGGCAGAGTCTATTTTAAAGTAAAGGTGACTCGGAAGCCATTGTGAAGCACTGTGATTGGTTTCTTCCTCTTGTGTTGCTTTCTTTGTTCAAGTTACGAATTGCTACCGACTTAAGTTTGATTACACAGATCATTCCTTTTTGGAGGTTTTTACTAAGGGCCATGAGTAGCTTCCTTTCTGGATTATATGAAATGTTTCAGTGCTTTTTCACTGAAACTTCATTAAATTAATTTTGATTTATCATCAATATTATACAATTGATACTTCTACTTCCAAAAACATTTGCCAGTGAGGGAGTTTTTCTTCATCTGTCATTTGTATTTTTTTTTTTTTTTTTTGCTCATTTCTACTTTTTAGTGACCTTTTACTGATGCAGATTCATTATACAGCTCTCTTAATATCCACCATATTCATGTGTTCTTTACTTCTTACTACTGCCGAGTACATTTTGTTAGCATAAAATTCATAATGATTTTTGTATTTCTGAAAATTTATTTTCAATTATGTTCTAAATATATTATATGGATAGGTGACAAATTTACTTTTTCTTTGTTTGACAAATTTACTTTTTCTTTGTTTCTGGCAAACTGTACAGCTTTAAACTTTTTTTTTTTTTTTGGCGAGTTTTGGAGTTTTGAAACCATACTATTTTACTTCCTTTCAGGTGAGAAATGAAACACCCATGTTTCATCTCCTGTAATGATATGGTCAAGGAAGCTGTTTCCTTCACGTTGGTAATGCAGCAAATGTTCAAGGCTGTAACCTATTGTTTTCCATGTGCAATGGCATTAGCTGTCTGGGTACCAATCTGGCTGCCACTTTGTGGTATTGCAAGGATTCGTGGATAATGTCAAAAACAAATCCATACCATATGTCTGAAGCCTGTGAGGTCTTTGATTTTTACCAGTTCATCCTATTTAATCATTCTGTTCACAGCACCGATGTTGGAATCTGAGATGTTTGTGGTCTGCCTGACCAATACACTCATGCACACCAGAGTTAATGTTATGAAGTCATCTCCATAAATTGAACACATTTCATCCCTTTGCCACAAGAAATCTGATGACACTTCAGATCTCAATCTCAATGAACATTGGCACAGTTGTGATATACACTATGGACAATACATATGCATGTCATTTAGTGAGAAAGTATCAATTACATGTTCTTTACAGATATAAAGATATACACATGAATCATTAAAGTTTTCATGAAAAAAAAAAAAAATTACTCAATTCTCAATCACCCTTTATATTTGTATATTTTACTACAAAATAGCTGCATCAGTGTTTAAGAGAAGTGGAAAAGAAACATGTTTCCAAATAAAGAGTCAAGTCTCCACAGGGTGTCTACAAAATCTGAATAAAAAAATTCCCTGATTTTTCCCTGATTTCACGAACAATTTCTTAAAAATTCCCTGATCATAAGAGAAAAATTCCCTGATTTTAACTACTTGGTAACTATTTACTATTTTATCTAAGTATAATAAAAGAATAAGCAAAAAATTCTATAAAAACAGTAATGATAAAAAAAGAAGAGAGAAATAAAAAATTATAAATTAATGAGTTTACAATACCTTACCTTTTAAAAGATTTATTGCAACAATATACACAAAATTAAACTCAACGGAATTCAAGATTCATTGTAATGTACAGCATGATACTGGTTATTTATATTTTTGAAAGCTTTATCGCAGCAATTTCATTTTCAATCATTTCAGATTCCTTTTGAGCTGCTTCTAAGATTTTAAATTTTTTGTCATTAAGCCTTTTCAGTTCAAGTTCAGCCTCTCTTTTTCTTTTAACAGCTACTGCCAATTCTTGATTTTCTTTCTTTTTTTGTTCCATTGCCTCGGAATACTTAGCTCTTGCATTTCTTACATCAAGGATCATCTTCTTAGTAATTTCAATGTTATTTATGCCACCTTTGGACAATACACTATCATAAATGGATCTTCTGGCAATGATAGTTTCTTCTTTGATATTCTGCTCTAAAGTATCTTTGTTTATAGAAAAACCTTTTTCTAAGCTTGCATTGCCATGCGACAATACCATGACTAACTGTATCACTGTCATAGCTTCAGGTGCTCCATTTTCTTCAGCAGATATCAAACTACACCAGAAATTATCAATACGTGCAGTCGATCTTTTATACATCTTTAACTTTGAGATATTTTCTGGCTGTGAACATATTTGTTTTAATTGATTCTTAGCTTTCTCGGCTAAAGTGCATGATATCCAGTTTTTTTCAGAAAGAATTACCAACAGACTTGATAATCTACATGAAAATATATTTTCATTTATTAATATTTTAGGGTCAAAACAGGACACTGCTTTAGTCAGCTTGTAAATAAGGGGAGATTTACTTTGGAGTTTCAGTAAACATTGAATCAATATGCGTCTACAGTCAACTTTAAATTCAGCTATTTGCAAATCAGATACTTTCGCCTTTTTCAAATTGCTTTGAGCAGATAAACCAATATCTATTTGTTTAACTGGCAGAAAATTTGATTTGTCCTCCACGTCTATGCTTGTAATAGTTTTGCTTAATGCCTCTTTTTTAGAAAGTGCTGCATGAATTTTAGTGACAAATTACTTAGGTCAGAATAAAGAAATGGTATTAAGGTAGCATCTGTTTGGTACTCCCTTAAGAACATTTCAAAATCGGAAGCAACTAAATGAAAAAAAGCAAGCTTTGCTGGTAAGAGAGAATCATAAATAGCACTTTTAACTTCCTTATAACTTTTTGAATTTGGAGCCATTTTGTCGTTCTCTATTCCTTCTATAAACTTCCTTAGCAATGGGATAACCTGCAATGATCGTTCTGTTACACCAGTGTTCTCAACCCACCTAACAAAGCAAAACTTTTTTGGAAATATTTGTGAATTTGTATATTCCGTAAATAATGTTCTTCTTGCTGGGGAATCTTTGAACAAGTAATATAAAGCTCGATGAAACTCCATAATCTTCCAGTTCGTAACTGACACTCCTGTTTTGAAAGCTATGTTCAATGCATGAAGTCCACATGAGCCAATATTCAGTACTTCAGCATCTTCCTTAGATTCCTTTAAAGAGCACGAAAGTTCTTTAAAAAACTTTTGATTTACGTTAGGCCCATCCATCGAGATTTGTAGAAGTTTCTTCAAATCCAGAGGTACAGGATATGACGTCACAATTCAACATCATTAGACCGGCCGGCGGGAAAGATGGGATCGACGTGACGCGTGACCTTGAATGCTCCCTTAAGATAAAAGCTCGCGCTTGGCAAAAGATCATAAATTTCCCTGATTTTAAGTAATAATTGCAAAATTCCCTGATAATTCCCTGATTTTTTCCAGAATAACAAAATTCCCTGATAATTCCCTGATTCCCTGATTTCCCTGATTCTGTAGACACCCTGCTCCAATTTAGCATAAAAATATATACATTTTTATTTAAATAACTGCGGAAATGTTCATTTTTACAATTACATACAAATCCCAAGAATTAAACCAACCAACCATTTTCAGTTTTAAAATAATTCCTCTTGTACATAACTTCCATAAGCTACATTTAACAACAAACAACTTCTCATTGAAAATGTAAATTTATAAAGGAATTCCAGTCAAAGTCAACAATTTTTTTTTATATCATTTAGTAGGAATCCTCTATTAATATAGTTAAGTTACTATACTTTTAAGTAGAAGTTAAATATAATTCTGAAAAAATAGTTATTGTTTCACACTGTAAGAGGTGTATTTCCTCTTTCAGTTCTACATCTTTCATATTCTTTGCATTCATTTTCTAAATAATTATATCAATATATATACATGATCAGTGAATGCTAAAAAATAAATAAAATTATCAAAAAAATACAATCTCAATATTAACATCAAAACAATCCATCTGCTATTGTTTATTACTTGTATATATTCATTAAGAGAAACTGCCAAAACTGCTTTTAGAAAATTCATTAAAAATAAAGAAATAAAAAAAGAGTATTTACTGTGATTGATGATGAAAAGTATTCTTTTTTGAACTACTATCAATAAATTTTCATACTTTCTCAAAATTAACAACTATTGCACTGCTGAGCTCCTTAAAATGAATGTCTTAATATTAATGAAAATTGAAACTTCTATGACATGAAAAGGGGAAAAAATATTTATAATCTTTTTTAATGTTTCAGTAAAGAAAATGCAAATATGAGAACTGAAATTTTAGAACAATTCAATGATACATATTTCTTCTGGAGCTTAACAAATGATTTCCTGAAGAAATTCCCTAAGAAACTTTTCCTATTTACAGATTGAATAATTTTATTGTTTAATTGAATAACATGAAAGAGATACCCCTAAAAATAAAACTGTAGTTTTCCTGGCAAGAATTTTTTTTTTCATTCTGAACTTAAATTATTGCAATAATTAGTAATTAATTTATATATATTATTTTTATTAGTATATTCTTTTTACATTTATAACTTACAATAGTAGGCCTGACTATATTTAACAAAATAGAAAATGAATTAATAAGTTAATTATCCCACTTAAAGGTCTAAAGTATTTAAATGGTAACTCTTCAGTCTACTGTTCCAAAAGCAAGTCATCTTTCTTTGCTTTGCATCGCTTTACACCAATATAAATTCCACCTCCTATGATAAGCAACACTGGAATGCCTAACCCAATCATAATAACCAGAATAACTGTTATCGATATCTCATCTTTTGGCAAAATTCCATAGCCAATATTCAAAGTCCTACAAATAAAAGAAAGAAAAATTAAAAAGTATTCCTCCAGCTACAATCTGAAAGTTCATAAAAGCTGTTCTTATGTTTAAAAATCATGCTGGCTTAAGTTAAAACTTTCAGATGTAGGGAAAGACAACATACATTAATTTATCTGAATTCTTCAAAGTTTTTTTTACACAAAAAATAACTTGTTTAAAAAAAATTGACAAAGGAAAAATATGCAGCAAGTCTGAACACAAGCTAATACTGAAAACCTGAAAAATTATACAGGAAATTAAGATAAAGTGATAGATATTATTCAGCAGAGGAAAGATTCATTGAAAACATACAGATCATAAATTCTCCATAAATGCTTGATATGGGGGAGGATCTGACAGTTTCAATACTATGGAGTATCATCCTCAGAGGAGTTATATGCTAAGAATGATACGCCCCAGAGTATTGAAACTGAGGTTTCTTTTTCATTATCTACACTGGCAAGCGCAAAAAAAAAAAAAAAAAACCAAACGATTCTGCAATTCATATTTTCATTTGCTGCCTATTATTTTGAATGAATATTATATATATATATATATATATATATATATAAGAACATTTTCAAATGGGATCACAAGTAATCAGTCTACAACGGAATTTTCTTGTATAATGGGACATAGAAATGGAAAACAGGGAAACATGTTGATGAAGGAACAATGAAATGGAAAGGGTTTGTTCAAAAAGAAAAGCCACAATACTGTAAAAAGAAACTATTATATTCAGTATTTGGTGTTGCCATCCTAGCTCTTTTAACTGTTTCCATATGCTTTGCCATCGACCATTCTAAATTCTGCACAGTTTCCTGCGGAAAGATTTCCCACTCCTTTCCCATGGATGTCTGGAGTTGAGTGATGGTGCTAGGACCAGATTTTCTGGCTTGACACCTTCTCTTCAGCTCATCCCACATGTGCTCAATGGGATTAAAGTGGAGGCCATTCCATGGTGGACATGCCAACCTTGTCCAGGTACTGTCGGATGTACCTCACAGCATTTAGTCTCACAAACGTGTGTGATGTCTTACATTAGCACGAAGTCCTAACCAGCAAACTCTGCATACGAGACCAGTCACCTAAGATATCCCTGATGTAGTCATCTGCTGTCAGACCATCTTTGTGGCCACCACCAGCTATGATAACTAGGTTTGTTTTTGCCTCGAGGGAAATCCCAGCCCACATCATGCAGGATCTATTGCCGTAGTTCACTTGTTCTGAGATAGAGCATTGGACATAACATTCTCCAGGCCTCCTGTATACCAGAGCTCTTTTATTGCTGCCGTGCAAGCACATTCTGCTTTCATTGAGAAACAAAACATTGCTCCATTGCTTTAAGCTTAATCGACATGTTCACAAGCAAATCAAAGAATTGCTTGTAGATGGGCTGCCATCAAGAGGAGCCCAGTAGCATGTCTTTTTTTGTGTCAGTCACTATTCTCCAACTGCCTTCCGACATTCAACTTACCGACATCTATTCCCTGTGCTCGCCACTGTTCTTGTTGGATGTCAATTCCGGTAAGGTTGCGATTTCGGTGTGAAGTTAAGACAATAAAGCGATTATCTCTCTGCGATCTGTCTGAACCTGGTCTCAGATTTAAAAGCACCAGTCACCCAATACCTCCAATAAATTTGATATGGCAGACCGACTCATGTTCAACTGCCGAGCAACAACACAAATCGAGCTGTTTCTTAAGCATGGTGTCCATTTCATGAGTGAATAATGCAACGTAATTAGAGAAGATGTGTACTGGTCAACTTCTGAAAAGTGACTGATGAGTAATTTTTGGAACGCACTGTTTTTATAAGCAATGAGCGAGTGAAGACCATGTATGACATTGCAAGCTTTTGAAAGCAGTGTTGAGATTAGGCCCAATTTCATGTTGCAGTTTTGATGATATTGACTTTAACATACCATTTGAAAGTTTATTTCTACGATTTGAGAGTATGTACGAGGCATGTTTTTTAAGTACAGTTTTGAAATTTGGCCGCTGCAGTGCTGCGGCTGCTGTTCCGCAAATGCTTTGAGTAACTGCATCTGTTTGCTAGAAACAGACACCATTACCGAAGAATTCGACCGTGCTTAGAAAATCAAGCCGACTGTGAAATACACTGTCATTTGTTTTCTAAATGCAAAAGATGTGAAAGCAGCTGAAATTCATTGGCAGATTAGTGAAGTGTATGGAGAAAACATTATGAGCGAAGGAATGGCAAGAAAATGGGTTAGAGCATTTAAAGATGGCCGGACGAATATGCATGATGAGGAACGAAGTGGGCAACTTTCTGTCATTACTGAAGACTTGGTGCAAAAAGTTGATGAAAAAGATGCTTTACGATTTCATCTTTATCACGTTTCCTGAAGTTTCAAGAAGTGTTTTTTATGGAATTGTGACAGAACACTTAAATTATCGTAAGTTGTGCTCACACTGGATATCGAAAATGTTGACTAAGGTGCACAAAACCAAACGTTTAGCCAGTGCGTTGACTTTCCTTGAGCAATATAGTGATTTTGGTGATGATTTTTTAAAGCCAAATTGTCACAAGCGATGAAACATGGGTGGCTCATGTTTCGCCGGAATCGAAACAATCCATGGAATGGCGGCATTCAACATCACTCAAGAAAGTGAAGTTTAAGCAAACAATTTCAGCCTGAAAAATCATGTATACTGTGTTTTGGGATAGGAAGAGGGTGTTGCTTGTGTTTTTTTTTGCCTCGTGGCGACACAAATTCTGAAACCTATTGTGAGACCTTAACTAAACTGCTCTGTGCAATCCAAAACAAACTGCTTGGCATGCTGAGTAAGAGGAATGTTTTGCTTCATGATAATGCCCGTCCACATGTGGCTCATCAAATTCAAGATCTCATCGCATCATTTGCCTGGAAACAACTTGATCACCCTCCGTACAGTCCCGATCTAGTGCCTAGTGACTACCACTGGTTCCTGCATTTAAAAAAGCATCTTGCTGGTCAGCGTCACAACAATGATGATGACCTCAAAACGTCAGTGTTGCAGTGATTATCAAATCAGGCGGCAGATTTCTATGAGGATGGAATTCAAAAGCTGGTTGTACGATACAAGAGCTTTAATATTGGTGGAAATTATGTTGAAAAGTAGATTAAAGTACAGGCTTTCATGTAAAAATAAAAGTGATAAAAAAAGTACACTTGTGTGTTTTTAATTTCAAAACAGAACTTAAAAAATACGCCTCATATAATTGTCTGCTACAAATACATTCCTCTCTGACATAATTGACAGCGAATGCAAATATTACAGTTGAATCAATTTTTTTTTTGCTCAGCAGCATATGTGCAATCCTAATCTCATTTTTTATTTTTATTTGCATATTAATATTTCATTTCTCTCTTGGCCTAAGGTACATAGAGAGGCTGTAACTAATGCTTGGGGGCAAATCCTGGCAGAAGAGTCTTTGTTCCCAGGGATGAGCAACACTGCATTGCTGTAGCAGAATTCTATCAGGGATTGACTGTGGGAGGTATAACTCTTGCTTGCAACACAATTCTATCTGTGATGCAATGGCCAGTGCTTTGATCTCAGATGGCAATCTCGTAAGGGCACTCATGTTTGTAGGCCAACAACCTGCAGGTCCTTTATGAAAGAAACATCAATTAAGAAAAGCTGGATGGATAAGAAGTTTACAACTTTTGCAATGAAAAGGATTATGGAAGTCGTATTTTAGAATTACATATCTTCTAGGCTCACAGAAGGTAAGTAGTGGCTTGTATGAAAAGCTATGACTTAAACATTCTAAGTATCAATGAAGTTAGCGATTTTGGAGAATTGGCAGCTTCTAATGGAGCCACCTTTTATACTGGAAGACCTACTATTTGAGTCAGATGTGAGTGTCCTGCTGGCCAAAGAGCAAAATGAAACCTTCAATGACATCCAGTTCCAGCAAAGATTATTATGGCATGATTTAAGATCAACATAAGAAACATTGGTAATACAGCACTATGTAGCAACTAAACTGAACAAAAACAAGCTTAAAGCAGAAATTCTATTCTCAATGAAGTACTATAATTATGAAGCAAGAGTAATATTAGGATTATTGGAGGCGACCTAAATGCTAAGGTTCATTGTGACAATGAAGAGTTGGACAATGAAGGGAATCCATCGAATTGGAGAAAAATGTAAATGGGCAGCTGTTGGTTGACTTCTGTGCAAATCATGATTTGGTCCCTGGCAGAACAATCTCCCCACACCAAAGATGTTAAAGTTAAATGGATGTCATCAATCCAAACAACAAAATCAAATTGATCATGTGGTGATAAGTTGCAAATGGAGGAAATTAACTGAAGATGTATGAACTAAAAGATACAGACATTAGCAGTGATCATTACTTAGTTGTAGCCAACTTTTATTGTATATCAATATCTTCAATTTAGACAAGAAAGCACCATGATGTAAATAAGTAAACAACAATTAAATTTTGTGATGAAGCATAAATTTAAGGGCGCCCCATAATAATAAAAAACAGGAAGTACATTAACATTAAGTTAGGAAAATAAGAAAAATATCCACACCGACATTGAGAAAAAAAAAAAAGATTAAAAGAAAAAAAAACAAAACAACCCAGTAGGTATACGGATTTGAACCGACAATCTCCAGCATATGAGTCTGAGACCTTTCCCATCAAGCTACAGCAGTAATTGAAATGAGATGGTTGCAATGCCAAATGAATGCCAATGAAAACAATGCCAAATATCTTAAACATTGTGTGTGTGAGGAAACATTGGCCCCTGAAAATACCATATTGCTATGGTGTTTGGGTCTCTGAACACGATGGTGAAATCCATTTGTCGATCCAACCTTCCGTTTGGGAGTTAAGGGGGTACAATGACAACAATGTCAAATATTTTTTTGCAAATCCAACCTTCCGCTTGGGAGTTGTTTGGGGGGGGGGGGGGGCAACAGAGAAAACAACATAACAGCTGACGATTTTGGTCACTATCACAATAGCTCCCAAATGCTGACTGAAAATGAAAACCTTGAAGGAAAATGAACAAACATGTCTTTATTGAGATGAGTGACAAAATACTCAGACCTAAAGATAAAAATAATGAAGACTGGATGGCAAATAAAATCTGAGACATGATAAATCAAGGAAAGGAGAAGAAACTGGTACTTAACACTTGTAAGACAACTGGAAAGAAAACAGATTTGGAACTAAATATTCAAAATGTGATGTCGAGATAAAGAAAAGTATGAGAAGAGACCAATAAAATTGGGTCAACAAGATTACTTCAAGATAGAAGCAGTAAATAAAGTTAATATAAAATAACTTTTTAACATTACTAGAATACTTCTGAAGCAGCAGCTTTGAATGAGCAGATTAGTGAGAAATAAGAATGGATCCCTCTTGACAAACATTAATGATTCACTCAACATTGAAAGGAACATTTCTGAGATGCTGAATCACCATCCAGAAGCACTAAGTGGACAGGCTCAGGATGAGAATAATGAACAGGAAACAGGATCAATGCTGTAGCACGAACTTTTGCTAAAACCAAGAAGGCTTTGAAACAAATCTGAAATAGGAAAACAGCAGGAGTTTATAATGTTGCACCTAAAAATTTTAAAACATATCAATATCACAGACAAATTTTTACAGTCCCTATTTGAGAAAGTATGGATTGAGGATGCAATGCCACAAAACTCATGAAGAGGGCTACTTGTTAGTTTAAAAAAAAAATGCTGATGCAGCAAACTACTAATTGGCAAGGCATCACACTCATTTCCATTCCTAGTAAAGTTTTTATTAGGAATGTTCTAGATAAAATTAAGGATCATATTTGATCAGTGTTTAAAAGGGGAACAAGCAAGGTTTCAAGCAGATCCGTGTGTGGACCAAATTAACACGATGGATCATTCTGGAACAATGTGTTGAATGGATGTCTATTTGGTATGCAGTGTTTAAGAAAGTCTGTTTATTTTGTCAAATGTTATGTGAAAAGAAATGAAGATATATGGTGTACCAAATAAATTAGTCAACCTCATCTAAATGTAACTATGCCTGTGAAATCATATACGAGGGCCGACTCATTGATACTCTTCCGCTGCTGTCAAAAGACCACATTGCACTCTGTTACCGACAGTTTTGAAAAAAACTTGACTTAGGATAAGTAGTATGGTATTTGATAGGGATCAATGGGCCATCTAAGACCTTGATTTTAACTTTTGTCTGCTGTTGGAATAATATACTGATACAAAATCAAAGCTTGAAGATCTAAATACAGAGGCAAAGATGAGGAGACCCAATCACAACATAAGGACGACTAAGACCTTGTGGATAAATGCAAAGACTGCAATTTTTTTCTTTGACTAACGAAACAATGACATACCTGGGGAGCATCATTGCAAAGAATGGCAGAGCAGTAAATGAAGTCTCACAATGAATTTTTAAGAAGACCAATGGAGCCTTTGTGTAACTTTACACTGTTGAAAACCAACTGGATTTTAATTAAAACACTATCTTCAGGAGCAATGTAAAATTAGTGCTTCTTTATGATTCTAAGACATAGAAGGTTATGGTGGTAATTTCAATCATTGTGTATCATGAATTCTTAACATGAACTGGCCAAATATAATCATAACATTTCATAATATGAAACAATTGAAACAGAAATAGATTGCTTGCAAAACATTTCAAATGGTGTCGCAAAGAATATGTTCTCTAGGAAAGGCTCACTTTAGGACCATCTAGCGCCTTAATGGGGCATTTCCGGACATAGGTTCATTAGGAATATATTGATCCTTAGCCATGCCCCTACACGTGGTTTGAATATTACACAAATTTTGCAACACCCTGTATATATATTTAAAAGCTTTACATGTGTCGTTTCCCTTATTGCCAGACTTATTTGATGGCTCACACACATTAAACATTAGATTATTTAATGCAACAAAGCAAAAACAAAAAAATCTTCATTCATTCAACTTAAATAACTTATGTGCAAAGAAAAAAAAATTCTAATAAATAGATTTTACTACATCCTCAGGACTGTGAAAATCAAAAGTTTGTTCTATCAAAAGGTATACAATGCAGAAACTGAAATATCCCCATAAGAATTCAAATTTTAAAACAGTATGTGATCTTCAGTTCAAATAGGGCACCAGTAACTGCCCAGATGTGTACGAATTCCTTGTGCAATTAGGCAACTTTCAAGAAAATATAATCATTGTTTTAAAAAAGTGGCTCTGCACTTGAAACACTAATAAATATTAAACTAGTTGCCCCGGGCGAATAATTCGCACCAAAAAACCACTTTTGAGAAATAATAAACAAATCCGACAGCTGTCGTGCATGTTAGTTAAACCCATTGTCAATAGATGGAGCCTTCTCCATTTTTATAAAAAGGTTGACCCTATAAAAAGGTTGAATAATTCGCATGGTATCTTGATCAGTCGCCGAATGGTAATGTGGAAATAAATAAATGAACAGATTGTCAATAGATGGCACCTTCTACATTTTTATAAAAAGGTTTTTAAAATAAAGTTTTTTACCGAAAACAATAATTTAAACATTTTGTTTATTTTTCGTCATTAGCGGTGAACGTAATCTTCAAAATATCTCAATCATTGATTTTGATGAAGTATTAAGTGAGATAAAAGAAACACCTTTGAGAAATAATATATGAGAAGTTGACAAATTATGTTTTTTATTATAATAAGTCGTTTATTTTTATTAAAACAAATGTTTGTTTGTTTTTTTATCTGTTCTTATTAAATAAACGATGAAATATCTTTTTAAAGTGCATTTTTATTCCAAAAACGATGTATTAGAAGTTACGACGCTACAGCATTATTTGAAATTTTGTTTCGCTTTCGAAAAATAAGTCGCTTCTGTTAAGCATGTCTACATTTGTATAAAAAGGTTTTTAAAATAAAGTTTAACGAAAACATTAAACAATTTGTTTATTTTTCGTCATTAGCGGGGAACGTAATCTTCAAAATTATGTTTCAATCATCAATTTTGATGAAGTCTTAAGGGAAATATGCCGTACCGACACGAAAACACCTTTGAGAAATAATATATAAGGATGGTACTTATTTGCGAGGAGAAACGTTGATTTAAGTGAACGTAACCTTCAAAATGACGTCTCAATCATGAGCGCACCGACCAAAAAAAAAAACCACATCTTTGAGAAATAATAAGCAACTCCAAAAGCTGTTAAACATAGTGTGC
>JAFIDM010009631.1:160745178-160771774 GCA_023159025.1 Thereuonema tuberculata | reverse complement strand
TTTTTTAACGAAAATATTAATTTTAAACAATTTGTTTATTTTTCGTCATTAGCGGTGGACATAATCTTCAAAATTATATGTCAATCATTGATTTGATGAAGTATTAAGGGAAATAAAAAAAAAAAAAAAACCTTTGATAAATAATATATGAGAACTTGACAAATTTTTAGGTTTCTTATTGTAATAATTCCGTTAATTTTATTAAAATATAAATCTTTGTTTTTTTATCTGTTCTTATTAAATAAACGATGAAATATCATTTTAAAGAGCATTTTTATTTTAAAAAAGAATATATTTGAAGGTTACGACGCTAAAGCAATATTTAAAATATGGTTTCGTTTTCGAAAAGAAGTCGCTTCTGTTAAAGCGTGTCTACATTTTTATAAAAAGTTTTTTAAAATAAAGTTTTTTTAAATAAACGTTAATTTTAAACAATTTGTTTATTTTTCGTCATTAGCGGGGAACGTAATCTTCAAAATGATGTCTCAATCATTGAATTTGATGAAGTATTAACGGAAATACGGCGTTCCGACAGAAAAACTGCTTTGAGAAATAATATATAAGGATAATTTACTGAGATGATAGTTTACATAAATTAATTTATGGAAATCTGTATTACTTCAGAACAGATTCCAAATCCAAATTTAATGAATCTCTTAATATTAAAATTCATAATGTACAGGTATAATTTGATATTTCAAAATCAATAATGTGACACGAAACAAAACGCTACATAATAAACCCAACATTCATTCTGTTCAGTTCGTGCATTTAGATTTTCACTAGGTGGTTGCCATTCTCAATCTAAAAAAACATAACATTTCTCTCTTCACCTGGCAGATGACATTTGCCAACAATTTTTACAATTTTCTGCTGATAACTGATCAATGGTAATTTTAATGAAGATACCCAGATACGTAATTACAGACTTCGCAAGATTAAATGAGACCTTTAATATTATTTTATCCCTAACAGTCTAGGAGTTGTTTCAGTGACAAACAAAGTTTACAAATATAGAAATGCCTAGGATTTGTCTGAGATTGTGAGATTGTGTTTACCTGCTAATACACTGCTGTAAGTCAGCCACATATTAATTTGCTTGGAAAACTGAAATCATCAATGACAATTCCAATTGGTGCCAGTTTTAATTCAAAGAGAAAGAATAATTGGAATTTTGCTTAGAAGTAGAATCAAAACTATATTATACCTGCTGCTAGTGAAGAAATAAAATTATCTTTACATAAATTTTTAAACATTTGCCACTAAACTGTATTACATAAAATAAAAAATTATTCTGAGAGTTCGTCGTTTGGGAGTACGGCGGGTTTAATAGACTGGCGAGACTGAAGGATCTCAGACATCAGCTGTGGAAGGTATAGCAGTTTCTATAATGGTGGATGGAGTTAGGATTGATTTTTTTTGTAAATTTTTTCAGTATCTCCATAGATCATTTAGCCTAGATGCCTTTGCTCTTTCATGAAGAAATTAATTCTTAATGATATGAAGCTGCACGACTTCATGTACATTCATTGCTTTGCAAAAGAAATAAAATGTATTCAGCGCCTTACTTGCTGCCTTGCACGAAAATTTAGGTATTTGCTTCCTTCCGATAGTAAAACCATCATTCGGGTGTCGGTTGCTTCTAGTTATTTGAGTACCGGATAAGAGGGAGTTTACTGTGTGTGTGTATATATAGTCTCATTGCATAGACACTTTGATTTATTATCACAAATACAGCAGAAAAGTAAGGAAGTTTTCTGGTTAAGAATTACAAGCAATAAATAGAAAAAAAAAGTAACTAAATTTTTAAAATAACTTTAAAATAAAGTATTCATAAGTAACTATTAGTAGAAACATGAATCATTTAGCACATTACACTTCTGCAAAAATGAATGAAAGTTATTTATATTCTCACAAAAAAACTGGGGAACTAAACCTCACATTTTTTGAATATATTCTTTTACTTCTGCTTGATTAAAACATCATTTTTTTGTAAGGTTTCTCCATGCTTGGAAGAAAAAAAAAATCTAGTTTCATATTGTACATGAAGCCCAATGTATGTTTCATTCTCAGTCATTACTCATGATAGGAAGTGACCGTAGACTGGAACTCTCTATTTTTCCCCATCTTTACAAGTCATAAGGGTTCCACAATAAGGCATCACTAATCTCTGTAACAACTTAGTTTGGACTGTAGAGATGGCAACAGATGGACACACATTTTTAAACGTTCTAACAAAAGAGACTTGACAAAAAGTTCACGTTTTTTGAGTTAGTTCTTCACGTCCAGAATTGCAGACAAAGACAATTCCCCAGCTGTGCCAATTTCTATTTTATCTGCTTTCGAGCTACCACGTGAACCCTATGGACGCGATTTGAAAATTTGCATGTGGACCTATTTTCTACTGAACATCTACAGTTATGCAAATTGCCACAAGGTGTTTTGTCAGATTCTGTTGTTGTAAAACTTAAGAATGTCGCTAGTTCTTAGGTTTTGGACATGTGTATATAATCTATGCCCCTTTTCATGCTTCTAAACACATTAAAAAAAAAAAAATAGTAACAGCAAAAACAGACAATATGCTCAAGGACTTCTTAGGGTCTAGGAGAATAAGCTTTTATTTCTACAAAAAGCCACATGTAGTCCAATTTCAACAGAAAATGCTTATTAAGAAATTTTATTCCTAAAGCTTATGTTTAAAATCTTCCATTATTTTCTGAACAACGTGATAATAGCATGCAGTGAAATTCAAATGCCTATTTGTAAAATGTCACACTGTTCCAAAATAAATGCTTCGAATCATCTGTCTAACAAATAGCGCTTTATAAAAAATACCTTCCACTAAAACTAAAAAAATGCTCAATTTTTGTCAAAGTTGAAAGAATAAAAAAAAAAAAAAAAAAAAAAACTCAAAACAAAAATTTTAGATGTGAATTAAGAGGCTGATCTAAGGAAAAATATAAAAGATGTCAGTTGTGGTTAGCTATAAAAATGTGGCAACAGATGTCGGAAATACATACATTCACATTTCAATTTAACACATCACTACCACTAAATTGAAGAATAGGATGTAAAAAAAAAAAAAAAAAAAAAAAAGATGAACAAATGTTAACAAAATAGTGTTTTTACTTTACCATGTAGAATAATTAAAATGCTGGTAAAATTTGTCTTCTTTAGCTCCAAAGGAAACTGTAGCTGTCTGGATCAATACAGAATTAATATTACCACATTCAAAAAATGCCCCAGCTACACTACCATTTAGTTCTTCTGAACAGTATGAAATATTCCTAAATGAAGAGAAAAAAATATTAAAATCTGTACTTTTTCAATAAAAAAAAAGGTATAAATTTAAATACTGAATATACATGGCGATTGAAAAGTAACTCCCTATTGTAAAATCCTTATAAAATATTTACAGTGGAACCTTGCTATTCGTACACAATCCATTCCAGGAGGCAGTTCGAATGGCGATTTGTACGAATGGCAAATCATTTTTTCATATAAGATATAATGTAAATTGGATTAATCCGTTCCAGATCCACAAATGATTGCTTATTTAAACCTTTGTAATGATGTTTTAAGCATAAAATACCTAAAAACTATGAAAACGATATGATTGATTTCGCCATGTCATACGGAGTTGCCAGGTCAGACACGAGTTCCACTTTCAAACTTCGCAACGAGTTCTTTTTTTCAATTCAATTGTCCTTCTCACTGCTTTCCTTTTAGGCTTGGTTGAATCCGTAATCTTTTTAGGACCCATGGCTCCACTATTTTTAATAAAAATAACAATAGCACAAAGTTTCATGAAGCTTGTGTGGACGATGCCTAGGGTACAGAAGCTAGCACGAGACTGAGCTGAAGCGACCACGAGGCGCGGCCAGTAACAAGGTCATGCTGTCCGAATCGCGGAGCAAGCGTACGAATGGAGAGTTGAATTTTACTTGAAAAAGTTGGACGAATAACGAGTTGTACGAGTAGAGAGGCGGACGAATGGTGGGGTTCCGTTGTATTTATATTTATTTGTCTCAAATTTTTTGTGTGTGATCTTTAATGTATGGAAATGTACTCTGTAAATGTAATCTGATTGTATCTGTGTTTCAGATTGAGTATTGTATTTGAAAGTTGGAAGACCTACAGACCTACAAACATGGCTGGACGTCTTTCCCTGCAGGAGTGTGTCCAGCTAGTGGCACATTCTGAAGTTTGAAAATTGGGCAGGAAAAGATCCTCTTTGTTTTCTCTGATAAAATGCAGAATCGGCCCAAAGTAACGGTGTGGTGTGGGATGACGTCGGAAAGGATTTTGAGTCTATCCATTCTTCGCGATACCATGAATGCTGAAAGGTACTGTATCATGCTTCAAGCTGAAATCTGGCACGTATCAGTGCTTGGGAGAATGTGGAAGATTTGATTTTCAAGCATGATGGCACCCCTCCACATTTTGCTATTATCGTTCGTGAATGGCTGAATGCCCACTGTACCGGGAGATGGATGGGTCGTCATGGTGCATATGAGTGACCACCCAGGAGTCCTGCCTGCACACCCTGTGACATTTTTCTTTGGGGTTGGTTCAAGGAGCAAGTCTCCTGTACCAAAGACTTTGGAAGAAGCTAGCTGGGTACACTCCTGCAGGGAAAGACGTCCAGCCTTATTTGTAAGTCTTTTAACTTTCAAACAATACTCAATCTGAAACACAGATACAAACAGATTAAATTTACAGAGTACATTTCCATACATCAAAGATCTCTCACAAAAAATTTGAGACAAAAATTACCATAATATTTTATAAGGATTTTACAATAGGGATTTACTTTTCAATCACCCTGTATATGTTTGAAAAGGTAATGATAATTTCATAATTATTTTTCTTTTTTTTAAAAAAAATAAATAAAATAGAATATATATAAAATAGTATTTACAGGAAAGCATCCTGTAAAATACCTTTAAAAATAAAACAATCTACTTATTCATTTTTATTTAGGATAGAAGACTTTGCCTTCTTGACCACCTCAAATGAAAAGACCTTGATATGCTGTTCATACCAAGGTTATGATGGGTTTGTTCAAAATAACTTATCTGAGTTAAGTAATTTGTCTTAAGATATATCATCAATTTAAGATGGAAGTGGAACTATTTAAAATGCAGTCAGAAATTTTTCAAATATTTAATGCTGGTTTTATAATAATGAATATTTATGACAAAAACAAAAAAGCTACAACAGTGTGAACAGTTGTACCAATGAAACTCCAATTCCTTTTCATGGAACTCCAAAAGAATTACAAAATTACTTAAGTAATCTACACCTTTTCGATATTAAACCTTGCAAAAACCTAATAGAATCTGCTGATATTTAAAGACATTACTTAAGTTTTTGGATGAAATCTGAATTGGCAACATATTCCAGTAAATTCAGGTTCTTTAAGCTGACAATAATGATAACTAAAAATATATAAAATCGCAATTATTAAATACTGACCAGGATAACATAAGGAGATAAGAAAAATAAGAAAAAATACAAGAAAATGTTTTGCTTTTATATTACATTTGCTGGCTAGGTAGCTTTAATTTGATATCAGTTGAATTTTCAACAATGCGATCTGGACTTGTATAACAAATTGGCTTCCATTGTAAAAATCCTCCATTTTCATTTTCAGATTTTCTTTCATTTACAATCTCGACCACCTAAAATGTAAACAAAGAAATTCAAAATTTTCATGAATCAAGATGAAATTCTATAAAAAAACTACTTGAGAGAGTACTGCAAAGTCACAGGATATGAAACATCAAAATTTGGAGATTAATAAAAACACTGCCTATCAAAAAATTCAAGTGCCTTATTTTTAAGAATAACAAAATAATTTATTAAGTTAATAGATATATATGACAAGGAAAAAAAAAAACAAAAAACTGCAAATATGCAAAACAAAATGGGGTGGTGATGGAAGGGAGATATTTAATACAGTATTATTCTAAAACATTACACATTGATTTAAACAATTTTCATTAAAGATACTATTTTATTAATAATAAAAGAAGCTTCTAGTTATAAAACATACAAATCATTAACTTACTGTTCTTTTATCTTAAATGTTAAATCCTCCCTTGAAGGAATTAAATTTTTCTCTACTTAAAAAAGATCTTTTTTCTTCCATTAGTTTCAAGAATTTTCATTTGCATTTCAGGTAATTATGTTTTGCTATTTTCTAGCCTTCTCTCCTGTCCCCTGTTGTCAAATTTGCAGGTTGAAATCTGAAGCCTGAATACAAAACAAGAATTTAAAATCATGTATTTCAAATTAAAAACCAAACTTTGTAAGAATTGACAGATTCAGCTTAGATTGTCAAGACTTAAAATTCCATTATTATTAATTTGATTTTCAAGATTTATGAAATTCAGCTTAATTCAGTAAGTGAATGAGAATTTCACTATTATTCTTGTTTTGTGTTCAGGTTTTAGGTTTCATCTTCAAATTTGACAGAAATGGAGAGCAGGATTCAACTTCAGTAGAAGGCTGTGGCTATTTCCCTAATAAGGTTCATCTGCTAGGACCACGGAAATAATAAAAAGAAACACCCTTTATATGCGTATCAGAAGTCAGCTGGCAGAAGTTCAAAACTACCCATCTGTAGCATTTAACTTTGCCTGCCAGCATTTTTTTGTTAATAAATTAAAATTCAAGGTTATATTTTCATTACAAGAAGAATATTAGCCATAAGACACCTGTTTAAAATTTTGTAAATTGAAATATTTTAAAACATCTTACCGAAAAGATTCCTGGTGTATATTCATCATCCAATGTTTTAATGTTTACTTCTTTAAAGTTTCCTTGGGAGATATTAGAGGAAAGCAGTACCATCTCTAAAGCAAATCTAGAACTACTTGATTTGGTTTTAAGCTTGTCTAAAAGTATTTCAACTTGAGTAATATTTGAATTATACAATAGTCGAGGAGGATTATTAGGACGGCCTTCATTCCCAAATGCAGACAACTGAAAATTAGTGAAATTCTTAGTTATAATAATTACCAAATATATTGTAAACAAGCTCAAATTATAACATTTTGATTAATGAAATCCTAACATTTATTAAATGCATGGGGGAAAAAAAAAGTAATCTATTATAACAAATATGAATAAAAGCTTTGGATTATTTCCAACCCAAGCCTGTACTGAAAATAAAAATTTTGAATATTAATAAATTTACTCATAGTCTAGATTGAGTTCATTTGGAAGAACTAAATGAAATTAGGTTATTTTCTGTGCAGATCACATCTACATTCCATTGTAAGATAATATGGAAGACAGAAGATGTGAAGCAGAATTCCTCAAATACAAGAGGAACACAGATTTGCTGAAGAACAGCTATAAGTATTAAAAGTATGTTGGGATTTAGGTATTTACACAACCACTGAAATGCAGATGGAAAGGAATTATGTGAAGGATATTACCAAACACTACTATCAGGTCTAAACTTAATTAACTAACAAGATCAAGCTATGTATAGGCCATATGAATATTTGTAGAAGTTCAGGCAAATAAAGCTAGCAGACCTGATAAGTCACATCTAATGCAATGTTGAACATTAAACTAAAGGCATGTTAAGTTGGAAAAGCTGATTAAACTTTAAAGTAATATTTTGATGCAGAAAAATGTTATATAACATTGAGAAACTTGAATTGAACACACTTTATTGCTGAAGTTCCTGTTTCTTACATTCTTAATATTTTTATTTATCAGCAATTAAAACCAAGAAAATCTGAGAGTATAAATACTCTAATACATACAATGTGAATCAACAATGGATGTTTGAGAGGAACTAAGTTCCCCCCTTCCACTCCAACAGACTTCTAACATAGGGTTGAAACACAGCAGCTAAAGCAGATAGGTTTTAAACTCAAGTCTTTGGCATGTTACAAATCATGCAAGAGAAAACGGGTAACTACAGTGCAAGTGCATTCTTTTTTTTAATGTAACAAAAGAATTAACACTTTGAAATTGATTTTCAAAATGCAATATATCATGTTCCACTTCACTATTTTTAAATAATTAGCAGATGTATATACACAAACACACAAAGAATAATACAACCTTTTTTTTCATTCATTAAATGTTATCTTCAAAAACTTATTCTTCTATTATATAAAGCCATATTAATATCCAACTCACTTTGATGACCAATTGAAACTGATCAAATTGTTGGTTTGCTGCATTTTCTTATTTTAAGTAATTCTATTATTTAACTACCTAATGTTTAAAGATTTCACAGTGACTAAAAGGAAACTTTTTTTTTTTTTTGTTGGCTAGTGAAAATTGGATTAGAGTTTCTGTTGATGTCATAAATAGGTAATATTATGCATTTAGAATTAATAATGCTGATGAGAAATTCAAGAAGATGGTAAAAAATGAAATTTGTTTTTCACAAAAGCCTAAAAACTTTAAATCACCTTACCCCCATATTTTAACTTCTTCATTCCACACAATAAGTAAAATTATGGTAGAAGAGCAATAAAGAAGTTTCATATATGTTTAAACATCACAACTGTCTCATTAATTTTATTTAAAATATAGATGTTAACTAGTAGTAATTTTTAAATCTACACATTATTTTTAAGGAAAAGCTTTTCTGATGATCAGCAATAACCTATTTACATAAAAATATTTAAAAAATAGCATCAGTAGTATGGCATTAAAACAAAAAACAAAACAAAAAAAACAAAAAAGTTCTAAATTAAGAATTTCTGAGTTATCTCAACTTAGTTGTGCCATCATGAAATATCACTTGTCTAAAGGCTGCTTTTGACATGCCATTTGAGATTCATGCCACGATATGTTTTCGAGATTCCAATCGCTCATCGATTCAAATTTTCAGGCCGAAATTCTGTAATGATTTTGGTTAATAATTGTAGCGTTTTCTGGAAGGAATCCATGACAACATAAGGAAAAGATGACCTATGTTCGTGCACATCATTTTTGTAATCGGTAATTTCGAATAAATAGATACAAATCGATTGGACTTCAAAGTTCTACAATTCGCCACCAGGAGCACTAGTGTCAGATGGCTCCTTAGAAATGGCATAACATCTCTGAAAATTAGAACACATTCTAAAAGGGGGCAATGTGCTTTCCATTCTGCCATGGCACGATGATGGGCACAGATTGCCTGTGAAATGGTACATATAAAGCAGCCTTAAGATGCTAAAAGATTCGCAGAAAAAATTCTAAGTAAAACTGAAATCTAGAGGAAGAATTCTTCAGAAATTATATAAATGGAGATTAATGAACTTGATATAGAACATCAGTTAATCAAAAATGGACTACATTACTTATAGAAAAGCTAGTTCTTAAAGCAGAGCTGGCAAACAAAATAAAAAAATAAGTTGTTTTTCATTTCAGGCAAATAAGTGATTATGTTTTCGTTATCTAAATTCTGTTTTCCTATTTAAGCTTATAACAAAATAATTAGTCATGAAATAAAGACAATATTATTTACTTATAAATAACTTCCTTAATATGCAAGTAGATCTAATATTTATTTTATAAATTATTTATATAATGTTTTGAAAATAATTTTTTGCTCTCACCCCCACCACGACAATGTCCTGATAAACAGACTGTTCTCGACTTATGATTTTTTGACTTTACGATGTTGCAAAAGCAATATGCATTCAGTAGAAGCCATACTTTGAATTTGATCTTTTCATGTACTGGCAATACATGATATCTCTTTCATGATGCTGGGCAGCAAGTCGTTAGGCTAGGCTAAGCTAAGCTATGATATTCACTAGGCTAGGTGTATTAAATGTATTTTCGACTTACGATGGTTTTATCTGGATGTAACCCCACCCCATCGAGAAGTATTGTACTTGTAAATAAGCGTATTTAAAGTAATACATAATCTTTAACATGAATGAGAAAATTTATTTATAATAATAATAATAAATAGTAAGAAATTATTATAAATAAATAGCCACAATCATGTTTTGAGATTACATATATACTATAAATATGTTTACTTATAGGTATGTCAGAAATTTGTCATTTTGGGTTGAAGGACAATTATTTTAAAAACATTACAAATAATGTTTTTAATAATATTAGTTATTAATTTTGTTATATTGCAATAATATTATTTTAATTCAATTAATATTGCTGATTCCTAACTCATTTACTGAAACTAATTTCTTTTTGTGACATGTTTTTCCTTTGAAGGCTTCTCTCCCACTTCAAATTTTCAAAAATAGAGAAAACTGAGAATGTCATTTTTGTGAAAGGTAATAAACTGCATAGGGGAGGGAGTTGTTAAGCTACTCTCTGAAATGCTGCCACAAAAATAAAAGCAATGTATCATTAAAAAAAAAAAAATGAAACATTTTTTTTTTTCCCCAGTTACATTTCAGTTACTATTTTTTGAAAAATTTCATTAGCATTTTTCCTTGCATTAATCAAAAAAATCATTTCATTATTTTGTTATGTTATGCATTACCTTTTCCAGTATTGTCTTAAAGGCAACAGTATATTGCACCAAACTGAAGTTATTTTTTTAAAGTCTTCAGTTCTACAATCTTAACTGAGGTTCAAGGTTGGTTGGCTACTAGATTTTAATGGTGCAAAAGCATCTTTGGCTAAACTGCGCCAAGAAAGGTATGAAAGGAAAAGGAAATGAAAATCAACTGACTAGATGAGAAAGGACAGAAATCAAGAAAAGGACAGGTAGTGTCCCAAGTAAAATTGAGGTTCAAGTTTCTATTCTTTTTAGCTAGTTACCCAATTATAAACAGACTAATGAAAACCTTAAAAATCAACAATAGTCATCTCTAAGTGCATCAATATGTTGGAAATCTGATTTGTATCTTTTGTCTTATCTGCTGAAATTCAAAGGTATGCCGTTTAAGCAATAGTACTATTTCTTATATTTTTTTTTCTTTCTATTTGTAACATATGATTTTAAACTTACACCTGGTTATACAACATATTTTGGCTGTAAAATTTATTTTTAATTTGTGATTGTTCTTTTCTTATATCGGGAACCATTATGTTGACTTTCCTTAAGTTCCCATGCATTTTTAAGATGTTAAGGAGTAATAATTCAGCATGTGATGAGCTCAAAACATTTGTTCTCATTAGGAAGTACTTGTATTGATTAAGCTGAAATTTATGTAAAATAAAGGCAAGAAACTCAGAACTAACTGCAGTTTGTGGAGCTTTTGCATCCACAGGTGCATCCACAGGTGCACTATAGGCAAGAAATAGAACTAACAATGAAGAAATGGAATAAATGCTAATAAATTCTAACTTGGCATGTGCTGCAGTAGTGATTCATGCCACCAACAATGTATTCCTTTACTAATATACACTAATATTATTTAGACTTAAGAACAACTTCTGGCATACATATTTCACTTATAAACTGCATGCAAAATTATGATAAAATCTCCATCAATAAAATTGTATCTTGTTGCATGTCAGCAATTTTGAGCTCTTATCTCTTAAGGTGCCATAATTTACCACTATGCTATGTAGATTAGAAAAGGACAACACTACAGAACACTATTTTTCAGAATGCTTAGCAAATTATAATAACAGTATTTTGAAGATTGCTTATGGTTTAACAAGATTAAAATGAACCTAATTTAGACAATTTGAAACACTTGAACAAGCATTTCCTATGTTTATTTAAAGTTAAATCATCTTTCATCTGGTTTCACTGTGTAATTTATTAAATCCATTTTTTAAAAGAATTGTTGGGAAACAGTCTCATCATATACTGTGTTTTATTATTAGCTTTGTTTGAATAACATTTCATGGCATTAATAATAAACTTCATAAATAAATAAATGATATTCATATTGAACTCCTTTCATCATAACTTTATTAAAACCATCTGAGGAAGTTCTTTTGATACAAAAAGAACAAAATTTTATGGAATAATAAAGTCCAGCATGTTTTACTTTTAATGTTTTCCACTGCATCTGTTTCAATTAAATTTTAATTTATTTTTATTATTTAATTGACTTAAATTTTTTTCCTTTGCTTAATTTTGATTGCTGGAACGCAACAAATTTAAGTAAATAATGTTTAATTCATTCTTTTTTTTCAGGAAATGGAAGATGTGTACTGTTTATATTAAGACAATTTAAATAAAAATGTAGAACAATGAAATGTTAATGTCGTTTACAATAATTTAGCACGTGTAATTATACTAAAGGAACAAATTTAAGGCCAAACACAAATTTAATAATTAAGAATAAAATACAAAGTTTCGATTTGCCTGCAAGCAATGTTAAGAAATAACATTTTAAGTTAAGTGGACTTTAAATTCTTTGAACCTCTTATTGCTAAATGCTGATATCACTTATTTCAGTTCTGTCTAAATCACTTGGCTGTGAATCTTCTGTATCATGATGGCTTACAGAATCCAGTAAAACTGCTATTTAGAATTTATTATTGGTTTTATCAAGTTGTATGTATCCTATCCAGTGACCCAATACAGGGTGATATGTGCACTGTACATAGGAGCCTATCTTCTTGGCGTGCCAGCTATGGCCCACATGATCTTTTTTTCAATACCTACTTCCCGTTTTTTCTCAATGTAAAAAAACAAAACAAAAAACAAAAAATCAAAAATAACTAGGTCAGCTTATTAATGTATTCTTTAAATACGTATATTGCCTATATACAAGTTTTTTTTTAATCCTAGGGGGCCATATATTTTTGCACATACAGGGTGTTCATTTTATCTGAAGACATTGAAATATCCTGAAAACTACAAATCGGATCAAAAAACTTTATAATTAAAATTTGTTCGTCTCTCGGAGGGGGACATCCAATGATACCAAATTCGATCCCCCCATCCCCCACCCCCTATGAGGTGAGGGGTTGGGAAGAAAAACATAAATAGGAACCCTTATTTTTTATTGCAAATTCGGATCTCCAGAAAATTTCACATTGATTTGATGTACTGTACTTCGGGGTTGCTCGCAGATGGCGCTGTAATCGACAAAAATCAAAATGGGTAAAAAATCGTTGAAAATTGGGGATATCTCAAGAAATAAAAAATCATATGAAATCAGAGAAATTAAAATGTAGACATGTGATATTTATCAAAATGCTATCCAATGACACGTGAATGCTATCCAATGACACGCTGCGAGTGGGAGATAATTATTTCATAACTTGTAATGGGAAATCCCATTCTCAACGTTGTATTCCTCCGACAAAACGAAAAGGGGACTGCTCTATCATAAAAGGCAGTGCAGTGCGATCAGAGCTCACTTATCTTTCAGAATTAGAACTGAAAGCATCTCTAAAACTTTCATTGTACGTGAGTAGGTTTTATTGCCTGCACATCTACCCTTCATTTCTACAGTAGAACAGAATTGCAAGTGGACAATGAATCGTGCAACCGTAGAAGAAAAAATTGAAATGATTCTGATTTATAGTGAATGTAGGAGAAATGTTGACGATGCTGTTGCCTTGTATGCTGAGCGGTTTCCAGATAATGTTCGCTCTCGTTCTTTTTTTTACAAAATTGTGAATGCCTTTATCTGTGATGGCAGCATACAAACCAAGAAAAGGAAACTAAGAAAAACTGTTACAGGAGAAGCTAATGAAACAGCTGTACTAGCAGCTGTTCACCAAAACCCACAGATAAGCACTCGGCAATTACAAAGCGATTCCGGAATGTTCCTAGGTAGTATTGTCAATGTATTGCATCGTTATAGGTATCATCCACATCACATTTCACTGCATAAAGAACTTCACGGCGAAGACTTTCATAATCGAGTAGTATTTTGTGAATGGGCTCTTCAATAACTGCAAAGTAATCCCAATTTCTTTGCTAATGTACTATTTTCAGATGAGGCTACATTCACAAACCATGGTAACATTAATCAGCATAACATGCATTACTGGAGTATAGAAAATCCCCACTGGTTACGACAAGTTGAACATCAACGTCCTTGGTCAGTTAACGTTTGGTGTGGAATCATAGGGAACAAACTCATTGGTCCTTATTTTATTGAAGGTACTTTGAATGGAATCAGATATCGACATTTTTTGGAACAGGAACTACCAATACTACTTGAGGAAGTTGCCTTGGACGTTGGACAAAGTATGTGGTATCAGCATGACGGTTGCCCAGCGCATCACTCACGTCATGCACGGGAAGTATTAGACCGTGATTACAATGGTCGGTGGATTGGCAGAGGTGCCCCTATTAATTGGCCTGCTAGATCGTCTGATTTGACATCGCCGGATTTCTTTCTGTGGGGTTATCTAAAAGATAAGGTTTATCAACAAGTGCCAACAGACTGTGAAAACATGGAAGAACGCATAAGAACAACCTGTGCTGAAATTCCCGCAGATATGCTTCTGTCCTGTGTAAAGTCATTTGAAGACAGGATCAACAAGTCTATTGAAGCTGAAAGTCGTATTTTTGAACCCTTACTGTAATTGGACAAAACACTCCGATATGTGAGACAAGAAAAAGAAGAGAAAACGAAATACATTAGAAGTTATGAAATAATTGCCTCTCCCACTCTCGCAACGTGGGGGTGGGGTGGGTGGGTGGGGGTTAATTCCCATGTCATTGGATAGCATTTTAATAAATATAACATACGTCTACATTTTTATTTCTCTGATTTCATATGATTTTTTTATTTCTTGAGATATCCCCAATTTTCAACGATGTTTTACCCATTTTGATTTTTGTCGATTACAGTGCCATCTGCGAGCAACCCCGACGTACAGTACATCAAATCATTGTGAAATTTTCTGGAGAATCCGAATTTGCAATAAAAAATGGGGGTTCCTATTTACGTTTTTCTTCCCAACCCCTCACCTCATAGGGGGTGGGGGGTTTAGTTTGGTATCATTGGATATCCCCCTCCGAGACGAACAAATTTTAATTATAAAGTTTTTTGATCCGATTTGTAGTTTTCAGAATATTTCAATGTCTTCAGATAAAATGAACACCCTGTATATTCTGTGTCAATCCAGATTATCTGTAGGCCTACATGCACATAGAAGCTCCACGAACATAGAACATTTTCAAAGTTTCTAAATCAAAAATATCTTTAAAACAAAAAAATTAACATTTTCAGTTTTAGTAGATCTGTTGTAAGATTTCCTTATTACAATTTAATATTGTTTTATAAACAATTTTCTTGCTTCTACTAAATTTATTTAAATTGAAGCACGATTGCAGACTAAAGGTATAGATGTAAGGTGTCACGTGTGTTTCCAATCATTTCTCATATACAGAACCATTATTTCTCTGAAATAAAAATAGAGTTTGACTTACCTTAATGAAAGTTCTATTGGAGCCATCTGTTAAAGTGCAATTTTCTGATAAAGTGAAATCAACTGATACCACTTCTTCTGTATTTTCCTGAATTGTGAAATTGTCCCATTTAAATTCTTTAAATGGATAAGGTATCTTATTTTCTGCAGATACAGCATCAAAATTGGCAGTATCATTTGTATCAATGAAATCCCAAAGCTATGACAGAAAATAAAATAAATAAATTTCTTCAAATTTACACAAAAAATATTAATCAATGGGTATTAATTGACTTATTTTTTTGAACTGAATTATTAATTTCAGAAAAAATAATGAAGCTTTATAAATTGTCAGTAAAAATAGTTAGTCATTCAAAGTTACAATTTATTCTTTAAACAGCATGAATAAAAACTCATTTTCCTTTTATATTATAAACACTTATTGGCCTAGTTGTTCTACTTCACCTAAATTTATCTTTAATACAATTTAAATGGGACTGTAAGCTTAATCTTGTTACCACCACCACAAACAATGCAATAACCACTACAATTTAAAATGAGAAAATAAATAAGACAAACAAGTATTTAAGTTTTAAGTGAAATGCTTCACTCATTTTCTAATTCAGCAAGATCCACAATGAATCAAAAAGATTAATTGATACTATTAGGAAACACTGAGCACTGGCAATTCATTATTTCTGTATTCACTTTATTCAGCAAAATTACTTTGAAGGTTGTGAATCAAAAATAAACAAATTTTTTTGTTTCTATTGAGAAATTGAGTTCTTCAGATAATGAAAATTTTAATTTAAAAAAGAAATATGGGCACAAATAGGGAAGTAATAAAACTAAACAAAATGCAGAAGCAAAGAGCACTAAATAATGGGCAGAAAAAAAGGTCTGCTAAAATGCAGTATCGGTAAATGAATGATCTGTAATGTAAGCCACTTTACCTGATTTTAGAAGTAAAAATGATTAAATTGATACCAGACTAAGTAATTCTTTGTTACATAGAAAGTCTTTCACGTCCTTAAAAAAGTTAGAGAATGTTTCCGAAATCTTCATTAGAAAATTGAAGAGAAAGACGTCAAAAGGTCTTATCCAATTTCACCTACCAACATTCCAGCAAAGCTGGAGAAAGAAATGCTGAAAAGAACTATGTTAAAATGACCACAATGGACTCCCAATATACAAACAAAGAACTGAATTGAAACTGAGGAAATAAAAACTGCAAAAAATCCTGGAAAATAAACTGCTGAGTTCATACAGAAGAAAAAGTTCCAAGAAATGAAAAAGGGTGTCTAGATGAAATGTTAAAACTAAGTTGAATCATAATAGAAAAAAATCTCTGACTACATGGAATCTACATATATATAATTCCATGTTACAGGGCCGTAGCTACCACCGGGGCAGTGCCCCAGGGCCCCCGAGCAAAGGGGACACCCGAACGAAGGGGAATTTTTTTTTTTATGAAACCATGATCACTTGTTGCCCCGGGGCCCCCAATCCTCTAGCTACGGCACTGCCATATTACTTTTAAAATCAATAAAAAAACTAAATCTAAAAATAATAAATTGTAGATATTTCCACAGTGTGGATACATGTTAAGTTTTGGAATGTATTGTATTTTTATTTACAATTGACCAGTCAGTAAGAAAGTAGGACCAGTAGCTAACAAGGCAAAGAGAATTTGGATTTGATCTCCAGCAGAGGTAGGGATTCTTTTTATTTATTTTTTTCTCCTAATGAATACTTGGGTTGTATCCAATTCTGTGAATGGGGACCAGTTTTTTATTTTTTGCTTATAGGTGTTAGGTTGAAACTTAACTCATTGGACTCTGAACTTGGCCAATCATCCAGTGGTTGAATCAGTCTGGTGGGATATCAATTTCGTTTCAGTATGGCACTTTATAACAGAATCCGGTCATCTTTGGTAATAAGAAATTAATCAGGAGGTACAGGTGAAACCAAGATACTCAAACTGAAATCTTTGAAGGCTAATTTTCAAGTCATCCTTCTACTTTCTAATTTATGGTAACTGCTTTGATATTCTGTGAATTGTCAGGCTTGCTTGCTTTCTGGAAATTTTACACTAAAATGACAACAAGAGACTTGATTCTAGGAGCTTTCCATCCATCATGACAACTGTGATGAACGTTTAGGAATCTGTTGTAGATATTACTGATGAGATGTATCTATACATTTGCTTGTCTTTTTTTCTTTCCAATGTTTCATCTGTATTTACCTCTATGTTAAATACTAACATTTATTCCCTTCAACAATGATGGGATAACAATGTGACTGCTTTTATTTTCGATAAGAGTATTTGCCCATCATTATAGGATAGAAAATTAAAATGAATGCACTGCTAGGAACATAAATGAATTTTATTGGAAGGCTTGAATATAAAAGTCACACTGGGAGTGAAAATTCGAGCATCATTTAGCAAATGACTTCGACTTTTTTTTTTTTTTTTTTTTTTTACGAGTACTTTGATGTTGTCTGTTTATATAATGTGACATAAGGCTGGCCATGTGAAAATACCAGCTCAAAAACCCTCCAAATGCAAATGTTGCATTATACAAATAGATCTGCGCTATAGTACGTGAGACTTGCAGGGCAGCTCTTCTGCATTACACACAGAGGGATATACAGAACTAGAAAACCATACAAGAGATGCTGCCGAATCAGGCAGTTGGAGTTAAATTTATGTGAGTAATAAGATTATGAAGCCAATGATCACAAGATATGAACAAAGAGTTTATAAGATCATAGATAAAATTAAAGCTAAAAGTTTCCAAGGCAGGATAACAGACTTGAAACAGGGTTAAAAATTTTCTTCCATTTTGAAAATTCCTGGATGAAAATTCTGTCAAGAATCAATTGCTCAATATTTCTAAATTACAGCTAAACTCCTTTATATATGTTTCTTTCATTTATATCGTGATGTTTTCTGATACCAACCTTCTTAGGTTCCCACAAAAAAAAAGCACAGAACTTTCACTTGAAAATTCTTATTTGTGCATTATTAATCTTGACCCCTTGAAAATGATAAATGGGATTTGACTTTCCACACCCACCCTTCCTATGAAGTAATTTTTACTACTGTATGTACATATTTGTTTTTAAGATGTGCCAATTTACTCAAATTTTCATTTGCATCAATAATAGCCTTTTCAAATTAATGCAAGTAATAAGGCTATTGAAAATTTACATATCTCATCAATAGCCATTTCACTTGCATTAGGGCTCTGTAATTAAGTTTAACTTTAATTACTAATTCCACTTGAAATCGTCTTTCTATTTTTATGATTTTGATATAAGTAAATATTTATACCTTTGTAAAAGATGTTGCAGAAGAATGAATAGGAGAGTCAGTGAAATTTATAGATCCAAAATTATTTGAAGACAATAATTTTTCCCAGTCAATAGTAACATTTACATCTAAGGCAGTCAATGCAGTTAAAATTGTAAATGAACCTAAGGCAAAAGAAAATTTACTACAATAAAATTAAAAATCCACAAAGAATGTACACTAAAAATATATAAAAGATGTTAATTTTTTATTTTAAATGCGAGTCTTAAATTTATTTTACTTTACTGCTTGATCATTTCAGAAGATAAAACAACACTTTTGATTATTGCTTTAGTTCTATTCTTTATTTAATGAACTTAGAGGCAAACTTAAAAAATATATATAATTAAATTCGTGTCTTACCAATATTGCTCCATAAATAATGTAATGTATCATTTGGCCCATCAGCTCTAACGTATATTAAGTTATAATTTTCTTTACCGAACTTCAAATTATTATATAGAGATATATCACAATCAGGATTTACAGCTAATGAGAGCTAAGAAGAAAAAAAAAAATCAATAAAAGAATGTATAACAATAAAAATATGATCTAAAAATATATCAACAATCTAGAAATAATGCATAGGCAGTCCCCGGCTTACAAACGTTATACGTTCCTGAGAACATTCATAAGTCAGATTTGTATGTAACTCTCATCCCTGATGAACAGTGCATTTACAGTAATAATATTATAATGTCTCAAGGAGACTTAACGTGCATGTATTAAAATAAAGAGAAATTGAAAATATAACACTAGTAAACTGGATAAAAAGGAATAAAGATGGTACTTAACAGTTTCGGAATACTGAGCGTATTTCATCATCAGGGACAGCACAAAAACACAGAGCATCAGACTACACGAGGTGTTTTGTGATGTTCTATGTGTGCTTAAGTGACTGTATAAACAATGAGACTAGCTGCTAGCGTAAAGATGCTGCACCAATGAACAGTTTACGCCGTGCGAGTTTGTTTACATGCGTGGAAGAAACTAGTTCCCGAATTATGAATGCAATTATTTAATTGTAAATTATCCTTATGAGGAGCCCATACGTAACACAGGGACTGCCTTTATTTTGGATTTTGAAAGATTACCAATATGAAAGCTTATTATAAACCTTAGAGCAATAATTTTTTAAAATATTGAATAAATGTTAGTATTTTAAATATGTAATGTGGAGGAACAATCTGATATTGTGAAATATCTGTAATAGCTAGATTTCACTAGAAATGATTCGGTTATGTCTGCATGGCTTGGATGATGTTTAGACAAAAGAATACTCAACTTAAGATTTGCAAGTACTTGCTTCTCTTTTTGTTCATCTATCTGGTCACTTACAATTCAAAGATTAATTAAGAAAACAAGTTTACTTCTGATTGATCAAGATTTACAATACTTAGTTTAATAAAAATAATGAAATTCAACAGCCATTTACAAATTGTATAGATGATCTTAAGAAAAGAAAATATAATTTCACTTAATTCTAATGAATGTGTAAACCATAAAATGAAATATACTTTGGAACTTGGAATTGACAATACCCCAGTATTGTCAATATACAGTATTATTTGACAATTACAATACTATGAACATGACTTTATATATAATAAATCTCCTGTGCTACACCAGAATGATTCATTTTGGAGAACATGAAAGAATTTCAAAGTTCTGATTTAAAATAATGAAGGCAGAATCTCAACATGGAGAATCCAAATCTTTAAAACGTTTTACACATGCAACATGGGAAATAAAAATGCAGTAGCCTAAATATGTATGGAAAAATCTGTAAAGAGGCATACTGGATAGCTATATTGAAACTGACTAACTTTGAGAAAAAAGATTTCTACATGAAGTGGTGTTGCAAGTTCCAATTTTGAATGAGTAACTTCATTACATGAAAAAATAAATGAAAGGGAAACTTTAGAAATTTCTTGAAGATACTCAAGAAAGTTGACAAAAATGAGAAAGTTCAATAAATAACCATGAATAATCAACAATCCCATCAGAATTCAGTTCATTTCTGTCACTGATGTGAATTGAAGAAAATTACAAAAAATGTGTGAGAATGTAGGTGACGAAGACTTATGAAATATCTGGTAAGGAAAATAGTGAGAATTACCCGATTTTTGTGAATCAATCGACAATCAACAGTATTTAACATCTTTAACAGCTGAAAGAAATCTATTCTGTGATCTGCTAATTGTGTAGTAAACTTGAATGATAAAGCTACAATTTCCATTTTTTTTTTTTTAAAGTTCACCCTAAACAGATGTATAAATAAAAAAAAAAAAAAAAAAAAAAAAAAAAAAAAAAAACCATCTATAGTGTTTTATAGTCTATAATATTAGATATGCCGAATGATTAGCTACATGGTATCAATCCTGCTGCCAGTTTTTATTATGATATAAACATATTTATTATAAAAAAGCAGCAAAACTCATCTGATAAAACCCTTTTACAAGTCCTCAAGAAAATTAAGAGGCTGTGTGTTGATGTTAAGCCAAGCCTAATCTCCAGTAAGACAATCAAAATCAAAGATGGATTTTGCCAAAAAAGACCTATTATAAGGTCTTTTTGGCAAAAAAAGCATTACCATATTAAATGTCATAGGTTAGAAATACTGCCAATTTCAGTTGTTCAACAGCTTTAACAGGTTGATTACGTTACAAGTGAATGATTTCTAACCTTCACAATATTACGAAAATCCTTGAAGTCATGTTCAATCATATTCTATCTGATAGCCCTTATTTCAAACTATTGCCCTGCATCGCAATTTCCATTCCAAAAGACTCCTACTCAGAGAATTCGTATCAATCACCTCCCATTCCTCTACAGGTTTTCCAGAATTAGTCCAATGAACATTATCGCCTACTTCGAAGTGCCAGTTTTAATAACCCAAACCCACAAAAATCCATCAGGGATTGGACCGCGATATCAGAGAAAAGAAGTGCATGTATTGACATTTTTTGTTCAAGGGTTTTTAAGTAATACTCGGTTGACTTGAGGTGTGACTATTACGTCTTGGTGCGCCCATACTTGATGTATGCCTGGTCCATACAGAGAAGGAATTTTTTTGTGGTATAATGGATCCAGCATGTTTCTGATAGTCGAGGGAGTTAACTTGGACATTGTTGGTTACTTACGAATCTGGAATTTTCCCTTACAGCAGTATCCAACAATGATCATGAAACCTCTCACAAAACTTTCCCCACATTCTCGATACCATTTTTGATAATTTTTTTTTTAACCGCTTGTCCTGTAATATATTTCTTTGTGCTGGAAACTGTCACTTAGATACACATATGCCTCGTCCAAACTCGCAACAAATTTCCATTTATTGCCAGAAAGATAGTGCTCGAATAATTTTCGACAATTTGTACTTCGATCTGCAACATGACTCTGCAGCAGCTTATGCACAAGGGATTTCTGTTAGTTAGGAAGTTGTAGTTTTTGGTGAATTATGCTGTGTATCAGTGACAGAGATATCCTTACTTGTCTTGCAATAATCTTTTGTTTTCAGATTCTCTCCCATGACGAAGTGCTTCACTTCAGCAACCACATCCTAAGTTTGATGAGATACGGGTTTCTGTCTGGAGGATCGTGGATCATCCAACATTGCCAATGTTTGACTTTTTCTTTTTTTATTTAATACGTTGCTCACCCTTCCTTTTGAAAAGTGCAATCCTTGGGTTTTGCACATGCTTATAATCACAGATATGAAAATTTGGCATCGGAAATGGCAGTAATATAGCCCTCCCAAAATCAGTATTTTCAGTGGCACTGTAACTTAAATGCTATTACCAATTACTGGAATGTTGGCTACTATGCTGCCTTCATAACCTTTGGACAAATCACAGGTTGCACCTCACACAACTTGAAATTTTTGCAATTGAAATAATTCACTTGTAGAGTAATCAACCCTCTGTAGTTCTTTTGTGAACTGATGGATATATCAAGGAAGCATAATGCCGACATGAATTTCTCACATGTACACAGTGCAAGGGTTTCAAAATAATTTCATTTCGGCAACTTGAGTTCAAGAAATTCTTGAACCAAATTTTTCTGTATATGAGTAAACAAATGGATATGTAAAGAAATGTATATTATATGTAATAGAAGTTCCTAGATTGTATTGGCTATAACTAAAATTTTATTACACAGATAGGACTATTTCTGTCATTTCATTCTAGATCACTGTCAATTGCTGATATTTAGAATACAATTTTCTCAATAAAAATACCAAGAATGCTGCACAAGGAAAACAATTGTCAGTATCCCTAAAAGATATTACAATTTGTAACACTGACAGTTTTAACTTGACAATACATTTTAGATACTGTATTTGTTAGACCAACCTTATATTAGCAAAATATGTATAAACTATTTTTGTTATAACAACTGCTGCAGTCATCCTGCATTATATATTTAGATAAAATTCTGAAGTTGATTTGCCACTAATTTGTGACAAAACTAGCAAAGGTCTATTTCACAAAGTTGCAGAGATTTCTGTGCCACAAACAAAACAAGTCCTGACTGAGCTGTTATTTATGAATTTATAGCATATAACGCTTTATTGTACTTTCATAAAGAATGTGAATTTGTCTTTTCTATAATTATTTATTATTTTTAATTTCTTTCTGCTGATCATATATCAGGAAATTTTATTCTGGACATGAAAGGATATCTTGCATTTAACTAAATAATCAGCAAACAACCTACAGAGGAAGCAAATCAGGAAAAAAAAAAATCATAAGACTTTTTATTTTTTTAAATAAGTTTAAAAAAAGATGAGAATATAGCTTTTTATAATAGATTTTTATTTAAATTAAAATGTAGTATAAATGTAACAAGACATTTTAAATTTTAATATTCTTTCAAATACAAATTTACAGTTATTGTATCTTCATTATTTCTAGAAAACTCCTGATAGTAAATACTAAACCTATCAAAGACTAAATTTATATGCAGTTCTAAGTTAGTAATTTAAAAACAATCGTTAAGCTTACCCTAGTAGCATCCCAATATGGTCAAATTTCTGAGCTCATTTACTGATAATGGGCCAGTATTTGCATCAAGACTTTTAAAGTGTGAAATTTTTAAAAATAAGTTTTTATTGAATAATGAAACAGAACAGTATTTCGTGTTGTTTTGAAACATGGAAACTGAACATGCCTGAAGTAATATTGATGGAATTAAAAAGGTCAATTCCGATGAACACTGGTATTTCTTTTTATGGAAAGCACATAATTACATTAGGCCTACCACATTTCTAGAAAAGCAACCATTTTGATCACCATTCAGATCTTGTTTACCATTTTTAGGTACAATTACAGATGCACATAAGTCTTCAATTTCTTGAAGACGTGTGATGAAAAGTTCCCAAACAACATTAACTTCGCAAGACATGCATTCTTGCTTTGCAGCTCTTACAATAGGATCAAAAAAAAAAAAGCTTATGATTCTTCGTCCAACTATTTTATTCAACAGAATTTACTTTTTAACATTAGTCAAATATTTAAAATAATAATAAAAATAAAGAGAAAGCTTATATCTCTGAAGTTATTGATGCTCATGTAAGTTATAACAATTAAATTAGCCACTCCCTTCCAATAAGTACATATCTTGGTAGCAAAATAATTAAAAATAAAATTCAAAAAATCCTTAAATAAAATATTGCATGTGTAATTTTAACTTAAATGAGGTTTCTAACAATAAAAAAAACAAACAAAACAATTTTTTACTTTAAACTTAAAAGAAAAATTACAAATGAACTTATCTTTGGTTCTGAAACTTTTCTCAAATAAAATCAAGTTAAAGTTAAAATCTAAGATTCTAGGCAAGTGAATTTTGATAAATCTGACAAAGTTTAGCAAAATACCATGTTAGCAAAGTCTTGATTGTGTGTCATATCCAAATTGTCAATTAATACATATTTAACACATTTAATCAAATATGGTGTCAGATAAAAATTTGTTAAAAAAAAATATTAAAACAAATTTAATTACAATTATATGATATAATACAAATATATATTAGTATATACAATACAAAAAAGTATACCTTGAGCATAATTTGAATTAATAGTAACTGTTCATGTAATAAAAACAAATAAATTACTAGTGACTGAATTTATTAATTTCTTTAAATGTATACAGAGGATTTAAATCCAAAGTTAAAGAAATGTTAGACGATCGTCAATTTCTCTTGGCTCTTCCATTAAAAGGTTTTATCAAATTAACTACTACTTAATTCCTTTACATGTGTCTTTGTAAATGAAATACGTTGATGATCAGTAGAAAGTATTTACAGACATCTACTTTTGTAAAGAAATTTTAGTTATTTAGTAAATGAAATTCGTTATTTAAAAGAATAAAATATTTTTTTTTACTTGATACCTTCTGATAAGTCTGATATTGGTTGTTCCATTCTCAATTAAATATATGAGTATGACGTTTTTTACTAATTTTATCAGTCTGCCACACATTTGTAAACTTGTTTTTAATTTTGCTATTACATTTGTTTTTCAATTTTGCTTGTTCAATCAAAAACAAAGTAATGACTAATTAAAAACAAGTTTAAAAATGTGTGGCAGATTGATGAAATTTATAGTTAATTTATTTGAAAAAGAACCCATTTAAAAAGCATAAAAAATGATCCAACAAACAAGATACATACAGGCAATTATAAGACAATCAGTTTAAACAAAAAGAAAAAAAATGTAAATAAGTTATTAAAATGGCATCAATAAAGAACATTAAATAATCTGGAAAATCAATGTAAAGGAAATGAATACAGAAAAAGTGTGTGTGTATGTGTGTGTGTGTGTGTGTATATATATATATATATATATATATATATATATATATACACATATATATATATATATATATTGTGACAATACTCATATGTCGATTTATTATAACTATTAAAATATTAGAATATCAATATTATTATCATTGTAAAGACAAAAGAAATGTCAATTGAGAAAAATAATTTCAAAGTAATTATTTTGTAAAAGCTAATGGCGAAAGACTTCGTTAGGGTTAGTTTTAATTATTGTCAGTGATTTTTTATTTTAGTTTAGGCTTTAATTTATTTTAATTTAGGATTTTAGGAGATAAATCTTTTAAATGTAACTTATTAGGATTTAATGCAATTTAATGTTAGAAATTTAGGTGTTTTAAGTAGTTGTGTAATTTAAGATTAGTTGAATTTAAGGATTTTAATAAGGAATTAATTTTCTTTTTGCTTTAATTAAGCTGAGTTTATTTGAGTTTGGAAATTTCCTATTCTTAGGAATTTCCTTGTGGCCATCACTCCATATTTGGAATTGTTGTAAGCATTGTAATTCTATTGGTTAATTAGCATTATCACTCCATGTGAGGTAATAATGAGGTAATCTCCCTTATTTGGGCAGATATGCAATCCTGCCATCCGTATGGTCTGTGCGACGCGTGACGTCACACAGCGGCGCTCTTAAAGTTTATAAAACGGGGTGTTCGAGGAAAATCGCTCTCTCTCGCCGCAGTTTTGCTCTTTAACCTTTGCTACAATGCACCCGGCCTCGTCGATCGCCGTGGACGATGTATTGGCAGCCGCGCCTCAAATTCTCGATGCGTTTGTTAGAGATAGGGCGTGTTAATTCAAGTTATTGTTAGTTAGAATAGGCAACCCGTGGATAGCCTACAATTTCTACAATTTATTTGAGCGAAACATTACTGAAATTAGTTTGCAAGATAAAGCTTGCAAATTCTGTGTTCAATGCACGTGTACACCCGTGCAGGATTCCCCAAGTTACTTAGTGCTTCGTAAGTGAAAATTGTGCCTCATAATTTAGTAGGATTCCACAAGTTACTTAGTGCTTCGTAAGTAAAATTTGTGCTTCGTAATTTAGTTATTTAGTGCTTCGTAAGTGAAAATTTGTGCTTCGTAATTTAGTTATTTAGTGCTTCGTAAGTGAAA
>JAFIDM010009631.1:160710419-160744778 GCA_023159025.1 Thereuonema tuberculata | reverse complement strand
AAAATTTGTGCTTCGTAATTTAGTTATTTAGTGCTTCGTAAGTGAAATTTCAGTGCGTCGTAATTTAACTTTATGCTTCAAGAAGTTATAAGCCATAGCTTCGCCGAAAGTATTATTCTTGCAGTGTTGTGTCATATTATTATTTCGCAGTGTCGAATAAAAATGGTTAAGTTTAATTAATGTGGTGAATGCGTTGTGCTTCTTGGTGCGTGAGCGTGAAGTGTGGCTCCCCCGCGCTCCGAATGGATTGAATTAGTCAGGGCATACCATGTAACGACTTTGGAGGGGGTAGATAGAAAATTCACCGAACGGACTTTTCGGTTGGCGCCCAACAAAATACCCGAACAACCCCTGAAGGACTAAAATTATCACGTGGTACCGTTACAATATATATATATATACTAATGTTGCCCCGCAGTTTCACCTGCATTAAATCGTGATTATACATATCTGTTTCATACACATTAGGCATACATAACTAAGTGCATCTCATTAACCATAAATACCATCTGAAAATTATGTGGAAACATACAACCCGCCGCCGCACCCGAAAGTTTGCCAGTGGTTGACATTTATATTTACTGCTCCGCTCCTATTAGTTGTAGCATGATGTTATATAGCCTATAACCTTCCTCAATAAATGGGCTATCTAACGCAAAAAGAATTTTTCAAATGAACAATTTCAGGTAGTTCCTGAGATTAGCGAGTTCAAACATACAAACTCTTCAGCTTTATAATAGTAGTATAGATCTACAGTCGGACCTCTATTTTGCGAACTTTTCTTTGGAACCAAAAACATTTTGATAATTTCTTCATAAAATAACCTCCAAATAGCGAAGTGCATTTTCTATTTAATGAACTTTTCCGTGGTATCTATTTTTTTTTTTTTCTTCTTGAAATGTTTTTATTATTAATATTCCCTTAGAGGAAATGAAAGAAATGTGGATACAGCTGAGGGAAAAACAAGAAATTAACGATGATGTGGTGATTGATGATTATCTTTCACTTGCTTTTGAAGTTGAGACCTCGGAAACACTAATTGAATCAAATATTTTGGACAGTGTGAAAAATAAAAACAATACAGCAATGAATTGGGATGAAGATGATGAAAATGGAAATGATCATGATGCAGAAATCAAAAAACCTTCGTATGACGAAATGCTAAAATCATTGAAACAATCCAACGCGGATTACAATTTGAAGAAAATACTGAAGGGGTTTCTGGTGTATTGCAAAGATGCGAGACTTACTATGAGCGAAAACACTTTTTCAAAAACAAAAAACTCAGACAAAATTAACAGACTTATTAGTAAAATTTAAGTACGCATGTGTTAATGTATGCTACATGTCATTAAAATTATTACTTTTTTTTAATAATATTTAATGCTTATGTATTTTAAATCTCTTTTGTGTGTTTAAATTAATTTTAAAAGGTGAATCTCTATTTAACGAATTTTCCATATAACAAACTTTTTTTCGGGATTTAGCGACTTCGTTAAATAGAGGTCCGACTGTATATCTATCCCAAAAACCTCGTAGAAGTATCTTTGAACCATGTTCGTTCATCAACTCACTGCCCTCCCAGTGTATACCCATACTTCCAGGATATTTGAATTTTGTAACTTGAGATTCCTAGATATGAAATTAATATAGAGATCATAAAATATAAGAGTTCTTACCAGTTTTCCCCTTCTCCCTCCCGTTTATACCGTAGTTCCAGGTTATTCGAATTTTGTAACGTCATAACCCTATCACTTTAAACCTTTCCTAGTTTGTAAAAATCATCTGATCATTACAAATCTATATCTAACCCAAAACCCATTGCTATTATGCACAATAATATTTTAGTTCCAATTGTTCCACAACAATATTTCAGGTTCAATTGTTGCACAACAATAGTTGTATAGGTGCCATTGTCGCCACGAGCTCCAATTGTTGCCTAACAATATTTTTGTGGATTTCACTCCTTTTCATCCCCTGGATGGTGTATATAACATCAGTAGCGTTTGATCTTCCTCAATAAACGGGCTATCCAACGCAAAAAGAATTTTTCAAATCGGACTGGTAGTTCCTGAGATTAGCACGTTCAAACACAAACTCTTCTGCTTTATAATAGTAGTGTTGATATAAAATCAGCAGTCAAGAAACGTTTTTTTTTTTTTTGGTTTGTTTTTTACTGAGACTATTTGAAAGTATTAATTTGCTCTTTCTACTCCCTGAAATAAACAAAATATACAGACCAATCTCTTTATTACCTAGTCTTTCAAAATATTTGAATCACATCATTGTTGTACAATTATTGCAAACAGTACAAAATATCTCAGAAGATTAGATTTACATTACAGATGGACTACATGTAGTGGGATTAAATTTTACCTGTTTTAAAATAACAATTGTTTCGAAGGTTTGGCAATTAAGTTTTATTTTCCATAAATTTTAAATGAATTTATTATAAAAAAATAACAAATAAATCAGCAATTTGTTTTTGTGGTGGTAGGATTGAAAGTGGACGAGTGGCGCACTCGTCAATATTAAGTTTATTTTCTACAGTTAAAAATAGAGTATTTACATTAAATTTTACATTGAAAACTAAAATTTGATTATAATTTTTAATCAATTATTTTTTGTAATAAATAATTTTTAATAATTTTTTTATGTATAATCACTTTTAGGAAAGCCAACTTTTTTGTGTGTGAAGAATATGCAACTGAAGAAATAATACCCCAATTAAAAGAAATTAATATCCACTATGTAAAAATAAAATTCTGAAATATGAAAGTATAAATCTATGTAGTTTTACTTGCTTGAATAAGAGGAACAAAAAATATTCGGTACTCAAAAATGCTTTCTTGAAGTGTAGTTTTAAGAAAAAACAGAAATTAATACAATATTTCAACAATAACATGCAACAAATTTCTGAAAAAATGAAGTATCAAAAATTTTTTAGACAAACTTTTTTTTTTTTTTACACTGGCAGAAGAAAAGCTTAACTCATTAACGAAAACTATTTTCATCATTTCTGGGAAGTGTTAAATATTTAGGTTGTTCAACAACAAAATCTATCATTTTACTTTCTCCTTAAAAACGAAACACAAATCGGCCTGCATTTATTCACTCACATTGATTTTAAATTTTTCATCATTGGCAAAATGTGTTAAAACCACTAGAAAGTATTTCTCCCAACTTACTACACGTAGTTGTTAAAATTCTTCTAGCAAAGTTGCTTAACAGCTTTGTAAATATCTATGAAGTGACAATTCATTCTTTTTTATATTACTGCCAAATTTTACAAATCAATAACAATGGCAAAAGTTTCAAGCAGCTCTTGTAAAATTTGACAGTTTTTGCCAAACACTAGGTGCTACTAAGGTAACAATGTGTAAATGTATGACTAATGAATTTATATTAAAAAAACAACGGACTAAAAAGTTCCATTTTAAACAATCTAAAAGTTCCTTACACTACAAAGTTTGAAACTATTACCAAATAAACCGGAAAGAGAAAAATAACTAGAAAGGAATGGATTAAAATATAACTGCCTAAAAGTTAAGAATTATAATGAGCATTGAACAATTTATATTGTTTTGGTTTTAATTAGCCAATTATATGCTAATTTTAGCCAGACAGGTTTGGGGGGGGGGGGAGGTAACCCAACTTCTTGCCCACCTTAAAAAACAATGTCAATTTGATTTTAGTATCTCTTACTTCCAATAAAGTGCCTTAAATTAATACAACACCGAGTTTTAATAAACTTTAATATAAATGTTTGTATGTCCACAATTTCAGGCGATTAACAGAGACTTCAGTTTAATCACGAATCATTTCGTTTTCGCAAAATGAACTACCACTGGTAAGTTATACTCCCTTTTATCACATGTGTTAAAAAGATGCACTGACAAAATAAAGGGAGGGTATAATAGCTTTTATTTTCTTCTTTTTTTCCGGCGAAGAAAATTATTTATTGCTCTAAAACTATTGGTGTTTAGTCACGAGTCCAGTTAATATACATGTGGCAATATAAGATGACATTATAGAAATCAAAAGTTATTTTCAATTACTGGAAAGAAAAAAATAATCGATGTTTTATCTGAATTGGATAAATACTGGTTAGAAATCAAGCGAAATATTTAAGATTCAAATTTCTTAACTTCATTTACTGATTTTATTTTTTAAAATTACTAATGCTGACACTAAATATAAGCATTTCTTTAATAATATGTAAGTAAACGGATATAAGTAGTATAATTGTGAGCTTCCTCAACAGTTACTTAACAAAATTACCGGTCAGTTCATTCCGCGATTTGTAAGTCCGGTTTTCACATTATAATATCACGGTTGTAAATCTGCTAGAGAATACAGACGATAACTAATAAAACCAAATTCAAGTTACAATTTTGCAAATACAATTAAACTTCTCGCTAATTGTTAAAGTTTTTCAATAATAATAAAATGATTTTTGTATTAATAATTAGTAACATTTATTTAGAAAATTACTACCTTTCTTTTCACATTTACTTCTGAATATCCATACTGGCATAAAATAAATATCGCAAGAAAAAATGCCAAATTTCCTTGGAGCTGGATCAATCCCATTTTATTCTATATGCCTACAAGATAAATAAGAAAAGCAAAGTATCTTCGTTTAAAAATCAGTTTGAAAGGGGACGGGACACCTCCACTCAGATCACATGGTTAAGCAATAACAGGAAGTAACAAGCCCGGAAATTGCTTCTGCCATCTGGTGGTCAATTGGCTAAACTGCCATGTGGTTTGTGCGAGTTTTATCATTGTTGTTTACTTATTGAATGCATTGTCACTAAATCGCAAGTATTATATGGATTTGATTTACACAGAATTATGACCATTGTCATCCTAATTTAATTTATGACGGTGAACGGAACATCTCATTATGACAACTTTTAAGAAGACAGTAATTCCCAAATATCCACGTGCCGGATCTGTCCTGACTCCAGATACTAAATACTGGAATCAATTAAATGTAATATTCCTAGGAATTGTCTTAGTTAACTTCCATATGTCAACAAATATGTTATTTCATTGTACTTTTCTAGCATTTGCACTACATATTGAATTTGCTTGTTTAGTAAGATAACATTAGTGTAATGGATGCATTAGGTATGTTTTAAAAAATACAACAAACTTTACAGCTCTTAATAACGAAATCCTGGCAGGCTATTTCCCTTAGTAATTGCATTCTTTCATAGTTATTTGGTCGAAGTATTTATCAGTACAACGAAATCCTTTTAAAAATATAAACAAAATGTTATTTAAGTATCCGATATGTTTCCCATAGATTTTGAATTTCAAACCATCTTTTTCATTTACTTCTCGTCAAGGACGAATTTGAAAAATGATCTTGTAATAGACACCTGTTTGTAACAAATTTACAATTACTTGTTAAAATTCTAACAGTGTTTTCATTTAGGAAGCCTGTAATGATAATTATATCTCTCCGATTGCTCGAATTATTAATTGTTCCATCATCTACCATGTAGAATATATTTAAACATGGCTAGTTTGTATCCGTTTACTTCTTGTCTTATTTATTATTACAATTTAAAAAGCTAAGTAAGAAATAAAGCAAAAACTACAACTACAGTAGATTTTAAATAAGGGGCGTGTATTGTGAAGTATTTTTTTTTTGCTTTTTTATAGTTACATAATCATTTCATTTTCGTATAATTTTGGAGGTTGTTTTTTAATTTTTTTTTTATTCCTTTATTCTTAAATTTTTGTATATGGAATAATTTTCTATATCTAAGAATATTATTCAAGATTGATTTGGAGAATTTTTCCATTTCTAAAATTTTCATCAGTCTGAATTATTAATATTTTTTTTTACAAATTTTATTTACATTTTTAATATTTATTTATAGAATGTCATTGACAAAGTTATGTATTTTATTGCTGAAACTTTTGAGATGTTGTATCTTACCAAGTTTAAAACTTTGATTTATATTATATGCTTTATTTGTTATTTTAATGGTTAAAGTATAGTGATCAGCTATATCATAATAATAGGTTTTACTTAAAATATGAGCTTCAGAGGAAATATAAAGCAGTGAATGCTTTCGGACAACATTTTAACATTGTGTATTGTTTGTTCAATAATGGAAAAAAGTCTAAACATTTTTTTTTTCCTTGCACAGAACTACTTCCCATATTTACTTAACTAGAAAGCATCTTTATAATCAGTGTAATTCGAGGGGAAATTGTGTATTTCAAAATCACACGTATTTTATCTAAAGTAAAGGTATCCCCCTACAGGCCATTGTAACCCTTGAGATCTCGGAAGGTAAGGCTTCTGATGTTTCCTGACCAATGGGGCTAAGTTGAGTTTGTGTGGTCATCGTGTGCCCCCCTCGCCTGTCACTTCCAGGACAGAAAAATGGTATCCCAGTACCCATTGTACAGAGGGCTGAGTGGATCCTAGGATCAGTCTGGGAAAGAAATCAATGTGAAAAATCCCTGATGTCTGCCAGGGATTGAATCTGGCTCCTCCAAATCACATTCAAGCACCTTACTACTTGGATACCAGGTCCACTTTTTTGTTATCTACTTTTGACCATTTAGATATCTAGTCTTGGAGTTGAATTTGCCTTTACCTTGCATTCATCAGTCATTTTTCCTGAGGAGTTTGTGCACTACCCCAGCGTCTATAACTTTATTTCCAAACAAAACCCAATTCTTTAGGCCAACTGATGTTTTAAGTCTATCTAACAAGCTCATTCTAACGAGATGCCTCCGTAATATTCTAGGGTGCCCAGAATTTTTTTTTAACTGTCAAAGTTCTTTTGTAGCTTCATATTTTTAAAAAAAAACCTTTTCTCTTGAGGAAGTTGCATTTTCTCCAGTACTATCCTGAAATGCATTTGAACCCTTCACATAAAGCTATCACTTCACATTGCTTCTTTGAAAATCAAAACCTGGAGTATTGTTTCATTCCTATTACAGAAAAATTTACTTCAGTTCATTCTATACAAATTTACTGTTATGATACAGTGGATGAAAAACAAAACAAAACTGGAATTGATTATTATTAAATAATTATTAATTGTCCTCAAATATTTCTTTAAATTTTATTTACACCATTTCATGTTATTTAAAAATTAATTTACATCACTGTTTATAGAAAATAAACAAATAATTTACTTTATTAACCCTTTAAGGAAAGGTATTTTGAATGAATCTTTCCACTTGGTATGGAAAAAAAAAAGTAAAAAAATAAATAATTTTTCAAATTTTACAAATGTAGCTTATATATCACACCCACCCTCTCTTCTGTAGTTTGTTGTATCAATAAGCCACACCTGGACTTTAGAGCACAATATATACTGTGTCTATAAGCCACGACCATCCTTAATGGGTTAAATAATAATCAGATGAGAATTCCAATTAATCTTTGCTAACCAAGATTCTGTGATTCATGCTGTTAGCGATTTCTTAGACCACTGTGATACCAGCTTCTGCCACTGTGGTATTTTTGCACTGAAAACACATTGGGCAGTGTATTGCTGCCAAGGGCAGATATTTTTCTGAATAAAATGTACTTCTTTGTCTGTGACTGCTAATTTTTTTATTTGTATCAGAATCGGCCAATAATTATGAAACATCCCAATAGAAACCTTTTTTTGTTATTGTTAGAATTAAATATATATTTAAGCCGTTTTAGTTTATAAGATATTTATTATTATTGTTATTATTATAAACACAATAAAGGTGCAGATTGTTGTGGCCGTTTGTTAGAACTTTAAACATTTTCCCTCTAGTCAGTATTTCAATCCATTTATATCAGTTCAATAATTGATATTGTTGATCTTTTTGCAAATCAGAACTTAAGAAATGCTTTTCCTACTGTATTGCAATTGAGTAATAGTTATTAATTCATATTAAATTTTGTATTTCAGTTTCCTGTTACCATAAAAGAATTTGGAGCTATCACTCATATTGACTTTTCCCCTGTTGAACCTTATTACTTTGCAGTCACAAATTCCACAAGGGTAAACCTCTTTTGATGTTAAAAATTCATCCAATTTAATACCTATTCTTACAGTAACAAACTGACTAACTACAGAAAATTTTTAGTTTGATCAAAACTGATATTTTGATTTGATTTTTTTTTTTTTTTTTTTTCATTTTAAAGTTTTTTTTTTAAATTTGAAGTTTTATAAAATTATCAAAAATAGGATACTTTGGTTCTGAAGTTGAAGGATTAAAAGTATTTTTAATCCACGTTTCTTCAGAATGACAATGCAGAAATATAGAAAATATTTCATTAAACCTAAAACGACCTACAAACAACCTAAAACAGTTTTAATTGTAAAACTTTAGAAACAAAGTATTTTGCTTTAAAATTTATTACTTCATTTTAGTTTATTTGTAAATGTAATGGAACCCATGCAAAGAAATGGAAAGCCATAATGTGCTATGTACATGCTCATTAAAGGCATTTAGAAAAATAGTATCCAATTTTGGAGACATATTCAGAGGGTATTTATTTGTACTGTTTTATAGTAATTAATTTTTTATTTTGCTTGTTTAAGTAAAATTTCTTCAATATCTAGATTTTAGGTCATTTTGAGCCTTTTCTTTTTATTAGCATTTATATTGCTTTCATTTTTCCAGTAAATAGTTGGTTAATTCATATTTCTCGCATTCAGTTGTCTCCAGTTGTTAGACTAGAGATGGTTAATCATTGGATAACCTTGGTTGAAGAGACATAAAAAAAAAAAAAACATGACTCTGATATCCATTAGTATCTAGAGAAGGAATTATTTAGTTCTACTTTATTGTTTTAAGATAATTAAATTCACCATTCAGTTATGGAGTCATTAAATATTCAGAAGTCTTTCTTCTAAATGGTCAAATTTCTAAAAGTAACTTATCCTTATTGTAATCATAAATTTAAGAATTTTATTTATTTATTTATTTATTTATTTTTTTGGATAGGTCCAAGTTTACAGCCCCCTTTCAAATCAGGTATATCGTGCATACACTCGCTTCAAAGAAGCAGCTTATGGAGGAAGTTTCCGAAATGATGGAAAATTATTGGTGGCAGGTGGAGATGAAGGAATTGTTAGGGTTTTCGATATATCATCTAAGAATGCCTTAAGGATGTTTCGTGGACATGAAGGGTAATTTTTCTGCATCTAGTTTTAAAATTAACTTTTTCTAACTTGCATGTAATTACATGCAATTTCATGAGGGTCATACCGAAAGTGATGAGTACAATTTTTATATTTTATCATGTTTTATTATTGAAAATCCATGTACAGCATCTTAATCTACAGACTTTTGTTCATTTCTCCACATAATCCCCATTTTGTTGCGTACATTTTTCCCACAGTTCTGGAAGTTTGAATATTCCCCTGCGGTCGAACTCCTTTCCAGCCTGTTGAAAACACTGACTCATTGCTTTCTGGATTGTCTCTGTTGTTTCATAACATTGGCCTCGCATCTGATCCTTCACAAATCCAAAAAGATGGTAGTGGAAGAAGTTCCCAACCCATTTTTTAATTTTTTTCCAGTGAGAAGCTAGCAGAATGGGAGGAAAATTGTCATGCTGGAGGATGATCTTTCTTCCAGGATCATGTATCACGCAATGCACAACAGAGCTTGTAGAGTGTCTGGACATAGCGAGCAGCATTTATAGTTTGCTGAGGTTCCAGAAAATCAACCAAAATCCACCCCTCTGCATGTCAGAAGATGGTGCCCATAAGCTTTGCAGCTGATGGACACTGTCTTTGCTTTGTTTTTTGCCAGAGAATTCAAATGGTGCCATTCCATGCTCTGCCGTTTCATTTTAGGCTTGGAATGGTGAAATCAGCTTTTGTCACCTGTCATAATAAAATCATCTCCTTCGTTTCAATACCTATGAAGCAGTTATGAGGTGATGGTTACGTGCTGAACTTTGTGGTCTTCGAAATCAATAAGTGCGGGACCCAATGAGCACAAATTTTCTTACAGCCTATGCACACATTTCCATATGCACGTTGAAGTCTGATGAATTTCTGCAGCTGTGATTTCCTCTTTAACAAGAAATTCAATCACAGCATGCTGACAAAATGAAATATTGTTGTCGGGACATTTTGTTAGGAGTACTTGTGATCACATGATAGCAAGCTTTCGACATCGTACGTCACTAAGGATACCACAAGATGGCACCACCTACCAACAACATTCATTCTTCTGCTGTTGCATATTTGCCTACAGAAATTTGTTGCTCATTACTTTTGGTATTACCCTCATATATTCTAACTTTATTATTTTCAAGTTCTTTTCAATTTTTGTTTTCAGTTTACCTGTATGAAATTAGTTACTACTTGCAAACCAAGTAAAAAAATTTAGTGATCACGTGACCTTGGATTCTGAGGTCATTTTCTCAAGTCGCGTGATCTTTGACTAGGAACAAAAAACCTATTTATGCTCTAAATTTGTCATTGACAGGGAATCTGGAATAGCTGTTTCACCATTATTATGGATCATCAGCCAAATGTATCCCTCAATAACAAGACCAGAAGCATGAAAAGCTGTGGAACCCACAACCTCACCCGGCAATAGGTTCCATAGCCTTTCATGCTTCTGGTCTTGTTATTGAGTGGTAAATTTGACTGATGTTTCCATAATAATGGTGAAACAGCTTTTCCAGATTCCCTGTCAGTGACAAAATCAGAGCATGAATAGGTTTTTTTTTTTGTTTGTTTGTTTTGTTTTGTTCCCTTTAAATTGGTGCATGATGAGAGTTTCCTGGTTAAAGAAACTTATATTTTAGTTTGACTATTTGTATTTTGCATTTAATTTAAAATATAATGCAATAAAATGCCATTGAACATCATTTTTTTGTTAAAATTATTAATAAAAACTTCATTTAATAATTTTTTTAATACCATAGAAACCAAAATTTTACAATAAACTCTTAAAAAATTGAAGGAACCTTGCAATCCACGTGAACCTTAAAAAAAAAAATCAAGAGACTGACAGAACTACTTAAAAATTGCTTTTAGAAAACATATGAAAAAGTTAAAAAGAATCTGTAATTCAAAAAAGGATTAAAGAACACCTAATTGAAATATTCCCCAACAAGTACATTTCCTGTCTTCAACCAATTAGATAAAAGAATAATTCAAATGAAAATTTATATATACACACACAAATGAATTACAATTAAGTTATATAATTTTGCATTTTATAAACTGTGTTCATGATGAATGTTTGCTATTGTCAAGAAGGGAGTTCGGTAAAAGTTTAAATCCATCTACAGGAAATGCTCCATAGCAGACATTGGTCTAAAAGTATAGGTGGTGGTCTGATATTGATAAGAACCATCCAGTGTTACCATGCCATCGTGTACCTTATATACATAATTCTCAAGGGAGAAGATTCTATATGCAATCGTCTCAAATACTAATTATGCTATATTTTTACAGGGAGCAATAATCCTGATCTTTTAGATTCCAGAACTGATACATTGTTATAAGAAAATATCTGCAAAACGTTTGAAGTTTTTCCCTTTATACTCAGTTAAGGCTATAAGTTTCTGAAACACACTTATAGTGCTTTATCTGCCTTACTATTACTGTTTATTTATTTATTTTAGAAAATCCAGTCCAAATAGATAAAAATTCAGTTTTTTACTTGTATATAGGTGTTGTAGTTAGTTAGTTTATTCAACAAAATGTTACATACATGATCTAGATTAGAATTGTAATACATTTTAAAATGGATCAAGCTGTAAATTAGGAATACTTTAAATATCAATATTAAAAATAGAATTTTTGTTATTACTATAACCAAAAAGTATGGAATAGTAATAATTAATATTCAGCAATGCAAGGAGTAACTAAAACTGAAATATGAATTAATATATTATGCATAATTTAATTTGGCCATTTAACTTTCCTATAATTAAATTTTCATATACAGTATATATATTTTTAATGGAAATTTATATATTTGTATTGTATATTTTATGAATTGGTCTAAAAGTTTATTGATGAATCTAGTTTTAATTATTAATTCAAAGTTATTTCCTCAAAAATAATGCTTTCATGTCATTTCATACACTCTTGGACAGGGTTGTTTTCACCCATTACAACAAAATCCAAAAGGCATGAAAGCATTATTTTAAGTATTTATTGAAAGAATATCTGTAGATTTCTAATATGCCAAAAGTCATTCTCTAATTTATTTATTGAAGCATTTATTCATCAGCTACATGTAATATGGTATTATATTTTATTTTATAAATATTTTTTTTATACCAAACTGTTGATTGATTGATGTAAACTAGGCATGAATGTCTGAACATTTATTAATTTTTTTTTTTCATTTCTTTAATCTGTTTAGGCCTGTGCATTGTTGTAAATTTCTGAATGATAATTTGCATTTGGTTTCTTATTCTGATGATAAATCTATTTGTGTTTGGGATATTCCAAGTGAAAGCAAAATACAAACATTTCAAGAACATCAGGTACTTACGAAATACCCCCTTTTTTTTAATCAGTTACTTTATTACCTGTTTAATTGTAAAGTTTTAAAAACCAATAATAAATAATAATTCTTACTGTTTATTCTTGAATTGTAAATAATTTTAATGCTGCATATTCATTAACTTTTTGAGATAATTTCTAAAAAAAATTAATAATTTCTGGAAACTGAGTTATGTAAAAAAACTATTATTTTTAAAATTTTATAAAAATATAATTTGTTTAGGCCGACTCACTAGACTAAAATAAAAAAAAAACAAAACGTTATATATAATGTAAAATAATATTTAAATTGTATATAACGTTTTTTGTTCTAGTATAGTGTGTTGACCTAAACAAATTATATTTTAATTTATAAAGCACATGTAAAATATTTTAACTTAAAATGTTATAATTACTATTAAACAAAAACTCCACATCTCCATAACATAGTATTCAACTAGTTTATTTAAAATACTTTGCGAATTTTCGGGATGAAAATTATAACGCCACCCCTTCTATAAGCGAAACGAAAATAAAATATTCTTTGGAATAACTAAAATACAAAACAGTAATGAACATGAAACACGTTGAAACAATATACAATTGTTTTTACAATGAAATAGCATAAATGTTCGTTTCATTACTTCACACAATTTTTTTAACAATAAATCCAATATACTAACAAAATGTTAACACATTAGATCAATCAATTATTTGTTTACAATAACATATTCACATCATTATAATCAATTAATTTAAACCAACAATCTGACATCCAACAGTCAAAACCTTTCAATAATTAAATTCGTCAATATTTACAACTTTTTTTTACATCCTTTTTAATTAAATCCTTTACTAACATAATAGTAGAAGGGTCTACTTTAGTACCTTCATACCTATTAAAATTACTCCCTTTCGTACATTTTATTATGCAACTTTCTAATATCTTTCTAACACATAAATATTAGAATATTGTTTCTTTATACAAGATCTTGACAAAATTGTTCATTACATGTTTTAACTGTTGGATGTCGGATTGTTGGTTTAAATTAATTGATTCTAATGATGTGAATATGTTATTGCAAACAAATAATTGGTTGATCTAATGTGTTAACATTTTGTTAGTATATTCGATTTATTGTTAAAAAATTGTAATGAAACGAACATTTATGCTATTTCATTGTAAAAACAATTGTATATTGTTTGAACGTGTTTCATGTTCATTACTGTTTTGTATTTTAGTTATTCCAAAGAATATTTTCTTTTCTTTTCGCTTGAAGAAGGGATGGCGTTATAATTTTCATCCCGAAAATTCGCAAAGTATTTTAAATAAATTATTTGAATACTATGTTATGGAGATGTGGAGTTTTTGTTTAATATACTAAGATGAAAAGGAAGAAGTTGAAAGAAGAATTTGGAAATTTTATAAATTACTGTTTTTATTTGAAGACCTCTGCTTCTAAGCATGGAATTTAGTATGCTAATATAATAGCTACATGAAAGTGAATTACACATCTTCTGTATTAATTAAGTATTTCCCAATGATAAAATCATATAGTAATCATATAAATGTTGAAAGATAAAAATAATCACAGTGTCTGTAATGTTAATTTCATTGAAAATTTTTTTTAACTCTTTGTTGCTGTAAGCATATGTTCAAAAATGATCCATGCTTGTACAACAATTTTTATCCAAAAAATAATCCAAAGGAATAATGATAGCACTGGCAAGCAAGAAAGCATTCCTAACATCTAGAACAGTTGAGCTTTGCAGAACAATAAAAAAAAAAAAACACTCATTTGCAAATTCCTTTTAGAGAGCTTCTGCTATATAAAACTTTTTTTTTCTTCTTCTTAATACAGTATGAAGGAACAGTGAATTCTTGAGAAAAGACATGGAAAATTATTTCATTATTACAGCGGAAACTACAGTCAAAGTCTTTTAATAGTTGTGTATCTATCAATGAAAGAACTTTATAGCCACTATGATATTTAGGTCAAAATTAATGGTTTCTTCAAATAAAAAAAGCTTACAATTTTGAGTAGTTAATTTGATTTTGTACAAATGAAAGAAATAAAGTATCTTAGAATTTCTCTTAAAGAGAAGTTTGGTTGGACTTTGTTGAATTTTGAGATGGATGGTACAGTTAATGCTTTTTACAGATACTTTCTTTTATTATTTGATAATGTATTTCTCATAAAAAGAGTTTACAAAAGGGATTAAATAAAGATAATAATTAGATTTTCCATAGTAATATTACGTCTTTATTAAGGTACCGTATATGCTCAAATAAACGCCGAGTCTCTTATTGTAGCCGGGCTGCAGAGGGGACATGGCCAAATAGTAGCTGGGTCTTTGATATTTGCCTACCGGTACTAGTGTAAGCGTCCATATCTTTATAGTCGTGCGTAATGCCTTACGGTACATTGCCTTACAAAATGCCGCCGAAACGGTCATTTGACATTGCCTTTAAGATTCGCGCGGTAGAATATGCAAAAGAAACTTCCGGTGAGGCGGCTGTCATTGCGGATTCGGACGACGAATAGCAGCGAAAGGTACAGAAAGACATTGTCATTTATCTTTAACAGTCTTATGTAGCATGTGAAATTCAAATAAAGTAGCTGTTTGTAATATTAGCCGGTATTTATGTGTAAAAATATTGCGTTCTGAAGGTTTTTATTAATAAGGGCCTTCCTCTAATAGCAGTCGGTCTCTATTAAGCGCCGGGAGCCGAGGCTAGTTTTGCAAATAAATGCCTGGAGCCTCTATTGGAGCATATACGGTATGTTCACCGTATATTTTTAACTTAAAATACTAAGTTTCAAGAAATGAATACTAACACTGATGGATAGTTGTCACCAAATGTTACAGCTGAAATTGCAAACCTGTAATGACTGTGTTTATTTTTCAGCATTTGATGTAGAAGTTGAAAGTAAAATCTTTGATTAAAAAAAGCAAAACATACAACTAAACTCGGTGTCCACTTGATAAACTAGTGAAACTGTTAAGTGACGAGACACTTTGTATGGGGCGATATTCTTATGCCAATGACTGACTCTTGACAAAATTAGGAGGAATCAAGAGATGTAAGCACATGCATTCATCATAGCATTTGTAAATATTTAGGTTTATTATAATTTGTAAGTTTTTCATTGTTAAAATCAGAGTTAGAAAAAAAAAAAAAAATGATTCGTTACATTTTTCATTTTAGGCTATAAAGTGATTTCTTTTTTAGTTATGTTTATCTTTACAATAAATCTAAATTTTGTTTCTGTTATCTTTAATGTTATGATAAAATAATTAAGTACATAATAAGATAGTGTTAAAATAAATAAACAGATGATTCTAAGCACAATCGAGAAAAATAAACAAATTTTCTCATTCGTGCTTAAAGAGTATGTTAAAAACACCAAACTATTACATCTCCAATAGTTCAATTCTTTTATCAAGAATCTTTATCAAGGAAAATACATCAAAAGAAAGAAAAACTATCTTTCTAATGGAATTAGAAAAGAAACTATTTTTCTTTTTTGTCAACAACAATCGACAATAAAATAAAATAAAAATACACGATCTAAACATAAAACATCAATAATAAGCATTTCACGATCTGAACATGAAGAACAATAAAATCAAAACAAAACAAATTAACAAATTAAAACAATAAGTAAACTTTCACAATCTAACGTGAAGAACAATAAAACAAATAACCAACAAACTTACGCTAAATTTAGTTTCGCTTTTAATTTCTTGTTATTATTCATAAATTTCTTAAAAATACTGAAGGAAATTTCATTCTCTTTTAGTGACCTTTATTTATTTATACAACTACTACAATTTATGAAACAGGACTCTAAAAGTAATCTCTCATTCTCATCCTGAGATTCATATAGAATTTCAATAAACTGGTCCAGATTGTGATTCAAGTTGAGACTGTGATCAGCCCAATCAGAAATTCCTTTCTTATTCTTTCTATAAGCTCTTAAATGTTCATCTACTCGTTCCTTTACGGACCTCCTGTACTCCCAATGTATATTTCATTACAATTTCTAAATTTTGAAGCATAAATGACCCCCATTTTATGTAAAATAAAATGATAAAGATTCTTGATTAAAGAATTTAAATATTGGAGATGTCATGGTTTGGTGTTTTTGTTTATATTGAATATTAATATGAAGATTTGGAAGAAGTTTATGAGTATGATAAAAAGTTAAAGTATCCCACTAAAGGTCTATGAAGGCTCTTGGCAGGTAAAGCTAGGGTTCTATTGGAGCTGTTGAAGTTGCAGTTTACCTGCAGGCTACAGGAATGAGGGGAGTTCAAGCACCTTCGTGAGTGTAGCTTTTGGAGTAACTTCAACAGCGTTGCTTCAGCCCAAGCCAAAGAGGGGGATATGCTTTTCCCGCATTTTTCAGTCGCAATGGAATCTCTAGCATCCTGACGTGCATGCAGAGGTATCAATGGAACCAATGTGTGCCAGGAAAACATCCCCCACACCATGACATTGCCCCCACTGGCTTGAAGAGTTGTTATGAGATACAGTATTTGTGCCCACAGCAGGGGTGTACCTAATAAAGTGGCCGGACAGTATATATTTTCAGCAGATTCAAAAAATGATTCGGTAAAGTGAAATCCATTTTTTATGATTTCTCAAAGTTTTGAATCATTTTCTCATAGGGTTTCTGTATATTAGGCAAATTTTTAGCTTATCTGGATATCATCATCAATTTTCCATGTCCTCTCCCAATTTATCAAGGTCTCCTTCTATAGCAGTACTCTCAACTAGCATCAACACAGATCCCATATTCAGTGATTTGATCATCTGACATTTCAGCTTATTTTTACAGAATAATTGTACAAAACCTATAACATTCATTGTTCAGTGCTCCATGAAGGAAGTATTTGTGGATACATTTGTCAAGGCATTGTTTACAGTTTGTTCTGTTTTTTTGTTTTGTTTTTATCAACTCCTCATTGCCTTTGGAATTAAGTCTCTTCCCCTTCCATCTAAGACGAGGGCAGGAGAGTTGCTGAAGAAAGTTGTTTGAGCTCTTTCAATACTTCTCCAACTAAAATGACTGATCAAACAGTGGCTATTTTTGAACCAAGTTTTTGATCAAGAAATAAATGATAAGATTACATGAAATATCTGTAACTGCCTTCCACAAATTCAAGAGCTTAATGAAATAACTAAACATTTGTAGAGAAAATTTATTCAAGTAAAATTTAGTTTAATATTTTTGAGGATACGCAACTCATTACAATGTATATATTTCTGGTTCAAGAGTTTGACCCAAACTTTGGGCATATATAGTGTAGTCCACATAGAACAACATTTGAATAGAAATCTTTACCTGCTAAAGATGCAGGCATTTGAAGATAATTATTAGTTGCTAAGTATTGATACAACTTTCCAGTTTTCAGCAGTCTTAATGATGAACATGTAGTACTGAAATAGCCATGCAGTGATCCTAATTACTAGTTTTTATTACTATTTTCATAATTTTTAAGTAAACTATTTGGGTTTAATCGGTTCTTTTACACCAGCATAAGAGGAGGTCCTTGAAGTGGCAAACTCTTTGCTTCACTGAAAGCATTGCACAGGTGAAGAGAATTCTGACAAACCCCCATGATTCCATTGCAGGTATCCTTATAGGTTTGCAGTAACTGCATTGAAGTCGAAGGTTGTCACTTTGAGCTTTTCCTGATTTTGCTGATGTGGAAGTGGCAGTTAAACCCATCTAAGTTATTGAAAAATTATCAAAACAGTGATAAATCGAGTTTAATAAAAATCAAAGCAGCAATGCATGATTATTTTCAGCAATATGTGATCATCATTGAGAATGCTAGAATGTATCAGTGCTGCAGGTTGTCTTATGGAAAGATGGATTCCTATTCAAACATTATTTTTCTCGAATCTCTCTGTACGCTTAAAGGATCAAACTTTTAAGTTGTCATGTTTATTTCTGAAGATTATATAATGGCAGTATTTTTATTGATTCAAAAATGTTCAATTTGTTTAGGACTACATCAGATGTGGAACTGTAAGCAGGGCAAGTCAAGAAATTTTTATATCAGGTGAGAATCAATAAAAACATCTGAAATTCTGTGAAGGAAACTTGAAAATGAAGAGTCTAAAAATGGTTTCATTCACTTCTTAGCTTTAATTCTTGGATTTTATCAACTGCAATTTTACCTTTGAAATAACAATTCTTATCTATTAGTGAAACAGTTAATGAATGGTTTGGAATTCAGTACAGTTGACTCGCGATAATCTGACATTTGACAGTCCGACATGCTCGGTAGTCCGACGCAGGTTGGTTCGAAAACTGACCGGATTGAGGCGGTCACGGAAGTGAAATGCACAATCACTTGCGATGAAGTTATGTCGGCTGCAAACACTTTGATACGTTGGTGTGAGGAGAGGGAACTCGACTACGAGAACATTTTAATGTTAAAAGATATTCAAGAAAAAGCCATGACAGACTCTTTACGTAAGAAGAAACAAAAAACGATTACAAATTTTTTTAAGCCGTAAATACATATGCACGTATTTTTATTTTTTATTTTAAGACATAAATACAGTAATAAATTAGTATTACATACATACGTATTCATTTGTGTAAAATTATGTCTAATGAGTTTTTTTTTTTTGTGTATCCTCAATGCTGTAAAATATGTACTCAATATGTATTGTAATAATATACGTACTGTAGTACGTACGGTACTATATATACACAACAACTTAAATTTTCTTGCTTTAGAAATCAAAATTCAGTTTTAAAAAATCAACCTTTGATAATCCGACACCCCCTCAGTCCCGGAGCTGTCGGATTATCGCGAGTCAACTGTACTTTAAACTAACTTAGAAAATAAACAGAAAGTGAGAAGAACTTCAAAAAATTATTATATGAATGAATCGAAAAGAAGTAAGGTTTTGGATCATAATAAACATTAAACCAGTTAAGATTTTTTATTAATGGATGATAATAGCTGTCAGTAAGCCAGTGCCTTAGAATAAGGGTTTATAATGACTTGTTTAGTCTGCATTTTCTGCTACTTACACCTTGTAGAAAATCTATGATGTCTTATCAGTCCAGCATATCTCAGCGTTACTTTTATTCTTCACTCTGGAATCTTATGAGAGTCAGAAGGCATTACAGTGGGCAGTAGAATTTATAAATTTGTAAGGAAGAAAGGATTGTTAGAAGCAAATGGATTAATGCAAAGTGCATTAATGATTCTCTAATTTTCCTTTGTTCTTCATGTTCTCTTTTTTTTAGAGCATTTCCTTTGGAATCTGATTAAGAATTCTTATTTTAGTTATTCTAGCTACAAGCAACTGTATCACTTGTCTTCTAATAACTTAAACACTTTCATTTTTGTCTTTATGGGATATATCCAAACTGCAACTCACGAATTCAAGATGTGACATACATTAACCTTTCAGTCAACTTTCCTTTTTCATCTTGCAGTACTGCTTTTCTCATATTATTTCTGTTCTTTCCCTCTTCAATACTTTTATTAGAGTTGCTTTACTTTGTGATAATTTTCCTTGGCACAGGATTTAAGTTAGGACACTCATTTCTGAAGGTTTAATCCTTCACCCCTTTGTGGAAAATTTGTATATGGTCCATGATTTCTTATTGTTCATTGACTGCCTGATGGATATTGTGATGTCCAATCCAACTGATCAATAAGGTCTACATTAGTAGCTGAGCCACATCCCTTCAGCTTGTGTTGATCCTTCTATCCTTTTTTTTATGGAGTTTCCCCATATTCTTATTTCTTTGCTGTCCTTCCTTCCTTCGCTTGACTGTTAATAGTCTTATTCCCCTACCCCTTCTCTTGGGCATTGTGGTACCTCCACTGCTGCTTCACCTACCCTAATCCCTTAGTTTGTCTTCACTTTGTCAAATCTTATTCTACCAATAAAGAGAGTGTAGCCTTGTGCTATTCCTGCAGAGGATCTTCAGACCATTTTTAGTTCGTTAATTTCACCACCATTTTTTTATGAACTATCTTTTGAATCAAGCATAATTCTTCTTCTCAAATAAATTATTTATTTAAACTTAAATAAATAATATAAAACACAAATTTTCGGAACTGTTCTTTGTTCCTTTTTCAAGCTTAAAGACGAACAATAAAATAATAAAACATTAAATAAAATGTACATAATTATGCATGTTATCCTAATGATACAATTGATAAACACGTTATAATAAAGGTATTAAAGATTTGTAAGCCAACAATATTATACATAATTTTTAAAAAATAAAAATAAAATACCAATAATATAAACAATCAATCATGATAAATTTCAATTAATAAATAAAATCATTGAATTTTGCTGATTGAAAAAAACGTAGACAATCTTTAGTTATATTATTAGCTAAGACTGTTATTCTTTTATCCATTTCTGCACCTTCGTATCTATTTAAATTTTCTGTTTTAGCATTTCTTATCAATAAACTTTCCATGTTCTTCCTTCTTTTTTTGTCTTTTTCATAAGCCAATATTTAATTATTCATAATTACGTAAATTTTATTTATTGTTTTATTATTTTATTGTTAGTCTTCGAGCTTGAGAAAGGAACGAAGAACAGTTCTAAAATTTGCATTTTATATTATTTAAGTTTAAATAAATAATTTATTTGAGAAGAAGAATTATATTTTATTCAATACAATGAAGAGGATTGAATTAAGGAGAGGGTATTGAAGTATTTTTTGAATCAAATTCCTGCTCTGTCTGAATTTGGTATTTTGTTTGTGACTTTAAGTCTTTGTCACACCCTGCATGTTTTCATCTCTTCCAAACTCTTTGCTGAAATATGACAAAGGAACATCACAGTTTATCCAGTGCATGTTATCCAAACTTGAACTGTTCAATAGAAGGCCAAAAAGAAGCAGGAAATGTGAGATAACAAGTAATAAACCACAGGCTGCGACAACTCAAGTATGAGAACTTTACAGTGGATAACTTAGAAGAGGAACTTACCAAAGATCCAATTTTCCAGTAGCCTGTTTCAGAATGGACCGTTTAAGTGGTATCATCACAACCTACATGACAGTTTCAAAGAGCCCTGTACTACGGTTTTAGCATTGCGAACTGTTTAGTCAAGCTGGTGTTTATAGTGGTTTTTCTTTGAGAAAAAGTCTATAAAAAATAGTAAAAAAAATTACAGAATACATTTTTAAGACTTCAAGATTTAGTCTGCCTTAGGGTTTTTTTCCCCTTATTTTGAGAATTTTAGGAGAAACATTAAGACAAAAAAAAAAGCTGCATTTTTTCATATTTTTGAGGTTCTTACTGCCATAGCCACATAGCACCGAATGTCGAAAGCTTCTGATTGGTGCTCTCAAATGCCCCTCTCCAATAGCACTGATGTACTGAAACTCATTTCTGAAGTAGGATTGTAGTAGAATAAATAATTTTATTATTGTTGGTGAATTTAAAATTATTTATTCTTCTACAATCTTACTTCAGAGATGAGTTTCACTATTTCAGATCAGTACTTTGCTATTGGAGAGCTTCATTGAAGTGCACCAATCAGAAGCTCTTGACATCAGGTGCAATGCAGCTATGGCAGTACTAGCCTCAAAAATAAGCAAAAGCTTTTTTCATCTTAATGTTTCTCCTAAAATTCTTAAAACTAAGGGGACCCCCCCCCCCTAAGAATGGGCTTTCTTGAAGTCTTAAAAATGCATTCTGATAATTTTTTATTATTTGCATGGTCTTTTTCTCAAAGAAAAACCACAATAAACACCTGCTTGGTTGTAACTGTTGGCAATGCAAAACCCTAGCAAAAGGATCATAGCAAGGAGCTTTTGAACTGTAGGTTGTGACAACACACTTAAACGGTCCATAATATTTATTAGGAAATATCTTCAATAAGATCTGAAAAGAATTACAGTTGCAACCACAAAGGTGTGTGTGTGGAGGTGGAATGTATTTTCCTTTACAGACTGTTATTACTGTGGCTTAGTATAAATGAGCAGATGGCAGTACATGTTTGTCTTTTATGTTGACATCTGCTTAATTTTTATTTATTACAAGTTCATTTAATTTAACAATTTGGGCTAAATTATCCTTTCTGATTTATTTAGGTTCATATGATCACAAAGTGAAAATGTTTGACATTCGCACTCCAAACAGCGTTTTATCAGTTGACCATGGATCACCAGTTGAAGCTGTTCTCATGTTTCCATCTGGTGGTGTTTTTATTTCAGCAGGTTTGTAACACATACTCATATAATTGATTAGAAGAATTTAATTGTCTTTTTATTATTTTTCAGTTAAAATCCAATTTGCAGTAGTTGTCTGAAGGTTTATTCAGCATTTCTTTGAGATTTCTGTCTTGTTTAAATGACTTGACTTTTTCTTGCCAAGACACTTAATTATGGTCTCTATGAAGTGCTTAGTTTCTTATTAAAATATTTATTATCGAGTATATATATATCTCCTTTACTATTCTTTAGGATCTTGAAATTTCAAACAAATAACAATACTATTCAGTGTTATTTTTATGTATATTTGTGTTATTTTTAGAAATTGCCTATTCAGGCAACTGCTCTTTTATCAACTCTTTTTATCATAACTTCTGATGTTTCATTAAAAAAAAAAAATCAGATTATTTGAAATCTAGATATTTTTTGGTATGTTCTTTTTATAATTTTTAAATAAATTAAAAAAAAGATGCACATGCAGCCTGAAAGTCATCAGTTCTTAACTCAATTAAGATTACCTCTGATATTATTGTCACGGATTCAGTTTTTTTCTTCTTATTGGCTGCTATATATGGAGTGCTCAGAAGCCAATCAGTGTAAGTCAATAAACCAAAAAATGAAATAGGTTTTAAAATTACATACCAAAAAATAACAATGTTTGTAAATTTGAAGAATGAATTTTTAATTGAAAGATAACGTAACTATACACATGGAGGAGTGATTTGGGCACTTTGTCAACCGAAAGTGTAAACATTAGAGTATGACTTACAGAAAAAATTTCAATTTTAAAAAAAATGACTTACACTGATTGGCTTCTGAGCACTCCATTTAACAGACAAAATGGAATAATTATTATTAATTATTATTAAATTTATTATCTTTTTAGGAGGTCCAGAAATTAAAGTCTGGGATGCTTTAGCTGGAGGTCGGTTATTAGCAAAGATTACACAACATCATAAGACAGTCACTTCTTTAGGATTTGCAAGCGGAGGTCAGCGGCTACTGTCAGGTTCTTTAGACAGGTATTAGGCAATTTTTACTTATTTTTTTAGAATACTTAAGAGTAAAGCAATAAGATTTTTTTTTAGAAATTTCAAAACAATCCAGTTACATCAATTTATTTTTGAAAATAAAAGAAATATTGGGCAATACTTATAGAGATAAATTCCTAGAATTTAGTAACAGAAATTAATAGGAAAAAAAATTAGTATGTTTGTTTGTGTACATAGTAAACTTTTCGTCCAAACAGTGAAGGGAAATATTGTTGATACAGTTGCAATGCTTGCACATGTGCAGCATCACATATTACAAACCTAGGATGTTCTATATACAGACTAGTATGTGACTAATAGTAGGTGTTTAAATGTGTTTAGAGGATAGAATGAGATACTTTGGGTCTTCACTTTTAATTCAAATCGATGAAGTACTTCTCAGCACTTATTAATATTCAAAAAGACCTTTTGACGATCCTACTACATTTCTTAATATGGATATGCCAAATGTAATGCTGTTTCAATAGATTTAAGAATCACTTTTAAGTTAAAAAACTAACATTTTAATTAAACCTTTATAATTAATTTATTAAATAATTTAATGAAATTTAATTAAACTTTATGTCAGGCTGAATTAAGATTGAACTAGTTAACATTTTAGATAAAGGGTTTTAGTGGCTATCCACTGTGTGTATGAGTTCAAAGTGACTATTAAATCATTGTGTAATGAAGTAACTTTGATTAACAGATAATTGTACATTTTGTATTAATATATTATACATCCAAATAGCAGTTAAAGACCTAAAACCTCTTGCCTACAAAACTGAACATAAAATTAAAATAAAAGACATATATACATTTATAAACAAGTAGTTAAATTATAATAAATCAATAAGAATAAAATTTGGACATTCTTTCTTACCATTCAAAACTTACTATAATCAAGCTGTGACAAGTAAATATGAACAAACCTTGGTCAGAATATTTCAGTATATATGGTATTACTAGTTGAAGATGCCTTTCTTAAGAAGCTGCTTTGTTACAGTATAACCTGCACTAATTCAAAGTAAAGAACACTTTAATTTATAGGCTTTGTAGAAGAAATACAGTATTGGATTAACAAAGACTTAATTGAAACACCATAAATCAGGTTGGCAATTCAGGACTGTGCTGTATTATTTAATGCTACATTACTGTAACTTAACATTTTTCAAAAATGTCACCACCAATTTTCAGAACTTGTCAGAACTTCAGAAATTTTTTGCAGTTTTAATTTAAAGATGAATATAATTCAGTAAAATTTTAATCTTAAATAATTTCTAGTATATACAAAACTTCACTGTACTATCTGGCCAAAGTGTTCTGATTAAGAGAAACTGCTGTCATGGGCCTTCCTGATATTATTTTATTACGCAGGTCCTATTGCAGAGGAAATTTTAACAATGATAGTATACAGATACAATTATTGTACAAAGATTTTGTAAGTGTTTTCTGTTATGTTTACAAATGCTTTCTATGCAGTGACTAAATTAAAATCTTTATCAAATTTAAAGAAAGAAAAAATAGCTGACTTCGTTCATAATGATAAACGAAATATGATAGAGGTGTACTATATTTGAAATGTGGCTGTCAATGATCCATGATCTATTAACTGATATGACAAGAAGTAAAGTGTAGTATTAAAATGCTTTCAGAAGTACTTTTAAAACAGCTAACCAGCTTTTTGAAATATGCAGTATCATTTACCTTGAGAGAAAGACTCTTATCATAATTAAAATTAAAATGCCACTGTACAATACAGTATAATTACAGTAAAAAAATACAAAAATCTTAATAATAATTTCCAATGATGATGGCCTTGTTAAATTTTCTGCATTCATGATTACACAAGGTGAAAGATAAAGCTTAATGTACATTGATAAAATAATGGAAAGAATAGGAATAAAACTCACTCAATTGATGAATTGATAAGAGAATGAGATGGATTAGCATCCAGTAGTTCTGAAACGTTTGCAGACTTCATCCATCATAGGGAAGACACAAACATATAAAAAATCAGCACAAAACAAGCACATGAATAGAGGGAGTGAGATTAACAATAAAGGCCTTCTCTCCCTATTTCCATATGTTTTCATTCTGTCTTACATGTTTGTGACAAACCTACGATGTTGAAGTGTGTAAACATTTCCAAACTTTGGATGTGAATTTATCTATTCTTCTCTTACCAATTCATCAAGCAACTATACTTTATTTCTTTTCCTTCCATTATTTTCAAGATGAATGACTGCATCATTGATAAAACAGCAGATAAGAAGCTAATCATAACAGTAAAGCAGAGTAATTACTTGAAGTACATCTTCTAGAAACCACTTAACAGATAAATATCAACTAAAGTAATTTATACAAATTAAACAGTGCTCTCCTTATGAAACTTTGGCATAGATAAGTGGATACAAAAACATAATGAAATATAATTTAAATCATTAGGCTACATGGAAGATTTTATAGTTTATTTTCTTCATTCTGTTATTCTTGCTGACTAAATAAAATCTAATAATTTTTTTCTTTTGAAGAAAAAAATAATTCTTCACAAGATCTAATTGTTCCTTTTGAAAGTAATACATTCTTCCAAAATGGCAGATAATTACAGAAGTTAGGATACATGGCAGATGATAAATGTCAGAGCACACACCAATAAATAACAGCCGTATGCAAGTGTTAAATGCTAAACTGCTTGTGTATGGTGTAAAGGCATGAATTTACAAAAGTATAACCTTCATCATACCTTATAGTTAATACATTGATTCTGTTATCTCTTGAGATCATGCAAGCTATATATAAAAGCCAAATAAGCAGATATGTGCCAATTGATTTTTAACAATAAAGATCAAATACGAGTCCAATTTCATCATCAAGACTTCTATATTTAATGGGAACCTTAATTGAAGATTTGGGTTCAAAATGATGAAAGTTGTATTCACCAAGAAGAGTTCTTGACTTACATATCTGTCAGGTAGCTTAGTATAATGTTTTCTTTACAAAACTTGTATATTTCTTTAACATTTATGATTTGAATATCAAAAGGCCATTTCAGACTGACTTTTCTTACCAATGCTGTAGTTCCCTCAATGACATCTTGTGAATACTGTATTGTCATTTAAATTAAACTTTCTATTGTGTATGCAAACATACTGCATTTCTTAAAAGTGTCAAATCTACCCCATAGTTTGGGGTATTTCAGCCGTACTTTGATGTTCTAACTTTTCTATACCAGTATTATGTATTGTACATAATCTTAAACAATATAAAAGTATGTTATAACTAAATTCCAGTACTTTTCTTTTCCACATTTTGTTTATACTCTTATTAGCAGTAGACTCTAATTAAATTGTTATATACGAAAGTGAAAGATAAAACAACTAATATTTTCTTATTTTTATTTTGTTGTATATAGGCACATAAAGATTTATGATGTCACTACCTATCAAGTTGTACATAGTATGGATTACTCATCTTCAATTTTGAGTCTTGGAGTTTCGGTAAATAATATCATTCTTGAGATGGTTATTGATTTATACCGTTTTTTATTTGTTTTTCATCAATGAAAAATCTCTCTACATTAGTAATCGGAAATTACCATAATTTCCTTCAAATATTGCTTACCCTATAAAACTGATAATTTCCTTAATTTGGAGATAATAATCAATCAAATGACAATTTCCCTTTACCTCTTCACATTTTTGCAGTTAGTTTAATTTAGATTAATGAAGTTTATCAGTAGTTCTATTCAGTCAGATTCACAATGTTGATTATCATTTGCAATCCAGTTTATTTCAAGAAGATTGCATCAAAACTAACTGCTTTTTGAACCTAATATCATACAGGGAGTGGATACAATAATATGAACATCCATATGAAAACGAGCCATAATTCATTTCCGCAGCAGAGCCATGCAATCTAGAATAGACATCTGCCATCTAGTGGCTGTGAAGGTGGAGGTATCAGTCGATCAGCAGCAGTCATACAGATTGCATGTGAAACTTGTGCTGGAGTGAAACGCCATTATGTCCGACCTCTCAGACTTCAAAAGAGGGATGATCATTGGAGTATGCCTTGCTGGAGCTTCAATGTTGGAAAACAGCCAACCTTGTGAGTGCTGCAAGAAGCACTGCGTCAACTGTTATGATAACCTACACAAAACATGGTAAGACGTCATCTGCAAAACAGAACAGTGGGCGAAAGTCAAAGCTCATCGACAGGGATAGGCAGGTGTTGAAGCGGATAGTGACCCAAAAGAACAAGACAATGGTATCCCAGATAACCTCCGAGATGAACACCTATCTCCAGGACACCGTCAACCTAAACTATCCAACAGGAACTGCATGCAGAACATTCATGGCAGAACAGCTATTCCAAAACCATTGGTGACACCTTGTAATGCTTTGAAGCATTGGCAATGGTGCCGCGAGCACAGATACTGGACACAACAGCAGGGGGGACATATCATTTGGTCTGAAATCTTCTTTCACATTATTTCAGAACACTGCACATGTTTGTATGGAGAATGCCCGCAGTAGCCTTTCATGTTGACTGCCTCCTTCCTACTGTTAAGCATGGAGGGGTCGCTGTGATGGTGTGGGGTGCGATATCTTGGTGTGGTTTAGGACCACTTGAATTCCTGCATGGAAAGGTCGGAGCACACCATTATCTTAACATTATGGGCGATTGTCTCCATCCTATGCTGAAGACTTTGTTCCCTGTTGAATGACTTCTGTTCCAAGACAATAGCGCCCCATTCACATTGCTCGGTGTATCCAAGCATGGTTTGATTAGCATGAATTTGATATGGAACATCTTGTCTGGCCTCCTCAAGCACCTGATCTTAACATAATTGGATCTTTGTGGGGTAGTTTGGAGGCCAAAATGCATGTTAGGTTTTCCACCTCCCTCCACACTTCTGAACTAGAGACTGCTCTGCACAAGGATGGCTGCATATTCCCTTGACCAGTGTGCATGACCTGTATTTGTCAATCCCATTTTGGATACAAACTATAATTCAGGCAAAGGGTGGGCTAACACTTTTATTAATAAAGATTTTGTGTCGTTTCACAGGTGTTCATATTATCTTGTCCACCCCCTGTATCTTGAGTAAGTATTGGCTATATGATATTTATGTTGCAGTTAAGTTCATTTTCTCTGAAGTGGACTTGTTTGGATTAGAAAACGTTCAAATTTGAAATGTGTAATTTTATTGATGGTAAAGAGATATTTTCTATGGATTAACAAAAAAAAAAAAAAAAACAAAAAAAAAAACAACCTAGCATCCATCTTTAGGAGACAAATCATACTCACATCACATGAGATTTATTGCTGTGTAGACATATGATATGCAGAAATATGCCATGTGGCAAGGGATTTCATACATCTAATTATTTTAGGTGAATTAACAGAGATTATTTTAGAAATTCAGGTATCTCCAAAGGAGGTGATAAATTACAAATTATTGCTAAATTAGGAAATGAATATCTAAAGCTTCATAATTTTTCTAAATCCATGTTCCTTATTCTAAAAGCATTAAATTTTTTATTTCTCAATCCTAAAATGCATAACCCAAATAAATTTAGAATGATCTATACTGTTAAGTCATATCTTAAAAAATGTAGATTTAAATTCCTATTAGTTAGTAAGTAATAAAACATTAATATTAAATTACATAAATATTAATGAAATATCTTCAATTATTATGACAGATTTTGAAAATTTATTCACTAACATTCCTTAAATATATTAATAGATAAACTTTCCTTTTTAATTTCAGAATTTAAAATTACTAACATTTTAGGGATTTCTATTAAAATATTTATAGATTTGTTAAAATTTAATTTATTTCAGAATTTTGTAGAATTTAATGGACAAATATATTCTCAAATAAAAGGAATAGATTTGGATTCAACTTTAGCTCAATCATTTCCAATTTATTTTTATTAACATATGAATGTAAATTTTGTAAAAAAAAAAAAATAATTATAGTTTTAAAACTGTTAAATATATAGTAGGTGACACTGTGTAATTTTCAATAGTAACTGAAGTTTAAAAGAAATTTCTTCTAAATTTCTTTTTAAAATTTTCTTCTAGTTTTCATTTTGCTTTTGTGGGGTCCCACTTCCGTGGGCAGGAGAAGGATTCATAGGCTTTCATGAGTTCTGAGCTTGATCATCAAGGCTAAATCTGGCTGATGAGTCCTAATAAGGACGAAACAGCTGTCCCAGATTGCCGTCGATGATGGCTCAAAGGCATGAAAGCAAACGAATTTGTGCATTTCTATATTTTTTCCGTTTTTCATTTATCAAGGTGTAGAATCCTTACACCAAACACATAATAATAAAAATAATTATGTAGATTAATTAGATTTAAGAATATACTTTGATACTAATTCTACATATACTCCTTTTTGTAACAAAACATTTGAATTTTCTTTTAAAATAAATAGATTATTAAAGTTTATTAATAAATTTCATATAAATAAACATGTCTTTCAAATGTTTTTGTCAAGAGTTAAACAGATAGTCTGAATTTGCATAAAGTAGATTAATAATATTTAAATTTAAATTAAAATGTTTATATCTTATAACTTATTAGAAAAAATACTCCAAAACACCTTTGGCGATATTTCGACTTATATTTCAAAGTCTTAAACATACTTAATAGGAAGTGAGAACATCTCTCACTTTCCCAAAAACGAATATCGCCAAAGGTGTTTTGGAGTATTTTTTCTAATAAGTTATAAGATGTTTTAACTTTTATATGAAGAAGATATTAAAATGTTTTATACATTTATAATTAAATTTTAAATTTTAGTTTGAAAAAAAAAAGCTTATATATTTATATATATACACACACACACACACACACACACACACACGGTGTGTAGAAATGATTGGAGTGGTTTAATGACCTTGTAATGGTTACATTCATAGAGCTCTGCTGATCGAGTTTGTTATTATAAGACAAGCATCTCTCAAAGTTTTGTTTGAATTGGCCAGCAGGCATATGTTTCCGCCTCCAACCACGAGAATGCTGCAGTTGCAAAATGGCGATGAACAATGAAAAAGAGTATGTTGTCCTCGAATTCCATGCAAGTCAATCTGTCACAACGGTCCAGCATCACTTCAGAACGAATTTCAAAAAAAATCCACCCATTGCCAACTCCATTTGATGATGGTATGAAAATTTACAATTTTGGGATGCCTCTGTAAAGGGAAATCAACGGGTTATCGTCCTGCGCATGAAGAAACAGTTGAGCACGTACAGGCCACTTTTGTGCATAACCCACGAAAATCAATTTGCAGAGTGAGCAGGGAATTGAATATTCCACGATCGACCATGTGGAAAGTCTTATGGCAACGATTGAAGTAAAAGCCTTACCATTTACAATTGTTGCAAGCATTGTTGCCCAATGATAAAGTGTGCCGCTTCGAGTTTTGTGCACGATTTCAAGAGCTTACGGAAGAGGATGAGTTCTGTGATAAACTCATTTTCAGAGATGAGGCAGCATTTTTCCTGAATGTCAATCTGAATAGACACAATATGCAAATCCGGGAACCAACAATTCCCATGCTACCATGGAGCACGTTCAGGGATTTCCAAAAATCAACGTTTTCTGTGCGGTCTCAAAATTTAAAATTTATTGCACCTTTTTCTTCACCGAGAAGTCCATTATAGGACCCATTTATCTGGATATGCTAGAAAATTGGCTCATTTCATAGATAAATAGTCAGAATGGATTTCATATTCCAACAAAATGGTGCTCCGCCACATTTCTATCATGACGTCCGTGAACTGTACACTGTGAAACCGATGAATTGGTCATACCGGGAATGATGATCACGCACTGCTGCCATGGACTCCATGCTCCCCGACTGTTTGTGTCACCATCTTGGTTGATCAGAACTGCAGACTTGCATTTGCTAGAATAGACAAGAGACATGCTACATCGAGTGTGGGACGAATTTGATTACAGAATTGATGTGTGCAGAGTGACTAGTGTTGTACATATCGAGCATCTTTAAAATGAAACAAAAACTTGGAAGAGTTTCTCTATGTCTCTGTACAATTTTTTTGATGATATATTAAATAAAACACCCACAGTACAATCATGAAACCATTCCAATCATTTGTAGACTCCCTGTATATGTATGTATGTGTATGTATATATATATATATATACAGGGTGATTCATGAAGATGTGCAGAAACTTCAGGAGCTCATTCTACATGTAAAAGTAAAGAAACAAAGTTATATAAACATAGGTCCGGAAATGCTTCAGTAGTGAGTTACGGTGAGCGAAAGATTTCGCCCACAATAAATCAAAACAATGCAATTCACATTATTGTTGAACAGCTGTTATTGTGTTGCCAACTTATGTACTAGCAATTTTTCGCACAACTTTATTCTGTGGTTTTAAATAAAATTATAGTCTGTCATACAGTATTTCAATTCAATAATTTATGTACATCATAACACACATGTTCATTTGTACTTTAACAATTATAAATGTAAAGTTGTAATAAACATTTACTCTGTCAATTAACAATGTTTTTAAACAATTAACAACATTTTTGTCGGCCCTAAGTACAACATCTGTTGTTTTGTTCTGACGAAACGTTCATTTACTCAACCATCTAATCACGTTCTGTATACTGTATTTGCACCGTTTTCTCCAGAATTATATGCTCTACAAATTTTGTTGTAAACTTTTGTGTGTTTAACCTAATTTACCAATGTTATTGTACGTCAAACGGAAAAAAAGGTTCGCGATTCCTCTTTTGTAGGTTCCACGTGGGTTACGCTTACAAACACAGGGAGATACAGTTCTGCGACATGTTTCATTCGATAATTCAGGTGAACAACCATAGGAAACCACTGATTGCGCCCCATCATTTACCTTCCCAGACTTCCAGCAAGCCTTCATTTCACCCAGGGTACTAAATTATGGGCGAAATCTTTCGCTAGCCGTAACTCGCTACCGAAGCATTTCCGGACCTATGTTTATATAACTTTGTTTCTTTACTATTAGATGTAGAAGTCGCTCCCGAAGTTTCTGCATATCTTTGTGAATCACCCTGTGTGTGTGTGTGTATATATATCGAATGACCAAACTTGAAGCTCATCCTTGCATATATAGCATTAAAAACAAAAACTTTATTTATTTAGCAAATTAATATCCAGATTGGAGAATATACGACTTCCCAGCCCGTTGTAGCCTTCTCCGCTTAACTCAGGTGTATTGCGGGTTGGCGCCACACACTTCATGGTCAGCTTGCCAGATTGGTTAAAGTTTATTTTTATGATATGTTTACGATTCAATTTAACAATGCAATCGGAAACATTTAAAATGCTAAGTGACAGCAGCTGTCAAGAAGCACGCTGTCTGGCAAGGAGCAAGTTTATTAATGTGTATGTTGGCTTTACGTCCAACAGATGGCGCTGTTTTAAAAAAAAAAAAGCATTTTTTACCTGTCACAGGTGTGACATCTATATAATAGGTAAATAAAAACATGCGTGTATTTGAATGCAATGTTATGTCAAAATTTCAAAGCAATCGGTGAAGAACTTTCGGAGATTTAAGATTTTGAACAAACGAACATTTACCTTTTTATTTATATAGATTAAATAGATCCGATTAATAACATATTTATTCTCTTTTTTTATTTCTAATTATAGATAAATAATAATAATTCCCTACCCCGAGGGAATAATAAAAAATCCTAAAACCCTAACAATAGTAACGGAAGCAAAATTTCAGCTTTATAACTTTAAAGCAACGCTTTGTATCCTATCCCGTGGGAATTTCAAAAAATCCTGAAAAAGGGTTTTAGTGATTATAATTACCTACTTACATGCCAAATTTGAAGTCTCTAATAATTAAAGTTACGGAAATAAGGCAACTTTAAAGCAAAAATATAAATCCTCTTTATTCCCTATCCCATGGGAATTTTGGAAAATCCAGCCTTATTCCTTGTCTACATCATAAAGGGAACCTCTGTGCAACATTTCAGATTTCTAGGTCCAAGGGCTGGGCTTTGATGAGTCAGTCAGTGAGTGAGTCAGGACTTTTCTTTTTATGTTGTTTTGTTGTGTTGTTATGTTCCGTCGAGTCGTCTTCGACTCCTGGTGACTTCATGAACGAGCTCTCTCCAAGTTGATCTTTCTTTAGCAGCCTCCCATAGCTGTTGCAGCGACATCCCAGTCGCTTCCTTTACACCATCCAGCCATCTTGTTCTCTGTCTTCCTCTTCTACTGCTCCCTCCGACCTTTCCAAGCATTATATTCTTCTCCATTGATCTGTCAGCTCTCATCACGTGTCCAAAGTATGTCAGCTTCCGCTTGAGCATCAATGCCTCTAATGAGCATTCCGGCTTCACCTCATCGAGCACAGATTTGTTTGTCCTCCTTGCAGTCCATGGGACTTTCAGAAGTCTTCTCCAAATCCAAAGCTCGAAAGCCTCGATCTTTTTTCTTTCACTTTTTCTCAAAGTCCAGCTTTCACATCTGTACATTGCCACAGGAAATACCATAGCTTTAATGATCCTTATTTTAGCCCTATTTGTAACGTCTCTATCCTTTATTATCTTTTTTAGAGCTGTCATGGCT
>JAFIDM010009631.1:160691039-160710019 GCA_023159025.1 Thereuonema tuberculata | reverse complement strand
GAAGGACATACTTAATATTCTTGTCCGAAACTAGTTGCCCCTATTATATTGTAATTTTCTTATTTATATTTTTTCAACAAGTGCGACGGCATCCCAACCGCTAATTTAACAAGCGCACGTTAAACCTTAAATTAAGTATTTTATATACATTATTATATAATTATTGATTTAACAAAAACTGACACATTATTAAATGCTATTATAATAATGAAATACAAGCTTTAATGCTGAAATTTTAGTAAATAAGTTGAATCAAGTGACTACATTGATAAATGAGATAAAACACAATAATTATTAGGACTAGCATAGGTGTCAAACACAAATCTTTGTAAATAACTACTAGTGCTAAAGGTTTTTTTGGAAAAGAAAATGTCTTTGGACTGAATGACTAATACCTTAGTCATACTAAGCCTGTCTGAAATTGCTCCAGGTGGATACCCCAAAAACCTTTCGTTCTTATATTGTAAGCATGCTATCTGAACTGCCTTTCCACTTATTTTGTGCATTCAAAAAGTTGGCCTTGAAGATTTTCTAAGTGAAAATAAATGATTTATTTTTATTTATTTATTGCCCAAACATTGATGTTTGGAAATTTTCTGAGGTGGAAAGTATTTAATTGTTCAGGACTAGAGTGTAGAAAATTTATTATAGCCTTCAACTGGATTTTGTTCATTAGTGAAAAGTTATATTATTGTTAAAGAGTTTACTATTCTTTCTGGTTACAAATAAAAATAATGAAGTTGAAATGTAATGTGCATGAAATGTGTGAAGAGGCTTCTTAAGTAAGAAAACTTAAGATAGAGATTAGCACTTATAAACCTATTGGAAATAAGTTGTCTCTCTTGGTCTTACTAAACCTCTTGAGACTTTTAAATTTATTTTTAAAAGTTGATGTAGCACAATTTCACAAATTTCAAATCAATTTTTCAAGGTCCAGTTGCTCACGATCCTGATATAGAATCAAAATGTTAATTGTACTGAATTATTGCCTCATTTGTAGGTACAGTTTAAACATTAATAGAAATTATGTTCACCCTGCTTGTTTCATCTTTAGCCCCTTTTTTAGTCTACGATCAACAGTAACTGAAGAAATCATTGAACAATGAAATCTGCCCATCCACCTAAGGATACTTTTTTTTGGCTTATATTGCTTGCTTGGTTTATTTTTCCCCCTATTAATTTTGCATTCCTGGTTCGGACAAATTGATCTGTTATTGAAAGAAACATATTTAGTCATTGGAAAACTTCATATATCAAATAGTTCCTTGATTCAGACAAATCTCTGTTAGATTTGGATATTTCCAAATCTAAGTTATTTTGATTAAGAGTTATTTAAGATTAAGGTTATTTAAGTTTTGTGATTTTTAATTTGCTTTTATTTATTTACAGAAACATCAGTGATCTTAGATTTATGCGAATTTTAACGGATGTAGCAAATATCTTATTAGGTAAGTATTTTTACATACAGTACATGAATGAGTAGGCTGAATAGCCTTTAGAAATATATTCAGTATATTGTTATAGTTTTTGCAGTTAAGAATTAAAAAAAAAAAAATGAATGCTTGGTTGAAAGATATATTCATTTATAGAATTGTTTAAAGATTTAATAGTAAAATATTTTTGGTAAATGCATGACTAAACATACCCCCCCCCCGTTCTCAGTGCTGTTAAAACTTGGTCAGATGATTGGTTTTTAGAAGATACTAAACATCCCTAGACATGTAGATCACAGTGGGTTTATCCTCGCATCCTAAACTTGAATGTCAGAGAAAACTTTTTCTGTTTGAAATTTACAATAAAGTAGGACTATTCAAAATGCTAATAATGTGCAACTGTTGGCTTCATTTGACAGCAAGAAGTTTAGCCACCTCGTGTGTTGCTACTTTGATTACGATATGACACTGTAGATTGAGACTTGTCTCATTTCATGTGATGATATTTTGTACATTGGCATTTTAAAATTATGTAAAGCTCCTGTTGTCCTCATTGAAGATACAACATTGGAATAGGTTTAAATCAAATAGAAAACTGAACGTATGAGAACATTTTGTAAATATTACCTGGAAGGCTATTGAAGTAAGAAATTGGCTTTTCCTAATTTCTTTGAGTATTCTGCCATAGAAAGATCTACTTTCTTAACTTTTTTTTAATTATCAAAGGTCATATCATTCTTGCCTGGGATATAAAGTAGATGATTTCCTTTTGCTTTCTGTAGGGCCAATTTGGTTAGAAATGAAATAGAAATTCAAGGAAAAGCTCCTCTTTTTCAATATCAGATGTATTGTGTAGACTAATATTACCCTCAAACAATATTAGAACTTGAATGTTATGTAATTTAAACTTTTAAAGAGCTAATGAATTAAAACTATAAGGCATAATTTCTTCTTTATTAAAGTACCCTTTAATTATGCTTCATAGTTTAATTTTGTATTGAATATTTTGATTTCTTTTACTAATATTTTGAGAATAATCTCATTTGTAGTTTTTATTAACTTTCATTAATGATTAACAAGCACAGATACCATACACATATAATAAAATTGGAAATATGAAAAGAAGAAAAAAAATTTCTTTATTGCTATAGCCCAGTATAATTAAAAAATTAAGGGTACTTTATGAGTGAAATATATATATTTTTTAAATATTAATATTCACAACACATACACTGTACATAAAAAGTTGAACTTATTAAAACTTGAATAAAGAACAATCTATTGAAATTTATGATAAAAATTTTAAATCTTAGGTAAAGTTTGGAAAACAACATATTAATGTTGAATTATGAAAATTAGATATTCTGTCATATCAGAAATATACAGAAGATTCCCTATTAAATGTGAGGTTTCTGTAATATGCCTTTTTCATCAGATCAGTACATAAAATCATTCCAGAACAGCCAGTTCAGTGATTATATCTTGGAATGCACATCAAGAGAACATTCAAAACTGTAGAGCCAGTGATGGATCTGATCATACTATGTTGAATGTGTCCAGATTCCTTTGTATTCACCACTCTGGCTTTGTTTCACAGCTTTGAGAAAACAAAAGTCATTCGAGTCCACATGACCACTATGTTGACCTGCTTTCTCAGAAAAATAGAGCAACAACAGAATCAATTTTTGTTTCTGACCATACTTTAGCCAAAGGAAAACAGTGTCGATCTCACAACTTCACAGGGCTAGTTTGCATGCCTATTTATCTGCAGTAGTGTTCAGTTAATTACGATATGGATAGGCTCAGTTGAAATGGTGTCGGTCTTCACAGACATGTCCATAGTAGAATAGTGACCTTTTCACAGATTATTTTTTTTCTGCAGTTTTAATTTTTAATGCAATATTGAAATTACTATTACTGAAGAAATTTCGGAATTTGTGTTAAGCATCATTGTGAGAATTATTTTTTTGATGAGAGATCTAAACTGTGATCACTAGGTTTTCTTTGGATTAACATGCTTATTAACGAAATCCAAAAGTGATCAATTCTAAATAATATACAAATACCTTTTGATAGGCAGTGGAATAATAATAAATCTTGGAATTAAAAAAATAATAAATAAATAACCATTATATGTCTAGTTTGTTTACATTCAGAAAATAATTCAAAAAGGCTGCTTTATAAGTATACTCTTTGTTTCTTAAGATTTTAAAACTAAAATAGCTATAACTCTTCATCTTGTACAGTTTCCAACCCCAGGCTGGGTCTGTTTGGAACACAAGCCTCTCCATCTAGTCCTTTCTTCCCACCACCTCTCCATTGTCACTCGGATCCAGTCCTCCCCTCTCATCCGGACACATTCCTCTGATTTATATATATAAATGACATTCTTTTACATAATTTGTAATTTCTGATGTTATTGTAAACAAAATTCCTTAAATGGTTAAGAAGGCATTAACAGTAAATTTAAAGTAATTTACAGTAGAGCCCCGATTATCCGTGGTGCAGATTACTGCAAGTGCCACGAAAAATTTTTTTAATTACAAACCTAAAAAAAAAAACAATTTTAATCCAAGCCAACAACAGGGAAAGTACAATAGGCCCTACAGTGCGAAGGTCGAAAATTACTGACAGGTTTATTGTGCATCATAATCCTATAGGCCTTCTCGGAATTTGTGGATGAGTGGCATGCTCTTGCTCTGCAGAAAGGTTTCTGCTGTACTGTACATATTTTAAAAGTTTTGCATATTATGTTTTTTGTATAATAAAACTTAGTTTTTATGCTGAAATATTTTTTTTCGTGTTTACACCTCATTTTTAGTCTTTCGGGTTATCCGCGATATTTACTATCCGCGGTACCCTTGCCACCCAATTCCATGGATAATCGGGGCTCTACTGTATTTTAACAATTGTCTATGACTTTGTAGAAGCTTCTTTCTCTACTGGTCACTGCTGCGATATTTGCGCAGAACGCATACTTAAAGAACAGAGTGCACAAAATGAGTATAGCAGATTTTGTGTATATTTTAAAAATATTTAATAACTGAAACATATGATGTGATAAGCAATATATACAAATGTAATGAGGAGTGTGATCACTACTTCCTTTCTATCAAATAACAACAATGCATCTTTCTTAAATTTCTGAACTAGCATAATAAATACTTTTAACTTTCAATATACAATAATGAATTCTTTTTCTATACATACAACTATAACATATTGATCCTATTATAGGAATAACTAAATACAATGTTTAATTACTTATATATAAGCTATGGTCTTTCACCTGTATGACTTTAGAATTATATAGCTTAATAAGTCCTACTACAATTGCACGCTTAGGCAATCTAATTACTTTACATAAATACTAATGTTCATTTAAGTTATAGTTAGCACTGCACTATATGGTTTTTCACCGATGTGGAAAAATATAAATGTACTAGTTTCTTTCTAGCTAATTTAATAATAATTCAGGTAAGTATAATGAAACTAATCTTTCTAGTAATCAGTATTCACCCTCTACTTCGCTAATCCTCAATATTAACAATTCACTATCGCATAGCATTCTTGTAAATAGAAAATTCTCTTCTATACATATATTTGTACTTCTTAAATTTTCGCCTCGAGTAAATAATAGAACAAATCAACTTACAGTTGGTGACTTCAATGACGCATCTGCTTGTTGTCTCCTTACCTCTCTTGATGGAAGCACAATTTCAGAATCAATACACTTCTCATAAGCGCTTGGGTTTCCGTTTGAAACCTTTAGATAATATAAGTCACACTTTAACTTTCGCTGTAAATCTTCGATAGCTCACAAGGTGTTGGCTTCTCACCTTATGTATCAAATAGCTTCAAGTTGAATGATACGGAAATACTTGTACTCAATAAGAATACTATTTCAGTTCTTCTGAATATCCGATAACTTCGGAAACTGCGATGGTTTCTTCTTTTCGGAATGACTACTAGACGAATCGGCCTCTCCTGACGTACCCCGTTCCCTACGATAGCAGAATGGGTCTTCCTTCGTCTTCTCGATTCAGAACTTGCTTCCGTTTGAATAATAATCTTTTATTCTTAGCGTATGACTTCTATATAACAGCAATTAAATACTCGGACTTCTATTTTCTTATTAGAATTTCTAATTGAAACTTACAGTAGCAGTTTGTGGCTTAAGCTGAGATATAACGTCTTCCTATTTAGCGGCTTCGTTTCACTTCGTCCCTTAGTTCGAATGAACTCGCCTTACTTCACGGTTTAGCCTTCAATTAACTTTCTTCAGTAATTCAGCTTTATTCTTCTTAATTCGTCTGGTTCTTCATTTCGATATTCGTATCCATAATATCCTTACGATAGAGGTTAAATTTCCTCATAATTCTCGGTTGCCAACGCAAGCCTAGCGCGGACCATTACTTCAAGGAGACGACTTAAATACTTGCTTCCCCGTTGGATACACATTTAGAGTTCCCGCTCAACCTTAGAGCGTTCGATTGGATTAGAGCCATCCAATTCGATTGACTTCCAGACTTCAACTGCACTGCCACCACCGAAAGACTCAACTCACTAATCACACGTTGAGTGACTCGACGTCATCAAAATAATTTGCATATTTAAATCATAACCAATTAAATTGGTTCTCAGTCAAAATATAAAAAAATAAAATAAATTTATTTTCAAGCAAATATTTTTTTTTCTTAATTTAAAACTACAACTCAATTTTAAATTATTGCTTGGGGAGAAAAATAATTTAATATTGTCAACAGTCACTAAAAAAAAAAAAAAGGCTTGACATTATGAGAGCTGTAAAGGAAATTAAATGAAACTGCAGAAAATATTTAATTAATAGCAAGGCAATTTCCCTATCCCTGTCAATATATCAAACTTCATGCTAATAGATTGCATGACTTGTATCATTGTGGGCTATAAATAATAGAAATTTAGACATTGCCATTTAAAGAATTCTTAATTTTAACCTTATTTACTTTGTTTTTTTATTATCACTTATATTGTTGCTGAGACTGCACAACATTGTAGCACAGGCTAAGCAGTTTCTAAATCATTTTTTAGTTACTTCAAATTAACAACCCTGATGATTACAGTTTTATTTTTATTTATTACAGATCTATATTTATCTGATGTTGCCGAGAACCATCAGTTGATCAAAATGCTAGTATTACTACAAAGAAAAATTCGGAAAGAAATAAGCTACATGAAAGAGACTTTGGTTCTTAAAGGAACTATTGAAATTTTATTTGCTGGTTATAGCAATGTACAGAATCAACCTGAATCTTTTCACAATGGTGATTAATAGTTTTTACTGTGTATGAAATTAATTATTTTTTTAAGCCCATTTGTTTCTATTAATTTTAATAGGGCTATAGGAATTTTGAGTCCAATAAAATTATTGTTTACTAATTGCTTTAATATTAAATATAAAAACTCCAGTAACTTTTATGTTTGAATTGAATTTGCCATGCTTAACTCTTCCCCTTAAAAAAAAAAAAAAATCTGAGAAATTAAGTTTTAAATAAGATTATGAACTTTCAAACTTCATTAAAATAAATAGCACAACGTTGTTTAACAAAAAAACAAACAAACAGATTTAACAGATTTTGTCAATTATTTGTATTTCTGAAAGATTACAATGCACTAAATTATATATATATATATATTTATATATAAAAGCTTTATTTTTATAATTCAAAGATTGGAAAGAAATACATTCATTCACTAAAATAATGTGAACCTCCAGGTTTATGATAAAACCTGCCAAAAAATAATACAAATAAAAATTTATGATTTCAATTTATTTTTATAAGTTATTTTTGGTCTTAGTGTCCTAGACAAGTCATGAACCTTGTTCTCCCAAATTATTATTATTAATAATAATGACTGAATATGCATTCTTTTTCACAATAAAGTAAATAAAACTTATCAAGAAGTTTTCAATTTTATTTACTTTATATCTGATAATGCTACCTGTAGATAATGATATTATAGGCATATATAAAATCTTTCCAAACTGAAATATCATTGAGATGTTTATTTGGTTTAATGGTTCAAGAGCAGCAAGGAATATACTTTACTAAGAAGCTTTGGGGAATTAGCTGCAATGCAGTGAATACTCCAAAGATATAATTTTGACTCATTTTTTTTTTATCTGCTCATATTCATTTAGCATGAACTTCTATTCATTTCTTTTTTGTTAAAACAAATTATTTCTTTTAATTGCTCATTTGATTTGAGAAAAAAATGTATAAATGTATAAAACAAAATTTCTTTGAATTTATGAAAAGAGAAAGCTTGTGACCTTATTTCTATTTTTGTGCACACTATCATTCTTATTAAATCAGGAGCACTAATACCCATGACTACAACATATGTAGCACAAATACTGCTTAATAAAATTATTTAGCACTTCATATTGTTCTATTATCAAACTTCTATTGCATTCGTAATTGCATTCTTATTATTAGTAGTGAAAATGCTGTAAAATTAAAAAAGTATGTGGAAAAATAATCAAATTTTGCTTAAACCACTGTCTGTATTTATAAACTGTTCATGAATATTAGCATTTTTAAAATACTGAAAATCAGCTCCAACTGCACTGGATAAGAGTGTCTGAATATTTCTTTCTTCGCCTTCACAAAATATGTAACCATTAGCTCTGTCAACAGCTTTTAAAACTTCATAAACACTTTTCTTGTCCTGAAATTAAAAATAATTATTACGAGCAATCAAAATGAATTCATACTCGTTTGTTTCATTATGATAAACCAACATTCACAAATCAATAAATGATATTTCCTTGCAATCAAAAATTTGCTAATGGATTAAAGGAGTGATAAAAAAATATTGAAATTATATACATAATACAAGGATGAGCCCAAGATAAAAATGTAATTCAACATGTTCATTTTATACTGTCAGATGAAGTAGAAAGAAAAGCTCATTTCAATAATTGCTGCCGAGCATCTTAAGAATATTAAGAAATGAGTAGTACATCAATCAGACTTAAGTATTAAAAAGATTACAGAAACTGTCTTAATGGTGATGTCAGCGACTGAGAATCAAGTGCATTTGACTATTATCTCTTAAAATTTTGAGGATACAAAGTAAAACTACAGAGGATTATGAGGATATGCTAAATCAGAATAGCTTATGCCCTCCAACCAAGCAGACCTATAATAATATGGAATAATTTTAAAATTTACTTTACAAGTTTTTATAGTGTGTTTTACCTTATCTTATGATTGGAAAAAAAAAGCATACATTTTTCTAGTTCCTTACAACTGAGGAAAGACTGAAAATTTTCAGAATGACTAAAGAATCTCAGTTTTTGGCTTAAATAGGGTAAACTAGGGAAAATAGGACATGGGGATTTGTATAAGAAATAACACAAGTGGAATGAAAGAAATACAAATGCAAAGGGTGTCATTCATGTCAATTCAACACACATGAAAACTGATCTCATCATCCCTGATTTGAATAAAATTCGATATGCTTGTAAGGTTAACACTTTCAGGTCACACCCTTCGCTCCCCTGCTTTTCCCCACAGGTTGGGCTATTTTTGCAAATTTTCAAAATGCAATTATCACAAACACAAGCATAATTGGAAACTGACTTTGGATCAGTGATAAAAAACTCATCTTTGTCTTCAAAATGGTTTATTAGATTTTGTTGTAAGTATTATAATAAATAAGAACTTTAGTTACAAAGAAGGGTAAAAATTACGACGAAAAAAAAGTTTCATGCGCTATCTCTATTAGGAAAAACTTACAGAATATTACAAAACAGAAAAAAATATTACTAAATAATATGAAATGATAATATAATTATAACCATATAAAGTATAAACAATATAAAAATTTAGCCATTTCCAAATGCTTTGAAAACAGACACAGTGCTCCACTTCTGTGACTTCCGTTGGGATTCTGCAAGATATTACCAACAATAAACCCCATCTATTGATGTATTTTTGAACTACAATAGTATACATACATTCATGAGTCGTCACCACTCAGATAAATGCCTTCAAAAGGGAGGCAAAACAATGGGAAAGTCGCGCTTGGAGAACTGCCGAGCAATAATTTAGCGAACCTACAAGCAGTGACTTGAAAATGTTAAAGCAAGAAACTAGAACATGTCTGACAGGTTCTACAAAGATAGTTCCGTTAAAAATGTCGAATAAACATAGGATCGGAAATCCGTTGCTTTAACCCATTAGCGACCAGCATCCTATTTATAGGACATTTAAATTTCATGCCTGTCCATGCAACAATAGATACCTCCTGGTTTATCTCTGCATTCACTCATGTAGCAACAATGCCTGGCTACAATTCTAGGCATTTTTGCACCTCGGCTTCTCAGTCTGTGCTTAGCAGTCGATGAGTCAATATTAGTGATTTGTGATCAGTGTACAGGATATTGCATTTTTCATTTCTAGGAATCCTAATTGAAGGGTAAGTTAATTAGTCTGCTTTTTTTCTAAATGTTAACTACCTACTGATATACTGTATAAAATTCATAATGAATACTAATATTCTTCTAATAGAAAATTGGAGTCGAACACATGGTGTCCTACGAATAGGACGCTGGACGGTTATAGAACCTAATTCTATTTTCATTTCTTCTCAGTTTTCCAATATGTATCCGTGGAATATTTTTAAGACTGCTCAAGAGACTTTATCTCCTTAGAAAGCAAGTATTCTAGAGGCGGACATTATCGCATTACCACCTGATATTGCTATAATTTTGATCTTGATTGCAGCAAGAATGTCTCCAATTCTCAACATGATTCAACCTTGAGAGAATAGGAACTCTAGTGGTGAAAAGAATGATGGATCCTGTTGTAGACACAAACAGTCATGCTATATTTTTTGATAATTTCTTTAGTTCCTATAAGCTGTTTCTAGAACTTCAAGAATTAGGATTCTGTGCCACTGGTGCAATAAGACAGAACAGGACTACTCATTGTCGTCTTGAATCTGTTAAGATCTTGACAAAGAGACAAGAGGGTATTATGATTCCTACTTTGACACAATCAAATCACCATGGTAAGATGGAACGACAACACCTGTATTACATTTGCAACAAATTTTGATTTTGTCGAGCCTCTGGAGTCAGTTTCTAGACGGGTAAAGGGACAAAAAGAAGAGATGCTCATCCAATAGCCTTACCTAATCAATCAAAAAGTTAAAAAGTATCCCACTTACAGGCCTACAAAGGCCTATGGGGTGGCTGGAGGGTAGGCTCCAGCATTCACGACCTAACGGGACGAATTGAGGTCGGGGGGGTCAGCCCGACGCCCGCCCGCCTTTAACTCCCGGGAAAGAAACCCGGTACCCATTCTAGAGAGGGCTGGGTAGACCCTAGGACCCGTTTGAAGGAGAAAGGAGCGTGGAAAAATTCCCGCACTCCGCCGAGGCCGGGAACCGAACCCGCCACCTCCAACCCGCAGCCAAGCGCCCTAACCCACTCGGCTACCGGGCCCACTCCTAATCAATCAGTTCAACAAATATATGGAGGTGTAGACCACCACGATTGGCATTTGGAAAAAATATATGATTGTAATCCATGGGGAAAAATAGTACTGGCCAATATTCATTAGGATTCTGGACATGGCCGTGATCGACACAAATATACTTTTCAACAAAGTATCTAAAGAGGCCAAAAGTGTCAAGGTTATTCAAAGATACACTGTTGTCTCTTATCTGAAAATTGGACAGAATGGAAGCAGAAGCACTGGTATACCAATGTCTATGCAGACCTCAAGGAAAAAAGTACTGGATGGTGTGAGACTGGATAGGAGAGGTCATATTATTGGCAAAAGAGAGAAGCAGAGAAGATGCCAGTTCCAAAATTGCTAGAGGAAGCCTCTCACATTTTTTACTAAGTGTGATGTGATTTCATGTCCTACATGCTTTCCTATATTTCATAAATGAGTTGACTTTTCCTTGTATTTGAAGAGTTCAAAATTCATTTTGTATTGTGAAAGTTCAAATAACTTACTTTTAGTTTTCAATTGAGTATTTTAATATTTCTTATTTTTATATGTCAAAAAAATAACCCATATACAAATGCGGAAAAAAAATTAATGCTGGAAAGATAGGTGAAGAAGAAATCAACCAGTTTCTGTATAGGAAACTGCAAACGCCCAGTGTCCTATTTATAGGACAGTGATATTTTGCACTTATGTTAATGGGAATTGATTTAAACTTCAGCAATATGTTATTCTAGATGTTTTAAACATGGTGTTGTAATTTTTTTGAAAAAATTTGAAGTTTTAATTAATTTGGGCATTAATGGGTTAAATATCTATAGTGAAAACAGGACTGTTTAATGACTTGGATGGTGAACAATGTGTTATGTAAAGCCTTGTACACACCAAGGGACAAAGTCGCGGGCTGTTCCACGACTGTTGTGATACATTTTTCTCGTGTTCCAGGACTGTCGCAATACAAAAGTCGCAAGTCTCATGTTCCCCAATGAAACGGGGAACACGAGACAATATTGCGCGACATTTCATAGTCTGTACATGTTTCGAGACTTCCGAGTCAGTTTCTACTTGTCCGCTATTGAAACAACATTAAAAATAATCGAAGATTTTCAGGCCCTTCCATGTCTTTGGGATATCACAAGTCTAGATTATAAAAACAGAAATAAAAGGAGGGATGCTATGGAGCATCTGGCCCAAAAATTTCTGAAACCCATGCCATCTTCCAGTTTTAATTTTTCAGAAGATTCATAGCAACAGTAATGTCTCCCGAAAATAAAGTTCTCCTCCAGTACTGTTTAGGTTTACGATTTTTCCTTTTTAACAACATTAAATTATTTAAGCACAAATTAAATGCACAGAGAGCAATCTGTTGGGACATTGCATTCTGGTATCTGTAGTGCAACTGGCTGTTAGGTGTGGACGCACGACATTGTATAGCGACAGTCTAGAGACAATGTATCGCAACTGTCCCGAGACACGTGTTCCGCGACTTTGTCCCTTGGTGTGTACTAGCCTTAACTGTTTTGTTTGTTTCAACATCCATGCTCACAGTGAATGGTGCAAGGATAGACACTGTTATAAGCTTTCACCAAAGTTTATTTGTGAATGTACTTGAAATGTGCTATTAAAAATCCAAAGAAAAAATTTGCTTTTGTTCATTTTTTTTCATAAAATGTACAGAGTTGCATAACTGCTATGTAATTATTTTCTGAAATGGCAGACATGCATTTGATGTATGGATTGGCTCATGGAAATGGACATGAAGCATGTCAGCTACAACAAGAAATTTCTCAGTAGGTGCAAAACTCACCACACAACATTTATTGCCATACATTGACACTTCAGAGAAAGGGACAAACTGTATGACCAAAAATTATTTCAACATTCAAAAGATAAAATCGAATTCTTGATGTGGTAGCTGCTTGATGAATAAGTAGTAGGACAACAGCAAGAACAGAAGGGATTTCACATACTACAGTTTGGAAGATACTTCATGAGGAGCTATTGTACCCCTATCATTTTCAGTTTGTCCAAGGGAATATTGCCGTTAATTACTTTCCTTTATGGCTGCAGTTCTGTTATTGGTTTCTTGCTCACTATGTAGATACTATTAACTTTGCATCTGTAATTTTATTCACGTATGAACACACATTTCTGTATCAGTTGTTACCTGTTTGTACAGTGATATGTTCATTAAGGTTGCAATAAAAATTAGAAACCTTTTTTCTTTGTAATTTTTGACATGTTATATACAATATATGTGCACAGTATCATTACTATATGCTTTGGTTATGTACAGTATTATGTGCACATTAATACATCATCCACCTAATGATGCATTTCTGACCCTATGTTTATTGAACATTTTTACTGATTTTTCTTTGTAGAATCTGTCACTAACGTTTGTCGATACCTTTAAAAACCACCCTATTTTCTTCTCTAGATCTCATTATTGAAGATATTTCAGAAGTTACTGCACTTCAAAGTTGCCAATTTTTATGGAAGTTTGTCTATTCTTGGTTTAAAAACACATGTAACTTTAACCCTAATTAACACAGAAACTCAGTCAAAACATTGTTGTAAAGCTGAGGCTTTCCGATTAAATGCAATATTTGAACAGATCAGTGAAAATGAAAATTTGGCCTTTGGCCTTGAATAAAAAAACAAATAAACAAGCTGAATGCTTCAACTTGTTTGAAGTGATGATATAAATATTGTTGTCCATTTAACACAGTTTCATGATTGGTTGTCCATGGCATATTGAGACAGAAATTTTAATTGACAGTAGAAATACAAGAACTGCCTCTTTTCTGAGGGTAATTATAAACTTGATTTACTGCATAGTTTAATGACTGGAAATTCAGAGTATAATTAACAAGTTTATATATATATATATATATATATATATATATATATATATATATATATATATATATATATTTACAATTTGTAGTGTTTTTACAAGTGCAGAAAATAAAAATAAAAAATTAATAAAAAAGTCATAATTTCTGAGGGTATGAAGTATATATGTCACATGCTTCATATATACCCTGTACCATCGGTATTCTTCTTATCATTGAGGTTTATTCTATTTTTACTTCCGTTAGTTTTAAAAGGCCTGCACCAATGTTTTTGTAATAAATACTATCTATCACACAACAACTCCTTGACATTTTTCAGTTCAAGTTTTGACTGCCAAGATTTATGACAATGTATACTATCTAAATCATGTACAGAAAATTTAATCTTAATACTTTTTTTTTGGTTATTTTTTTATATAAGCACATTAAATCTTCAATTCAACTGAATTTATAATTAATAAATTATGCAACACTTAAAACAAAATTATCATTATTCTACATACATTATCCATTTTCTACATAAGAAAATGGAAAATTCACACATTCTACTTTGGATTTAAAAATTTCTTTCTCACTATTCCAAAAGCAACTCATCATGAAAGTCAGTAATATGGGTAACACTGTTATACCATCATTTCATGTAAATTAAAGGATATATGTTTTTTGTGATGCAAGGTCAAAAGTCAAAATTTCAGTTTCGTTGATTGGATCAAGTATTGCATATCATCTGAAAGCTCCATCCCAAGAACTTGACAATGGTGCTTCAATTACGTCCTATTAACTAAAGCCAATTACAAATATTTTCAACTAAGAATCCAGAATAGACAAAATTCTGGAACTAAGACACTTAGAAAAGAAAAAAAAAATAAGTATTAATACCAAACTCTACAAGCATATCCAATTTCATTAAAATCAGAGATGAGAGATCAATTCTCTTGTAGATTTGATATAGAACGAAACAGAGCAAAATATTAAGAATGAACAAAATGTGCTTACAGTTACATTACTTTGAGGTACGCAGAAATAAGAATCGTGGACTGAAAGAGATAATATGAAAAAAAAAAAAAAAAAAAAAAAAAGATGTAGATTTGAAAGAATAACCCAAAATTCTTCATGGAATCTATCATCATCTCTGGAATATATTAAGCTAAAGATTCTTCAGAAAGTTCTTTGATTCTTCAATAAAGAATTGTTTAGAGTTCTCAAGAAAAAAAGGGCCATATGTAAATCAATGGAGAATATTTTTTTACATTTTTTTCCTTGCTTTTTTTTTTTTTTTAACACTAGGAGCTGAGAGTTAAAAGAAGTTGAAGGTGTTGTCAAAACTCTTAATGTAAATGGCTCTAGCAGGATCAATCTTTTGAATCATCTGAGATAATAAATATCTTACCTGAATATTCAGAAGTAAATATGAAACTAGACTGTAATCTTCAACAAGTCCAATTAATGCTTCATTTAATTTTTTATATTTTTTGGTGAAAGGATCATCCTATTGTGTAAAGAAAAAAAAAAGTATTAGGGCTTAAATTAATAACCATGGAAGTTGTTTTTTTTTTTTTTTTTTTTCTATTTTCTAAAACAAGGACATCTGAATACAGCATATTTTTATTATGCAGTTATTAATATATGAAGAGTGTTTAAAAATGAAGCAAAATGTTATAAAGATGGAAAATGATTTTCTATGATTTTACATTTCTTTAGAAACCATAAACATTCTATGGTTTAATAGGGCTTCTCTGAATTGTTCAATATTAACTTATACCTTATGTTTGGACAAGTTGAAATCTAAAATCACACCAAACAATTCTGAGATATAAACTCAAAAAACAACTTTTATTATTTTTATGAATCAAAATAAAAAAAAATTGGAACAGAATTCGTAAAATACAACTGAAGCAATCAGGGAAGTAAAATAGTCATTTTTGTAGAAAGGATGTCTATAGAAGGTATGACTGAATATTATTCAAATTATAACAGGGACTACCATCATCTGAAAGAACACCTCTTTGAGAGTTTTACTCAACACAAATGCAAGAAATTAATTCTGTTTTTTATTTCTATAGTTTGATGCAGATGCAAAATGGCTGCTCTGTAATAAGCTTATTACATAAGTCCAATGAAGTCACTATGATGAGTCAGATGAGTTAATTGTCTCAAACTGAATAGGTTCTACATTCTGAATTTTGTGAGAATTTAAATTGCTGACAATGGCACACTGTTGTCCGGCATATGTTTCCATGATGGAAATGTTTTAGAGGCTGAAGGTTAACATTTTCTTAGGATCTGACAAGTGATAATATTTATGAACCTTTCTTTTTTTGTAAGAAAAAAAGAGGGAAAAAACCATCAAGAACATGTTCTATTAAGATTTATAGCTAATGTCTCAACTACTTATGATTAACCAATTGTTATGCTTAACAAGATAAGGATTACCCATCATTCAGCCTGAAATCATAATATTCTTGAATAGCAGTTGCCTGAAAATCTGCCATCACCAACTCCATGTTTAACCTCAATCTATTTCTTTCTATCAACTTTTGTGAAGAATGAAATTTACACCAATTAAGTACTGGATGACTTAAAGGATAAGACTGATTTCTCAAATATTATGGAATATTTGAGTCTGGAATTGAGTATTAGTTTGATGTCTGCAGGATAACAGATGGAGTCATACATTAAACTGTACTAGGCAGGAAAACAAACTTTTTGAGACTTTTTGAAACTTCAGGCCTGATTATTGTGTGATAATTATTTTTAGAATAATAAACATAAATAAAATTTAAATGACACTAAGTCATGTAGACATCAAAATATGTTTTAACATATTTTTTAAAACACAAAAAAATTAAAAGTTAAAAATATAGCAAGTGGAAATTCTTGCTATACATGAATTTAAAGGTAAACAACATCCTTTTGGCAAATAATGTAACTACTTTCTAAAGTGGTGAGAACTAAGTAACTTCATCCAAATGGTGGCAAGATCTGAAAGTACCAAAAGCTTATTGCAACCAAAATAGTTTTTGTTACAACAATTTGGATTTTGAATATTAATTTGTGAAATATAGGAAAAAATATTATATAGAAGTTACAGTAGAACTGCTTTCATGATGTATTTAAGACATGCATGTTTTAAAAATAATACACTTATGTTTTGTACATTCCAGTAGGAATTATTTAAGATTGACAGAACATTTGTACAAATAAATAATGCTAATATGGAATGTTACATTTTTTTGTTTTAAGAACATGCACATCATTTAATAGAAGAAACAGAGTCCAATGGACGTCCTCAAGCATAATCACTTTGAAGTAGGAATGGCCTAAGACTGGAGTTATAAATGGAAAGCTCCTTTAATTAGGGAAGAAGCCGATAATCTCAATTACCATCCAAAATGTATTTATATGCCAATTTTACATGGCTAATAAGTTTAAAAACAGTCTAATAGAGCTTTATCATAAAATTTCAGCTAAAAAAATATTGTCTTTTAAAACTTTAAGATAATGATGTCTATTCTTTTGATCATATACTCCACATCTCTCAATTTCTTTTTTGCACTATTTTTAAAAAACTATTTTAACCCTTATGGAAGTATAAGACATTGTTTCAATTTTTTTTTCTTTCCTTTCTTTTTGACAAAGCTTTTACTTCATTACCAAGGGTATCAAGTTGCAGATATTCATTTCTAACAAGGTACCTTCACATTTCCACAAAGCTCTTACAAAAAGAGATTAACCTAGTCTGTATAATCATGAAAGAGGGAAGCTTTATCAGTCAAGCCATCAATTTCAGTCATTTGTTCCTAGGCATGATGTGAGTTCATTCCTTACAAACAAAAAAGAAAATTTTCTTTTATCCTAGGGACATTGGTTGCAATTTAAAATTAAATTTATTCTTATTATTTTGTTTAATGCTCCAAATTAATCAATTAAGATATTAATAAAACACTGAGCTTCAGTTTAAAGAATCTTAAATAAAGGATTCTTCAATAACTTAATGTTAAATATATTAATGTAACCCAAAAATATACTTGAGCAGAAAAATCGCACAGTTGCATTTTTTTACTTTTTTTTATTTTCCTCTCGATTCACAATTTTTTTTTAATCAAAATAATGTCAATCGTCATTAGATCATTTCATCACCTATCCAATGATAGCACTTAAGTGTGTATTGTCCCTTCAAAACCAAGACAATAACAACAATAGAACATCATCCCAAATTGATAAAATCGATGAAAAATCGAATGAGAGCCGTAATTACGGCTAGAGGGAATACCCGTTATTAATAAAGATTGTTTTACAAATGTTTGTATTGAATTTTGTTATAATCACCATTTCCCAGGCTGTAAGAAAACAAGGTTTTCTGGTAAGCTAGGAGATTCCTCCAAAAAGTACTCTGCTGACACGCAATAGAGACTTATGTGATATCACTGGATAGGTGATGAAACAATCTTTAAATTGACATTATTTTGATTCAAAAAAATTGTGAATCGTGAGGAAAATAAAACAAAAAGTAAAGAAATGCAACTGTGCGATTTTTCTGCTCTCAAATGTATTTAATTTAGAAATTCATCTTAACAAATCTACTTCTGGTTCCAGTTTTTTTTTTTTGTCATATTTTTTGAAAAGAATCGTGTATACAAACTTGATCTGGATTTTTTAAAAATTTTATGTTTGCATATTTTAAAATTAATCATTCATCTTTCTTCCCTCCTACCTGATGTAATTTTACTTTATATGGTTTGTAGGTATGTTTCTTTGTGTTAAAATTTATTATATTCTACCTAAAGGAATATCTGAACTAATTCTTTATATCTGAACATTTAAATGGATTAAGATAATAACTAGAAGCTTGTATGTACAAGCTCAGATTATTTCTAGTTTAAATTAAATCATGATGAATTCTGTAGAAGAAAGAGAAAGATATTTCTTTTCCTCAAAATATGCAATCTGAAGAAGTTTTCCATTAAGGAAAACTATATATCGTTGATTAAAGAAGATTTTGTTTATGTATGCTGCAAATTGTAGCATAAGTTCAATTTATTAAGATAATAACTTGTACACTCATGAAATTAATTTCTGAATTAGAAAAAAAAATTAAAACAAGTATAATAACGATTAAGAGACATAAATATATTATGAATAGGAATAGCAGTGGAACCTCCATGAATATAAACTAAAAACAT
>JAFIDM010009631.1:160659629-160691029 GCA_023159025.1 Thereuonema tuberculata | reverse complement strand
TCAAATGAATTTCTTACGGCATCAAAATAAAGAAAAAGTGCCTAAAATATATTATTATTTAGATTTTTTCTGGCTATATCTCAATCATTTATCTAATCAACTTTGCAATGTTGTATAACTAAAAACAAATAACATTTCTACAGAAAGAAAAGTAAATGTTTGGCTAAAGTCTAGTATCCGGCACCCCTCGTATGGCCTTCGAAACATCTTTCATGCTAATGAGGTCCGTAGGACCGAATCGTTTATTCCAATTAGCTGTAGGTTAGGTTAGATTAGGTCTGCTGAGCTGCAGGATGTATGTATTGGTAAATTTGGAAACAATTTTGGCCCTTTCAAAATTTTTTCCCATTCATTAGCCTTCCAAACAGATTTCATCCGATCGACTTCCGGTCAACCGGGGTGCCGTTAACTAGACTTTTACCAAATGTTTTTATTTATTAATAAAAATGCATATATTACTTTGAAAGTGAAAATAGGACTTTGATTTATGTAGAATCATTCAAAATGTAAACATAAAATTGAACATTCACTAATTTAATTAGACAGGATAATCACAAAGGTGGTTGAATGAGAAAGGCAGAGGAATTAGAATTTCGCTGAAAATGCTATGCTTATGGTGAAGGGTAGAAAGCAGAGAATTTTGGTTGCCTAATTAACTTATAAAGATTAAATTTCAACAAGAATTTTTCAGCTAGGAGAACTTGAAATTCAAGAAAACTTAAGGAGATGAATGGAGGGCAAAAAGATATCAATTTGTAACTTTCTTATACATCAGTGGCAAATCCTCCATTTAAGAATTGTAAGCAGTACTTACAATTTCAAAACCAGGGGAATAAAAATGTTTATAAAGAATAATTTTGTTTAACAGCTAATTGCTTCTTAAGCAAAGTTGAAAATGAATTATTTATATTACTTTTATGGTAATTTTTGGCTTTAGTTCAAGAAGGTTTTTTTTTTTTTTTTTCATGAAATAGTTATCCAACTTTCTTTAAACTCCGAATAGGTAAGCCTGGCAACTAGTCACTGGAAGCTTTTGCCAAATTGCTTATAATGTGTCCATAGTGGCCACTGCACCTAAAGTAGGGGTCTCCATATCATATGAATTGTGAAATTGCTAGGGATCTTGTAAAAGTTTTCTTTGCTGCTTTGCACCTGTGTAGAGCTCGAGGGGACTTAGCAGAATTACGACATATGTCATATCCTGAGACTGAATGCTTGATGGTACACAAATTCAAATAAATTTGAAAGATTGATTTGAGCCATTTTTAAAATTTAGTTTTAAGACAATCAGTAGAACATATTAAAACAAAGCAAAATATTTCATAATTTCTGTCATTGGCTCATTCTTTTTAAATCATCAAACAGGTAAAAAAAAAAAACATTTCTGATCTGTTCTACCTACAAGATAACAGTAGATTAATGAAAACTGCTTGAATAAAGACAACAACATTCTACATCTATTAGAATCAAATGCAGAAAAATATAGATGGAGTTTGAATGCTCACATGCTGTGATCCCAAGAAAATTATTAAAAAAATAATATTAGCTTATATTGACAGTTGTTCACCCCTAGCCCTAACCTTATGACCTGATTTTTACTAAAATAAATAGAAATCACCCTTATAAGCACTTAAACCATCTACAAAAGTATTAAAATGTAATTTTAAGTTGAACTATAGCTGTCTGTTCTTTAGTTTGTGCTCATGATCACTTAAAAATTGTATATCCTAGAAAGTTGAAAATTTTGAGGTAGGTGTAGGTGGTTGTTGATTCCTATTGATTATGATAAAAAATGAACCAGTAAAAATCTACAGATCAAGAACATAATTGAATGAACGATCCTTTTTTTTTATGAACAAGCATTTTATAATTGTTTTTAACAACTTTCTATAAGCTTCTATCATGCGAATATTTGAAAGTTGGCATGCCATCTACATTTTATCTCAGTAATACTGGGATAAGTGAAATAGGGAAAAAAATCCACTAAGAGTGAAAGTTTATGCTGATTTAATGTTTTTAATTCATGAGTTTTCTTCAATCTTTGAACATTGTGATTTAATATTCGTAACTTTGAAATATATATGCTTTTCAATCTCTTATAAACTGTTTTCTTTCTTTTTTTTTTCCGGGGGGGGGGGGGGGGGGGGGGGTGGGGGGGGGTTACTTATGAGTGAATGCTTACAAATTTTATTAAGGCATACATTGCCACTGCTATACACTAATAGAAAAAATCCCAGCAAAGGAAGCAATGTATAATGTATTTGAGTTGGTAACAACTGTGTTGAATGATTGAGAAAAATATGAAATTACAATAACATGACAGTGAGAGTCTGATGAATACTAAACTTCATCAAGATGTAGATATTGTGTAGTGACTGCTATTATAATGAATTTGCATGCTGATATTTATACTTTCTCCCTACAGTAGCAATGGGAAAACATAATAATCATGTAATTGCAAAATATTTTTCTTCCAGCTGATCTTTTTATTTCTTAAAACTGATATATAAAATAAGACATTAGTCGTATTAAATATCCATGTCCCAATTATAATAGAAATAGATGCCGTTAGCTCTTTAGAACAAATTTAAGACCCAGAACTATGCCATTTTGTAACTCAAGCAATAGTACAGTGATGTACATTCAATTTTTTTTTTCTTAGAACTTATCTACACCATGTGCAATTAGATTTGGGCTTATCTACGTTTACTGTTAAGAGCTACTTTGTTTAGTGCCAAAACTTTCTGACTGATTAAAACATTTATTTTCATGAACTTTTTACAGATCCTTAATTTTTATTTAAATTTTTAATGAAAAGAAAATGGAACAAATGTTATTGCAACAGATGCATCATTTCCCATCCAGTAAAAAAAACAGTAAAAAAATGATAATAATAATAAAAAAAAAATGCAATATTAGATTACATTTTTTTTCTTTGATTGGATGGTGTATTCTTGTTTTAGGTTGCATGATGCTGTGTAGCAGAAAGTGGTTTGAGTCAAGGAATTTTTTGCAGATTTAATAATTAGAAAAGCAAATGGGCATAAGTTATGAGAAAGCTAAGAAAACAGTCATAATTTTTTTAGAAACTGCTGCCATTGTCTGCTGTGTTAAATATTGTAGATTAGTTATGGTATGAAAAACAATAAGAAAAGCAGGCTTTCATTATTTAACAATTGCATTGCACAAGCTCATTGTGGATTATGGGATTTATTAATAAAGAATGTGTTTTGCAATGCACGTTGATTGGTGTATCTCTTTCTATGGGATTAAGCACATTTAAAGAATAGATATTTAAATATCCAGACAGACAGATCTGGAGTTTCTTGTGTATTTTATTATTAGATATTAAATTACTTACAGCCAAATGATTTAATAGATATTCTAAATTAAGGACTTCTGTGTAAAATTCAAGATTGAATTGCAACTCCGCATTCTTTTCCATAAGATCAGCTTTAGAAAGAATATGAATGTATGGCAGCTCCACTGCAAGAATAAAAGACAATAATAATTCGAATTAATATAAATATGACAATGAAAAACAATTTTATCTTTGCAAATGATTTTTTTTAATTAGTTTTGCTGGAATTATCATTCTTTTTGCTGGAATTATCATTCTTTTTGTTGGAATTATCATTCAATAATGTGGTAAAAACATCCTTTACTATTTATATACATTTTTTTTTAGAAAATTGTATCAACTTTTTTTTTAAATAATTAATTCTATAGAGAATAGTTATTTTACAAATAATTTATTTTTGAGGAAGGAAAATTTCAAAATACTTAAGCTATGAATGCCTTTTTTTGTAAAGAAATCATTTTAAATTCTTACACTGATTTCATGTATGCTTTCATACAAGACTGAAACATTAGAATTAATTCATCTTAGTTCAAAAACTAAGAGTCTATACAAGGAAGATGGAAGAACCTCAGTAAAAGCATAGTGGTAATAAAAGAACAATAAAGCACTGGCAGGGGTAACTAATGCTGTAATGACCTTGTGAACATATTACAAGTGAGAGGAATTCAGCTATAAAGCATGGCATCCCAAATTTTTTTATGTAAAAATAAGCAAATAACGAAAACAAAATATCTGCAATTCTGATCAGATTTCAGTAACTGGTGTCTTGATAGTTCAAATTATGATAGTGCAATTTTTCACATACACACACACACACACACACAAAAATTAGGTAATGTAAGTTGTATATCAGTAGAACATAGCAAGCCACAAGAAAATGTTTGGCAAAGTAAAATTTAGAATTAGGAGAGAGTTCAACTTCCACTAATTTGTAGGGCTTTGATACATCATGTGAACAGTGTAAATAAGATTATTTCTCTATATTAATTACATAATGAATGTCATAATGACCATATTTTTAAAGAAAATGAGATTAGAATATTGTAGACCTAAAAACCATAGACTGCATTTCAAAACTCTGTATTTAAGCAAACCCGTTAAATAAAATATTTATTTTTCTAAGACATTTATCATAAAATCTACAGCATACAGCTGTAAAAATTATACTGTTTTTGTAATTATCTAAGCTATTATATATTTCACTATATATTCAAAATGATGATATGTATATACCATGTCAACTATTTTTTTTAAATATAGCTCAAGTGACCAGTTAGCATTGAGCTGCTATTTGATATCTATAGCTCAGCTTCTCTGCTTCTATGATTTCTGGAGTCAAATAGAAAAAGGCCTCAGAAATTTAATCTAAGCTTTTAACTTAAAAATGCACATTAGTCATAACATTTCAGCACAGCATTTGGAATGTGCAGCAGATATGTCAAGGTCATACAGTATGTAAAAATAAAACAATCAGCCTTTACTGGCCATTTCTCTTGTGACAATTCTTGGATGAGACCAGACAGTGCAAATTTTTAATATTTTTTAGTAAATACACTATCATTCTGAGATAATTGTGTATTGAATTCCATATTAAAAAAAAACCCAAAACAAAAAAAAAAAAAAAAACCCAAAAAACAAAAACCTTAGTTTTTGTGCTTGCTGCACGTTGAAGATGAATATCTTTCTTAAAGTTAAACCAAAATGTGGGGAAATAAGAAATAATTAAACTAGGAAAGAAGGTGAATCAGATGCAGGAATAACACCAGTAGAAATAACATTATTTAAAACAAAGTTAGGAAATTTTATTATGTACAAATTGATGGGTGTACATTTCTAATTTTCTATATTTAAAATAAAAAGTAAAAATAATTCGAAGTTTTAACAATATAATGCTAAAAAAATCTTTCAAATAACTAAACTCTCACAAAATCTCTTAATGACATTTATCCATTCTCATCCAGTAACTTAAGAAGTTGTGGGTCTTTGTTGTGAAAGAAAAGAAATAATTTTTGTTCTGGGAATAAAAAAAATGAACTAAATTTATTTTCTTTCAATAAATTAAAAAAATATAAATAAAAAATAAAATACCTTGTAGCATAGTTGATAAAGATGTTAAAAGAACAGATACAAATTTTCCAGGATCAGTACAGTAATGTGAATCAACTAAATGTACTGCACAGAGTCTTATATCCATTTTTACTAATTTATCAACAATATTTTTAACTGATGGATGATGTGTATATAATTCAACTTGGCCAGGGCAGTCTATAAGTATGTAATGGTCTTTCACTTTGTTAATTTCATTATACAGCCATTGGAAGTTAGCTTCCAGAAATTCCATACAGTAAATAAGGCCACCATTTGGACCTAATTTCATGTTGTCCATTACATCAGTCAAAGTAATAAGACTTGAAATATCTACAGAACATTTGTAAGGCAGAATATCATTTGCTGGATCTAAATGGGAATTCAAAAATGAGAAATAAGAAAAAATAAATATTATAATCTAGGAATTATAATAATGGTTATGAAAAATGTAAATGTCACTGGCATTACCAGAGATCCAGAAATCACTTACACACTCTCCACCACCAGCTTATCAAAGAAAGATAGTAAATTAATGCTTAATTTCATTCTAAATGCTTTCAAAAGATAGTCTTATTTTCTTTGCATAGTTCACCCATCTTTTTTCCTTTCATTTTAAAAAACTGTATTCTTCAATCTCAAGCAATTTGATCACAGGAAGCCAGCAATTAATTTATTAAAGAAATTCCAATTACAAGTAGAAATATTGTGTTAATTTATTTAGTTAATTCCTTCAGAGGACCCTGCTGAAAGAGTTTGTGTGATTGATATCTTTAAAATATGCCTCACTGCCATTTTCAAAATGTAAAGTAATTCCAATATATGATAAAGGTGATAATACTATTTACGTGGATTTGAGTTTTACTATGGATGAGTAAAAGCTTTTTTTTTTTTTTTTTTTTTTTGTGGCAATTGGATTTATTTCTGGAGCCCTGGTTAAGGCTAATGCAAATCAGTTATTCAACAGGATATTTTATATAATTTTAAGTAATTATTCAAAATACAAAAGTATATTATTATCCTATTTATAAAATATTAATACCCCTCTCCAGCTTGAAAAAGTTTTCTAGTGTCTCATAAAATTAAAATAATAATAATAATTCAGAAAATGATTAATTACATATATTTGTAATCCTATCCTTATTTTCTTTATGAACACGAAATCTTCATAAATAAGTTATGCTTTTCTTAAATTCTGTTCTATGCATGTCCACTACAGGCATACAGTTTAAATCTTGTGGATTTATATATTGCTCATTTGCTGCAACAATGACGTAACTCAGAAAATGAGTTTGAAAGTTGATTAACTGTGATGATGCAATATTAATAGAACTGCTCTCTCACCATGATGCAATATTAACACAACTGCTCTCTCATAGTGAGTTTAAGAAGCTCTGTTATGTTGTTCTATCAGTTAAAAGAACTTCAAAGACCCATTTTTTTTTTTTTTTGCAGACAACCCAAAAATCATCATTTTTGAGTTACATCATTATTGCAAATGAGAGATATGTTTTTTTTTCTTCTTTTTGATGTTTTATAGTGATGGTGAAGTAGTTTTCTTTTTCATTTACATATTATGTGTGCTTAACAAATGATGTCTGAATTGGTGACTAATAGATAAGAACATAGATATTCTTCAATCCCATTACAAATAAAATCTTTTGGACTGCACTTTTTTATATATATATATATATATTCAAAAGCTAATCTTACTACTACAAGTTCCTGCAGAATCTTTTATCTAAGCAAACCATTAGAACCACAGCCATTTTTATACTGAGAAATTTGAAGAGAGAGACTTCTGCAAAAAAAAAATCACCATGCTTTACTTTATAATTGGCCAATCATTATCAAAAATTGACAAGTCTTTTAAAAGATTTTGTACACTGGAAAAAAAAAAAAAAAAGATAATACAGCTAGGTCTCAATTAATAAGAATCCTGAATCATAAGGGATTGCATTTTTCAAATTTGCACTACTTAAAGCTTTAATAACATGAAAAATATGGTAATTGGTTCTAACCCAATCAAAATATACAAAGAAAATTTTTATACATAAGATTTTTTTATGTGTGCATTAATGAAATATAACAACCAAGGGTAAGAAAAATGTATTTGTGATTCAAGTTTATTACAAACAAATCAAAAATATCAATATTGTTATCAAACTTTAGTTTAAATGTAACAACAAGCCTCTTTCTTTTTTTTTGTGCTGGAAGTTTTGCATCTGTAGTATTCTTTCATTTGCCCATTTTTAAAAAAATTAACACATCTGTATATGATAATGTAGTATAGCAAACAGAAGTTCATCCATATACGACATTAGGCAAGAGCAGCTTAACATAGCAATGAGTAAAACTATAGTTGTAACCATAACTAGCTTATCAGTTTTTGTATACAAATTAAAGAATTAGGAAAAATTAAAAAAAAAAAAAACTCGCATTATTTGCATTTTTGCTAGCAGCAATCACAGCCTGATATTATTTTATAATTCGCACTAAATCAAATTCAACATTTGCAGGAACTCACATTAATTGCAACCTACATGAAATTATAAAAATGTACAATTTGTTTTGAAGATGATACTTTATTCACAGAAAAATTTGTAAAAATAATTTTGAGGTTTCACTGAATTTATTAATATCCATTCATGTAAACTGTGTTTTTCAAAAACTTAAAAGAGATATTGTGCTACTTCAATGCACAAGTCAACAATGAGTTTTTCTTTTTTTTTTAATGGAACATGGTCTACATCAAGAATAAATTGCAGAAATTTTGTAGAAGTAGAGAGAAAAATGTGAAAAATCTCTACAGACAATTCACTGCCTTCAGATGGAAAAGGGAGGGGAAAAATAAACAGCCACAAATTAAGTGGAACCTAGGCTATCGAAAAGCTGGCAATTCAACAACTTTGGGATGTTTTAACTATATACAGCCATTTTATATATTAATAATAAAAATGAGTAACCATATATCATATACTGTATCAGTGGGATTTCGGAGAGTTTTGTGCTTATTAGTATCTGTCAAGAGCTGTCCAATGTCATATTAATAGTGGACAGCACTTTGAAAACAACTAATGGACTACAAATGTGCACCTTAGTTTAATGTTTATTTATTTCTTCTGAGTTTTGTATTCTCCTGCTTTCAATAAAGAGGAAAAAAAAAATAAAATAATAAATAAAAATAATAAATAAAGATCTGAAATCAAATTTTAATATTATCCAACTATTTTGTGCAATAGCTTAGATATTTATCCTTTCTCATTTTAATTTGTTTGTGCACATGTAGTCTGTTCAATGGATAATCCAATAATATATTTACAATTGGAACTACTGTTGTGAATTATCTATGAAATTAGAAAAGAATGCAATTTATAATTGACTAACCTATATTTACAATAGCAACTTTTCTTCCTAAAGATTCCATGAACTGCTTCATGCCATGGCAATATGTAGTTTTACCTGAACCTGGAGGTCCAATTACTAATTGTCCAAACTGCATTGTCAAGTTCTAGAATTGTAAACAAATATAAGTTAAATTATTTAAAAGAAAGTTCATTCTTATGAATAATCTGAATAAAAATCTATTGAAACATTACTAAAGTGTAAATAGTATGATAATTTATTAAGAATCCTTTACTAGAAGCATGAAGTGAATCATTGTATGAAGGAAACTTGGAAAAGCTGTTGCTATCAAGAATTACATTATGCAAGTAATCAGAAAGAACATTAATTTAGATGTAAAATGTGAGAATGGCAAAGAAAGGTTGAAATAAATAAATAAATAAATAAATAAATAAATAAAAGTCTCATTTTGTAAATGAAATTACATTTGAAATATTCATCCAATAGTGAATAAGAATTCTTTAAATAGTTTCAAATGTAACAAATCAATAATGTATTGCTTTGTATCTGTTTGCTTTTAACCTGAAGAACTGAGCATTTTTATGTTTTCATTTACATCACTGAAAACAAAAATAACAGATTTTCCTAAAAGTGTGTTTACAAAAACATTATATTCTTAAATTGCCTTTCCATAATGGCAAATATATCAAAGATTTAATTAAAAAATACAATTCCTATTACAAAAAGACGGCCTAAAGAAATATTCTTTCCACTTTGGATTTTTTTTTTAAAGTTTATAAATATCATTACCAAAGTTCATTTTTTAGGAAATTATTTCAGTGTTGAAAATATTAAAAAAAAAATATACTTATTTTTCCACTCTTCAGCTAGAATTATAGTCTTAGTGTTTTTCAAAATGCCTGAGACAGACTTTTGGATCTGTCACATTCTAATGAGTTAATTTTTTTATGTAAGTAGAAAGAGGGTTAATAATAAAGGGTGAGACCAAGTTGTATACTAAATGACATCCTAGTACGCTACAGCTGTTTCAGGCTAATATGGCGATCATCAGCTAGGAGCAGTCATACTAACATACTACTTGAAATTATTTTTTTTAATTATTTTTAATCTTCAAAACGGGGAAAAAAAAAAAGAATTACAATATTTCTGATAAAGAAAACAATAAACAGACAAAAACTTACAAAACTTGCGGTACTGATGTTTAACACAGAAGAAAACAATTTATATTTTCCCCATAATCATTTGGTTAGCTCAAGTATACTATACAGTTTTACACTTTTAATTTACATTATCACACACTAGCCTAAATATGTTCGGATCTAAGTTTGATCAGCTTTAGCGAAACTATTTTGATAAAACTTTCTTGTGAATGCAACCGTCAGAGGTGATTTTACGTTCTATTTAGCCAATGGCACGAGTCAAAACTTTAAACAACTGCACAGCGTTTTTTTTTAACTTTTTGCATCTCGGTAATATACAGTTGTAAATTATGGAGATAGCTATATGCAAGATGTAGTAGGTAAAAATTAATTTTTCATTTACCTAAAAATGTAACTTTTACCACATAGATGTCGAAAAGAGCAGTTAAAGGATAAATATCTCCGTATGTGGCTTTGCTGAATAATGCAACTCAACCATCCTAGATGGCGCTGATTACTGAACACTATCTCTATGGTGACAGATCTGTTTTTGAACATTGTGAACTTTCTATGACTGTTCATGTGATCAATTTTGCATTTATAACATCAAGAAACTAACGTTAAATTCATGTTGAGTATACAGAAGCCGTGAAAGTATTCCGCATACCGGCTCACTGACTCTTAAATGCGAAATGAAAGCTGCTGTCTTAGTGTTTATGTTCCTTCGTGCAAATTGTTTCTTGGATTCTCAACAGAATAAAACAAAAGTGAAGATGAAAATATCAAATTTATCGAAAACATATTTCTAAACACATTACCAAAATTTTGTCTCTTGTACTCCCGCATTTTTTTTTTTTTTGGCAAAACTAAAGTCCAAATACTTCAATGTAATTTATGAATACTTGGCTAAACAGTAAAGTAATGGATAACAATTGATATTGGAATTATTAACTAATGTTAAGTAAAATAAAAAAAAAAAAAAAATCCGATTTCAAGCCTTAATTTTAATAAGGTATGTCACATATTACAAGAAGCTGTATTAATCAAAATAACTACCAACCAGTGGCGCATCCACAGGGGTATGGGCGGATTTAGGTCTTAATATCTGGGGGTGCGAGCTCACCGGAAGGTATGAGATATTTATATACCAAATTCAAATACCAAAACCCAATTTAAATGGTCCGTTTTAGGCCTAAAAAGTTAGCCTATTTCTTTTATCTAACAATAACCCTTTCGTATTTTATGTTACAGCTCATTACAATTGTTAAAAGTAATATTTCATTTGTATAATTATTAACCATAATAGACTAATAATGTCACCGCTAGAAAAACATTTTGAGAAATTTTTTGAACTTGACTCGTTTTGTGAAGTTTGTTAATAAAGAACTAAGGAATCTAAAAACGTACGTGACAAATCTGATTAAGTGAATTTATTAAAAATACAGCAAAAACCTCGATTAACCATAGTTGTCGGGACGGGACCTCCGTCGGTAACTCGAAAATTCCGCTTAAGAGAGAGCACAAGGGGGATGGAGGGGAAGAAATTGGGCAAAACTCCGAAGGACGGTCCCAAATTATGAACGCGGTCCCAAATTATTAACGGCGGTCCAAAATTATAAAAACCTATTTAAACATTTATTTATCCATTTATCTAACGATGAACACCTTTTTAAATTATAAAAACCTATTTAAACATTTATTTATCCATTTATCTAACGATGAACACCTTTTTAATGACAGATAAGAATGACGACAGTGTATGAAACATTGTGTCAAATGTAATGACGTCGTTATTGTTTTTATTAATGAAACATTGTGTATTTTTGTTTAAAAATCACTTTAAACGCCATGGCTGGAAGACCGCAAGCTCTGAGAGTAATAACTGATGCAGTTTTACAGCGGAATGTTTTACAAGTCTTGAACTGCTCACCCCGAGATATTTACGGAATAATTCCAACATATTCGGACAATACTTCAGTATGTTGAGCCAAAACTATTTGATTTGATATCTAATAACTCTGGGTAAGTGTTATACTTCATAGTTATACTGTTATTTGCCATTAAATATGTTTTTATAATTTGGGACCGCCGTTCGGAGGCGTTCATAATTTGGGACCGTCCTTCGGAGTTTTGCCAGAAATTGTTTCTTTACCAAAAAAAAATAAAATAAGGAAACCGACGTCGGTTAAACGAGGGTCCGGTGAAAAGAGTTTCGGATAATCGAGGTGTTACTGTACAAACTTAATAAGAAAACATTTGAATCAAAAGACTACTTTTGAGTTTTTACTGCTTCATTAATATCTAATGTCTTACTATATTTAATGTTTTGTTCCAAGTTACCTTATTTTCGTCCACCTTTCGATAGAAACAAATGTCCATGGCCTTCACAATATAACTTTCCGAAAACAGAACCATCAAGTCTGATAGACGTTCTTCATTCATCGTCGAACGCAGCCAGTTGTTTATTCTTCGCATAGCTGAAAATGTCCGTTCACAAGTTGCGCTGTTGGATGACAAAGTAAATGCAATACACATCATCTTATACAAGTTAGGGTAGGTTCTATCATTGACGCTTTCGATCAGAGCTGGAATAATTTTTTTCAGTGAGGAAGTTTCCAATTTATTAAAACATTTTCAGTGTCCTTTTTTTCTCGCATAACGAGATTTCCGATTTGCATTTCCGCTTTCAACGATTTTACATTGATACTTGGATAACTGTTTATGAAGAAAACACTTTTTTCATTTAAACGCAAAAACTGTTCACAAGAAGTTGCCAGTTTCAAACTGTCTTCTGAAAATCTTCTTTTCATTTCTGCAAACAAAAAGTCAAGAACTGGGTAGTAAAAACTTGTCCGGAAGTTAGCTTTAGCTGTTGCCGCCGACCCTTTCCCATCGGCATTAGGATTTTGGACATTGTCTGAACGTCTGTGTCCAATTGGCGTAATGACAACATAGCTGTCAAGTCTACTAGACAGTACCCTCCGCCGTTTGCTGCTTTCCGGTAGGCTCATATCAGTGGATCTACTTTCATCACTACTATCGGTCGGGACAACGCACACTCACACACCTTCGCAGTACTAGTGTACTCGACTATTTCCCTTCGAAATAGTTGTTCTAGTTACGCGACTCACGTCTCATGTGTTATCGTAGTTTTAACATCTTAAGATAAATGAAGTTGGTTCTAGATTATTTAAGAAATAAAATATTTTTTCAAACAAAATTTATAAAATTATTATAATAGAAAACATTTTTATTTATCTGTAAAAAAAATTATCATCCCAAAAATCTGGGGGTGCGGCGCACCCCCTAGCACCCCCGTAAATCCGTCCATGCACAGGGGGTGGGCTAAGGGGACTGAAGCCCCCCTCTACCTCAACCCAAAAATAAAGAAAGAACGAGAAGAAAACTTTATTAAAGCACTGGCGTATCTGTATTTTTTTATTATTTTGGAAAGTGATCTTTGAAACAATTAATTTTTAAATAGGCCTACATCTGAATGGACTCGTTATAACATCCTTAGCCCCCCTCCCCCCAACCTTAAACCTGGGTTCGCCACTAAACAACACTGTTCCCAGCGAGTTAAGTTGACTTATTCCAGAACGACAGAATTCTGGAATCTTTGAACTGAAAAATTCTTTGAAGACGTTTTCAGCTGTTGCTTGGTTGTTGAAGACTTTTCCTTTGATCCAATAGATCTCGGGATTTGGTTGATGTGTCACAGCCTAATTAGACCAACTTTTGGGCATCATTTCTGAAACTTGTGGACAAGCGCTGTCATACAGAAGTATTAGGATTTTGCGTGACCAGTACTGGATGTACTGTATTCATCCAACTTCTGATGTATAGTGCTTCTTTGTAGTGATGGCTTGTCACGAATCAGTCATAGTGGATAATGCCACAGTCACCAATCACACGCTCATTATAACCTTCTTTGGATGTAATGAAGGCTTTGGGTCTTGGGAAGTGTTTTAGCGTTTCATAATGGTTAAGTCATTATACCGAACATCGATGATTACATTAGACAACCACCATTTCGCATAAGTTTAAATACATTTTTATTTTTTTTTTATTTTGGCTTGTAGAATCCGAATTCAACTTCAGAAATCTCTTATCACGTAAGGTTTTTAAGATATTACGAATTTTTTGTTTTTCCCCCTTTCACTTTAATAATGACAAAATTTATTTCTATGTAGATTATATATAGTCTAATAAATAAATGTAGATTATATATAGTCTAATAGTCTAATAAATAATAATCTTTATTTGGATTTAATAAGTAGTGGAAGAAGTTAAAAACAATCACTAGGGGACAGTATAGTCTACTGAATGATTTGACGGGCAGATTTGGCTCAGTCATTGAAGTCAGACAATGCTTTAGTGCACGTTGAATCGTGAATGGTGTTACTTAGTTGATTATTTCTACTTAATTACACCTCAGTTTGTCACCTTCTGTGGTGTTGCTTTTCCTATGTGTGTTAGTCAAACGTTTTGGCACCTTTTTTGTCGAAATAAGTACAATATTAACAGTGTAATGGCAACTTCTAAACTTCGTGGTTGTGTAAACCATCCTGATAACTTTTTTATGTTTGTGGTAAGATTACTCCAAAAAGACAAAGAAAGTCAATCACTGATTTAATTAAGAAGGCTTATAAACTACTTTGATTGTGCTCTTGGTGATCAGTAAAAAGCCTGGACACCTCATATTTCTTACATAACCTCTGTAACTACATTAACAGAATGGATGAAATGAAACCGCAGTGCAATGCCATTTTCTGTTCCAAATTCTGTTTGGCGGGAGCCAAAAGATCCCATCACTGATTGTTATTTTTGTCTCATTAATACTGCAGGACATTCAAGTAAAACGAAACATATATCAAATATCCGGATGTGTCTTCAGCACTTAAACGTGTGCAGCATGGAGAAGGTTTATCTGTTCCCTATTGTCACTTGAAAACTACTGAATCAGGGTCATCAGACCAAAGTGAAAATGAGGATGCACGATCTGTGGAAAAATACATCCCCGAATTTGATGGCAGATCATCTCATCTCATAGAACAGGAGGAATTGAACGATTTGATCTGTGATTTCAAACTTTCGAAATAAAAAGCGGAACTGTTGGGTTCTACGGTGCAACAATGGAACTTACTAACTCAAGTGACAACGATTTCAACTTTAGAGCAATAATTAACTATATATCAGAATTTTTTTTTAAATAAAACTTCAATGTGTGTGTGCAAAGACGTAAACTGTTTAATGATGGAGATGGGTGTTCAGCATAATCCTAATGAGTGGCGAATCTTCATTGATTCATCTAAATCTAGCTTAAAAACAGAGTTATTGCGTATATGAGAATACGTTGCGTTGCTGGAAAAGAAAATGTAAAAAAACACCGTTAGTTGAGCCAAGTAAAATCATTTTGCCTTCGTTTCATATAAAGTTGGTTTGATTAAGAACTTCGTAAAAGCTCTTTATAAAGGCCAGGCCTTCAGACATTTGAAGGAAATGTTTCCTAAGTTGAGCGAAGCGAAGCTGAAAGAGGGAATTTTTTTCTTGTGCCTCAAGTCAGAATATTGTTGAAAGATCCAACTTTTGATGATAAGCTCACGAATCTCGAGTTGACTGCTTGGTCCTCTTTAGAAGCCATTGCTCACGGATTCCTGGGCAATAGAAGAAATGCTGATTATGTTTCCATTTGATCTATAGGAAAATTACAACAACATGAGGTTTTAGAATGTCATTAAAAGTTTACTTTCTTCAGTCTCAACTTGATTTTTTTCCATGAAATTTGGGGTGCTGTTAGTGAAGAACAGGAAGAACGTTTTTACCAGGATATTCTTACAATGGAGCACCGTGACCAAGAAGATCGCTGGGACCCTGGCAATGATGGGCGATTACTGTTGGTTCCTGTTTAGGGAGACTGATGAGAAACCGTAGGCATCGTCATCGAATTTTGCAAAAGGAAATTGATATTAAAATTATTTTTTTAATAACATTTCTATTTTTCATTTAGTGTTTGAAATTTTTTATAAGAGTTCTTTAAGTTACAAATCACTTATGATTGTTTGTTTTATTAGAAATAAAAATTGTAAATTTCGGCCATTTTTTAAATTTTTGCCTTTCTGCAAGTACTGGATAACTATAAAATGTGACGTGATAGACAGAATCTGATTTTTCCAATGAATTCAGCACCCCAAAATTAGGTAAATCCACCCACTTACAAACCAGATGCAGAAAAAAAATGTTTAAATTTGTTGAGTAGGGTCATTGTACAACATCCACTTTTCGTCACAAGTCGAAATTCGATTGAGAAAAGAATTGTATTATTACATAAAAGCATTGAAGAGGTGGTTTTAGACTAAAAGATAAAAGATGGTTATTACCGTTTTTTTTTTGTTTAGGTTTTTTTACTTGTTTTCTTTTTTTTTTTATTATTATTATTTGTTTCCAGTAACCGGTTATCCTAGGCGTTTTTTTTTTCTTTTTTCAAAACCGCCCATCCCTATGGTAAAAGCGGCGCTTACAATTTTAAATGCCAAAGAGAAGAATAAAGTTATTTAATTATTTATAAAGAACAATTTTGTTTAATTAAAAATCATTTCTTTAGCAAAGTTGGAAATGAATTAATTATATTATTTTTACATTGAATTTCAGCTTTAGCATAAGAATTTCGCATTTTTTTTTTTTCATGTCTAAAAACAAAGTAGATTAGCCTGCAGTGGGCCTTTTTAATAATTCAGAGCGTAGTATGCGCCTTGCAGAAAAATTGCATTGTGGGAAGTGTCATTGATGTAAAGGAGGATTTTAACTAGTGGGCAGTTTCTTCAAAAAGAGGCATATGCAGGGTGTGGATAGGTGGCATGTCCTTGATGAAATGAATCGACGGTCAAATTCAAAAAAAATTGAAAACGTTGAATGCCTATTCGTACGTGATTCAGGTTCCCAATAATTGCAAATCGGTGATTATGCTGCGAGGCGGTAGCATTGTGACAGTCCTTGCCTTACAATACAGTACTTTTTGAAGTGACCGTCGATTCATATCTAAAATTTTAAGGCAGTTCTCAATTGACTTCGCCGTGGTGACTGCATAATTTGATTGAAAACACGTTCATGATTGCTATTGCTGTCCACAGAGCCGGCGCTAGGAGATTGCGGGGCCCCGGGCAAGATGAATTTTGCGGGGAAAAAAAACAAAAACAAAACCCTGTAAACCTATCTGTTCAACCAAAAAAAAAAAAAAAACCTGTAAACCCATCTGTTCAACCAAAAAAAAAAAACCATTTGAAATATTAAGAATGCATTTATTTTTATCCATAAACCTCTTTCTTCTAACCAGGCGCGGGGCTCCCACAACCGCGGGGCCTTGGGCGGTCGCCCCAATCGCCACCCCCTAGCGCCGGCCCTGCTGTCCATTTTATTACGGACGTCCGGTACGACCCTCTCCTTGGTGCAACACACATCCGGTTCTCCGGAACAGGGCCGTAGCTACCACCGGGGCAGCAGGGGCAGCGCCCCGGGGCCCCCGAGCAAAGGGGGGCCCCGAACGAAGGGGGATTTTTTTTTTTACAAACCATAATCACTTGTTGCCCCGGGGCCCCCAATCCTCTAGCTACGGCCCTGCTCCGGAACTTGGCTACAGAATTAGTATAACAGTTATTGGGTGCTCATCTATTGAAACGTTCTGTAAACCGTAAACTCGGACCATTTTGCCTTTCTCTTCCGTAAGAGCGGAAATAAATCTCCACTAAAAAGACTTTTTCTCAGTCGACAATATTACTAAAACTGTTTATAACTGAGCAGCGCATAAAGAAAACAACATAAGTCAGCATCTGCAACCTGAGATACGGGGCATATAATCATAACTTGGTCTGCATTTTCAGAACTGTAAATTAATAGCCATAGTACTAGTAAAATTAAATTTATGTAATTTATTTATCCTTTATATTTATTCTTACAGTGCTTTATACGTCGAATTAAAAAATGAAGGAAAATATCTATCAGTAATAGATGTTATCTTATTTCGCGCTAAGGAACTAAAATGACGTCCGCGAAACACGTGACAGAACGTTAACCAATGGTATGCTGAATCAGCACGGTCAATCATAATCCCTACTCTCCTTTTATACTGATGGGAGAGTCCTCATTAAATGTCGACCAGCGAAATGTTTTCGAGAATTCAATCGGCCTGCTGCTTCCGATTTTCAGGACTTGAAATCTGTTGTGATTTTGGTTAATAATGTAGATTTTTCTGGAAGCATCCATGAAAACATTGGGAAAAGATGACTTCTGTTCGTGACAATCTATTTTGTAATCAGTAATTTAGATTACGGTAAATGCGATTGGACTATAAGTTCTATAATTTGACACCAGGTGCGCAAGAGATAGATGGCTATATTCTTTGAAAATAGAATCTGTTCTATATTAGAGCAACCGAGGGAATGTCTTGATATGACGTAGAGATTGCCTACTTAAGTGTTTTGTTTGTTTTTTCTTATGTAGAACAGCTAATTACTCTTTGCATTTCAGTTCTTCATTGCATCTTTCCCTAGATATAGGTCATATTGGACCATAAGCACTGCAAACAGTAATACTCCCTAATAATCCTCAAAAAAACAACACAAAATATAATTTTGGAACTTTTCCTCGTTTTCCAAATGGTAAAAACAGCGTAACATCTACAAAAAGTAATTAATTATATTGTTGTAAATGCCGTGCCGCCGTGGCCGTGCGGTCTAGACGGCGGTCTGCCGTTACGGCCAGTGTGCCGGTACCCGGGTTCGAATCCCGATCGTGGAATGGATGTTTCTTTCTTCTGTTTCTCCTTCTGTCCGTTCCTGCGGTTGCCACTTGATGCTGTCTCCTATGGCGTACCCTGGGCAACGTTTCGTCGGTTAAAGGCATCATATCTCGCCCCTTGTTGTTGGCTTAAAGAAAGATGATCAATCTACGAGCCCGGGCATTTGAAAAAAAAAATAAAAAAAAAAAAATATTGTTGTAAATTATTATTTTGTAAATATTTTTTTTTAAACGGATGTTTCTTTTTTCGTGACAAGAGATTTTTTTTTTCTTTACAAATAATCATTCTGTAATAAATGTGCTGCTGAGAAATCAAAATTCAAGAAACTTTAAAATAAATGAAATGCTACTGTATCCTTCATGAAGCTTCTGATAAGTAATTATTATAATTATATGAAACTTAATAAGGGATTCTAAAATGCACAGATCTTCAGTCATTTTCATACTTCTCCTTAAATTCAGATAGAAACTATTTTATGGACATCACTTTTATCGAACGAATAAATTAATAAAATCAAACCTTATCATAAAAGAGTAATTACATGAGTTTAATTTAACCTATTTTACTTTTTTAAAATGTGCTTGATGTGGATTCTTTTATTAATTAATTCATTTATAAACATTAAATCTCCATTCCATTCGTTAATTTATTTTGAAAATCAAAATCCTTGGGAAATTAGAGTTAATCTACAATTGCTAACTAAAATAAATAAAATAATAAGTAACAACTGAAAATTACTTTCCAAATTAAAAAAAAGAAATGATTTTCTCAAATGGTTTACCATTTTCTTCAAATGAAACATCTCTTCAATTCTAATCCTAATCCTAACTAATACATATAAAAGTGAAAATCTGTAAGTTTATATATCGTTCAATTACGGCTCAACGGCGCAACGGAACAGAATGAAATTTTGCATTCAGGTAGTCTATGACATGGAAAAGGATACAGGCTACTTTTCATCCTTGTCCATCAAGTAGTTCCCGTGAGATGAAAAAAATCGTCCCAAAACTGCCCAAAATGAAAACTTCCTAAAGTTGCCGATAGATGACGCCAGCGCAGTTTTAAATCAAGTGCGTTTAAGGACATTCTTAGCTGGCGCGGAACACGATTAAGTCACGAGTTACCTGATAATTACACTGTCCGGCCACTTTATTAGGTATACCCTTGCTGGGCGCATGAATGTCTGGACCCGTCGTGTCTCATAACAAATCTTCAAGCCGGTGGGGGCAGTGTCCTGGTGTGGGGGATGTTTTCCTGGCACACGTTGGGTCCATTGATACCTCTGGAGGTACGTCACGATACCTAAACATCGTAGCTGACCAAGTGCAACCGTACATGTTAACAGTTTATTCTCATGCAGATAGGCTACTTCCAGCAGGATAATGCGCCGGTGCACAAAGCCTGCATCACTATGGGATGGTTTGAGGAAGATGACGATGCGCATGCACTATATGCCCTTCTCGTGTCTTCCACTTTTTGTATTTTTAGTGGAATTTTCGTATACTTTATATTATAAAAATTATAACTTATTTTGTATTTATTAATCATGTATTTAAATAAATACTGAACCTTCAGTTCTTACCTTTATCCATTACAATTTTGTTAGTAGTTTTTAATTAGGCAAAAATTTTGGTTAATTAAAAACCGTCGGTGGATCGTTTCTTATATTGGGTGAGTGCAAAAGTTCTACCCGTTTTTGTTACCCATAAAGAAAAGCAAATAAAAGCAAAATGAACAGTACCTATTATTGTGCATAATCCCCATTGCTATCTAGGACCTCTTGCCATCTTTCTGGTAGGAGATGAATCCCACGGCGGTAAAATTCCGGCGGTTTCGTGTAAAAAAAGTCTTGGATGGTAGTTTTCACAGCATCAAGATCATCAAAGATTTTCTGACTGAATGAATTGTTCAACGCACGAAATAGGTGATAGTCAGTTGGTGCCAAGTCAGGAGAATAGGGAGGGTGGGGTAAAACCTCCCAACCAAAGCCCAGTAACTTTTGGCGAGTGATGACAGCAGCATGTGGCCTGGCGTTATCGTGACGATTGATGGGACCTGGCCGCTTTGCTACCAAATTTGAATGCAGCCTGTCTAATTGTAGACAGTAGAAGGCAGCATTGATGGTTTGGTTGAGTGGCAGGACCTCCCAGTGAATTATTCCCTGCACATCCAACCACACACTCAATAACACCTTCTTGGGATGAAGTTCAGCTTTCGAAGTCGATGCAGGCGGATCAGAAGGGCGACACACAGTCCTACGACGCTTTACGTTACGGTACATAACCCACTTCTCATCTCCTGTCACAATTCGTGTCAAGAATGGATCATTTTTGTACCGGGAAAGCAAGGAAACACAGGTGGCGATTCGGTCATCCCGTTGCTTATCTGTCAGGTTATATGGAACCCAACGATCCAACTTTCTCGTAAAACCCAACTTAACCAGCCGTCTCTCGACCGTTGTCCGGTGTACGTTGAAGGTCTCCGCTAATTCTTGCACGGTTGGGTTCGGGCTGTTCCTTATGGCTTGGTCATTATCGTCCTCTCCAACGTGTGATGGCCGTCCACTCCTAGCCTGAACTTGGCAGCTTCTGTCTCCTTCCCTAAATTTACGAAACCATCGACGACATGTGCTTTCGTCTATTGCATCCTCCCCATAAACTTGACAAACATTGCGACATGCTGCGGCTGCCGTACTCTTTTGATCGAACTCGTATAACAAAGAATGTCTTATATGCTCCTTCTCGCGTTCCATGTTACACCCTCTGATATTTTTTTTGAGATGATTAACTTTGTGAGACACGATGCATTTATATGTGAGGCATCCACACGTTTGATTGGCAGACGATTTGCGACATTACAATGTCATGTGTGAGGGCAATTCCATTGCAAATTTTCATATCCAAAAACGGGTAGAACTTTTGCACTCACCCAATATATTAATGTACATACATTTATTTTTTTATTCATAAAATAGTTGTTTTATGAATACATTTATATACATTTATTTTTTTATTCATATTTCTATTTCGTATTATTGTTTTGTTTTTTTTTTATTTCTATTTCGTTGTTTTCATTTTTTGTTTTTAAATAGTATCAATCGATAAAATAAAAAAAAATATTACCGATCTACATTTTCTCTTCTCCTCAACAGATGTCGCCACGCATTCTTTGCGGCAGTCATCCATTAGAGGTGGTAGCCTCTAATATGATTCAAGTGCCTTTTTGCCATGTTAAATTGTTAAATTTTGGCAGCTGATATCTCGGGCCCTGTTGCATATTTTTGAGTGAAATATTGCAAACTAGTCCAAAACATCATAATCTACACGTGTATCAAAAATAATTAGAATCGGACAAGCAAAAACGGAAATCTGGATCTTACAAATTTGACCACTGTTCACATGTTGCTCTTATTACCCTTTATAGTCGACCGGACCTACAGTCAAAACTATAACACCTAGAATTGTGATTGATACGTCATTAGATTTGTCTCGTTGTCGCGAAGTACTCTTGTCATGTGCATTTTTTTGATATCTCTCCTGGTTTCTGAGATATTCCCAAAAAGGTGGTACTAGGACCGCCTACAACTTAAGTGTAAGACATACACAATGCTGATTTTTAGCTGTTATTTCTAATAATAATAGTGGTTAGATTAAAACATATTAGAAATAACATTTAATGAGAAAATAACCATAAATGATTTCGATATTAATTTCTTTAAAAAAAAAAATATTATGGGATTTGAACCGGGCTTATCGCAGCAGCTGCCGGCGACTCTTAACCACTAAGCAACAGGACCTTCCAGAAATAAGCGGTTTACTAAGTTTTAAATCAGTTATAAAATGAAGAAAAAAAGTACCGTATTACGAAATGTATTATAAAAGATAATATTTGGATGCGTATACGCTAGAATGACTACAGCTTCATACGAATACTGTAACTTAGCTAGGTTTACTGGGGTACATTCAAAAAATAAGTACTTTCAAAAAAGTGACGGACATTGAAAATAATAATAATAATGGGTAGATTAAAACATATTTTCTCAAAGCCAAAAAAGCTTCAACAAATTAGTATTTACAAAACGTCACAGCTGGTGTGACGTAAAAAAGAAGAATTATGATTCAAGTTCATTGAGAGTTTAAACCCTGAAATATCCAATGATAAAATTTTAATTTAGGGTTGTAGGCTAAACAAAATTAGTAAAAACAAGAAACTTGAATCATCTAGTGCGCATGTTTAGTAAACAAGGGTCAGAGAACTAAGGTATACGCGCTTATCAGTTTGTTCTGTCGAATAAAATGACTGGTGTTTACTTGATGACTAAAATACTCCTGTGTGAAATTCTACACAGAACCTTCATAAGCATTGCCAGCATAAAAGTTATCAGAATAAAAGTTTTCAAATTGGAAAGGTAGCTAATTGCATTTAGAGACCTCTAAGCCCAATACGAGGTATATTTATTCTGTAGATTCTGGATGTTTATATGAGCGTTATATATGATTCAACTTTCTTGTTTTCCATTATTTTGTTTAGCCTCTTAATAAACTTGAATAATAATTCTCCTTTTTTTATAAATACGTTTTTGTAAATACTAATTTCTATATGGGTAAACCAATTGGACATGCCCTAAGGAAATCTTTCCATTTTGAATTTTTTAAATAAATCCTTTTTTAATTGAAGTATATTTGAAACTTGATAAATAAATAAGGAGATCAATTAACTTCATAATCTTGACCGACTGTTGACTTGGTAATTCTAGAATGTGACTCAGTGTGCGATTTGTGATTTTACCAGAGGGAGGGGGGCGGGGGATGCCTAATGGGTTCACTACCAGAATTAAAATTTTAAATATGTATACCCTGCCTCCCCTGAAAACTGACTTACAGGCACCCAGAAAATTACGTGGAGGAATAGGCCTAACAGATTATTAATTTATTAAATCATGATTTCTTAAAATATACTTATTGGTTCAGTTAATTATAAAAAATAACGTTCTTTGGTCCTGGAAGTTCTGAACTCAAAATGTAATAAAATATGAGATTTACATAAATCAGTTGAAGAGACGAGATGAATGTTGTTCTGGCACCAAACAATAATTGGTTTGGTGGTTTTCCTGTTGGTTTATCCAGGGTACTGAGATGTTTAGACTTAATCCATTTTGTTGCAAACTTTTCTGCATTGAAGCAATGTACTGAAGAACCATTTATTGAGATAAAAAGCAGATTTGAAAGTGTTAAGTTACAAATTGCAACACTTTGATCAGTCAATAAAGATCAGAAGAAATAAAAACAGACCAATTCCTATCCCAGAAAAATACAAATTTTAATTTTTGTTTCAACTAAACTAAGATTCTTATCTAACAATTAAATATTTATGTAAATTTAACATATTCTTTAAATGGGAAATAATTATCCCTGGCAGGAATACGTCATTCACATCCAGAGATTGGGATGGTCCAAGCCTGTGGAGGGGAAATCCCCGCCTACAAATCGCACCCTGATGTGACTTCCATTCTCGGGTTAAACTTTGCTGCTGCCTTTCCATCTTTCTCAAGAATTCTGGTTCATAATTCGGAACTCGTTCAGCATTGGATCGGGAGGTACTGTCCATCGATGGATTGAAGAGAACGTGTCTGAAAGACTTCACGAGTTTCTTAAGTACCTAAAGCCGGACTAAGATTATTTTTTTCCATCGGGTTGTGGAACAACCGGACATTTCTGCCAAAGAAATTTTTATATACAATTCTGGCCTGCTGATCGGCCCCAAATAACAGCTCCTCTTATGACAAGTCCGCTTCTGACTGTATCAAATATTCTCAAATATTAAAAAAAAAAAAAAAAAATCTCTACCGTCCCTTTTAATGATTTTTTAGGAAGAGAATTCGATGGTTAAATGTTTCGTTTGCAATGAAGCTTTGTTGTTTTATTTGAAAGCTAACGCGCGGAAGTAGAATATTATTTATTAATCATTTGCCTAATTTTCATTTAAATAGGTGTCATTCTATAAGCTTCTGAATTCTTTCAGAAAAAAATAACTGTTTACATTAATAGAATTTATCAATGGTGAGTTTAAGGTCTTCCAAAGAACTGCAAAGATAACCAAAATATGCGAAATCAGTTGAAGTTGGCAATCTCAGTTCAACTCTAATTTTTTCTGTATCTGTATTGTCACATAAGGTCTCGAGTGACAATAATAGATGACAAGTTCACGAGATGCAAATGTTTGTGATATTTTGAGTGATGAACTGTCATTTTTTCCTGCGATTTCCGTGATGTTCAACGAGAATCTCTTCCGCTAGCCCCCAGGAGCGTTACTAGGTTTTTTTTTGACCGTAGATTTTTTGTTCATTCAAGTTTAAGTTAAAAAATATTCCTTGGGTTTTCATAGAAATAGAAAGGTTCCAAAAATAACAAAAAGTAGTGAATTTATTATTTATGAAAACAAATAAAAACGATTTGATTTACACGATCAATTATTACATATCGTCATATTTTTTTTCTTATATTTTTTTATTTATTGATTTTTTAATGGCGGAGGTAGTGACGAAACAAAAGCGTGTGCATTTGCACAGTGGTATATACTGTACATTGGATCATACTCAAGGAGAGCCCGGGTCAAGGTAAGATGAGTTTCAAAAAAGTAAAATATACTTCAGAAAGTATATGCTAGATTTCATATACACTATAGCTCGAAAGAAAGTAAACCGAACATTATGTAAAGACATAAGGCAATGAATCAAATAGTAGTGTTTAACGTCAGAATAGTGCGTAACAAAGATCTTACCGTACGTGTACAAGATTCAGATGACATACTGCAGTGTGAACCATTCAATTCCAGACATTTTTTATACCGAGGTTTACTGGAGGTTGTACTGGAGGTTTACAAACTTTGCCGCAACTGCGTCCTGTGAAATTGAATGCAACACACGTCTGATGTTGCAATATCACGAGGAACCGGATTGCGGTAGACGCCTTCTTTCAGTATTTCCCACAAGTAAGCATCCGGTGGTGTGAGATTAGCAGAATTTGAAGGATACGGATAGTCTATTCTCCTTGAGAAGATGCAGTTCTGAAAGTCTTGTCTAAGAAGATGCAACGTGTCTCCAACTGTGTCTGCTGTCGCACCATGTCGCTGAAACCGTTTTGTCTGAAACGCAGATTTCTAGCCGACAAAATCGTCTCAAATCTGCCACAAAGATTGAGACAACCGCTTCTCTGTACCGTTTCTGATTGATAGTAACACGTCTACCATTCACATCTTGCAAAAAATAGGGTCCAATTATGCAATGGCCAGAAATGGCAAACCACACACTAACCCTTTCGGAGTGTAAAGGACATTCAAGAACCCCCGTAGGCCCTTCAAACCCGAGAAATCTGGTTGTTTGTTTGTTCGTATAACCGTCCAAGATGACGTGACATTCATCAGAAAACCAAATATGGGATAGAAAATGTTCATCTTGATACACATCATCTCGCCAACGTGCGAGCACAGAATAAACTCCTCTGTAACTTACGGTGTACCTACATACGATATGAAAATGCTCCCAATTCATAGACGAGTGTCTGCACAGACGTTCTCTTCATATCCAGTTCTTTAGAAATACACCGTTGACTTTCTTTGGTGAATGAAAAATCTTAAGAAGCACAATCACTGCATGCTCCTTGTCTGCGTTTTCTTCCACAGCAATTTTTTCATTGTTCTGTTTAGCAGATCCTAAGCAGAACAGATCTCAATTTTTCACCAACAACGACACTGTTCGCTTCAAGTGATGGGATTTTGTGGAACTCTTCTTTGAAAAATTGAACATAATTCATACTAGGTCCCGGAACGGCCGATTCCGTTGAGCGAAAATAATGATTCACAATAAAAGCCTTTTCACGAATACTTAGAGCCACTACGTAACACCGTGCAATACAGCCGCTCTCTTCACGAACCAAGATCACACTGTAGCTTCGTCACGCTGTCATCCTGGCAGTAAAAACGGTGGCAGTGCCGCTACCTTTTGATGTACTTTATTCTCGGCCATACTGCATAACTGATTAAGTTTTATCGTTAATTAACATGTCAATTATTTTTTTCTCATTATCATGGCTGCTACATCTCTTCCTTTTTATATACATTTTCTTGATGCCTTGGCGATCTTGATTACCATCTGAGGAAAATAATAAATCACAACATTCTACATTTAAGGAACTATTTTTAGGAAAATCGGTTTTTGTCTTTTTTTCAGTTATATAAAGTGACTTAGTTGTAAAGGCATTTTGTTCATTGCATTGCTTTAGAAAGTAGGGGAGGCTCAATGGAATTTTTTGTCTTTTATATTAGAGAAGCTTAAAAGCATGATTTTGTTGTCGTTGTTGTCCCCTTACATTCTTTGCAAAGAGTTCATCAAGAGTTGACAAGGAGCAACATCAAACAGTTATTTCATCTGCATTCTTTTACTAAGTAAGAATTCTTACTTAAAATTGCTATTTTAATTCCTTGCCCCGTTTTTTTTAAAGCCACTTGCATCCCATTGTTTCCAACTCTTCATTCTCCTCTGCTGCCGGAACTTAAATTGAAGATCACAACAATACTTGCCTCCATCATTGCTGGACACATGTTCGTACACGCACCAACAGAAGCTAAATATGAAACACTTAAGAGATTTCTTTTTAACACAGTTATGCTTTTAAAACATTCATAAATTGTAAATTTTGTTAAACTTTCTTCTTGTTTTTCGAGAGAGAACTGGAAAGGCATTTCTATAAAAAAGAATCTACATTCATATTTAGAAGGGATTTGGGCTTATTAAAATATTACTAAATGCCTTTCCAGAATACGAATTCAGAAATATTGAACTAGATTAAATGAAGAGATACTTTCTCTTTGTATCTTTTTCATATGCCCACTTATTTTTTGCTTTTGACAAAGTCTGCCTTGTTTTAATTCAAAAGAGCTTTGTATCTAAAATATCACGAGGAAGGAAAAAGAGAACTTGAAGATTTATTCATTTTTTTTTCTGCAGAAATTTATATTACCTACAATTCACTCTTAATTGGTTAACATAAATAATAATAAATAAATAGCAAATCAGCCCTTCCGAAACTTTGTTCATAATTAGGGGACGGGAGGACAAGATCGATATTCCACGCAAAATAGATAATGAGTAGTTTCTTAAAAACCTAAGAGACGGCGCAGCATGCGTAAATTCGGCTAAAAGCTGCCTCACTGCCCTACCAATTTGCAAATGGCGGCAGCTTTTTTTTTACTTATTCACTTTCAATGATTTTCCTTCATTTTTAAAAGATTTCGGAAAGTTTATTTATTTTTATTATTTACTTTAATACATGGATAACCATGTATATCCACCCAGGCATTTTGCGTTTCTGCACCCTAACCTAGAAAGCTGAAATTTGGAGATATTACAGAAAGATCATTGAACTAGTGCTCAAGAATCAGATAAGAATTTCCTTTCCACGACAAATAATCAATCTTGCACTATAGATCTTTCTTTAGTCCGTTGTAGGGATAATTTTTAATGTGTATGAAATCAATACATTTTAGAAAAAAATCATCCTGGAAGAGATGTCGTGGCTAGACTTGTTCTCCTTGAACTTGTGAAAACTGCTTTCCCCAACAATGATGTAAAATACTTATTAAGAAACATATATGTAAGAAACATATCTTTTTCCAAAAACGATTTGCTCCATCTACAGTGACCGATCTGAGATCATTCAGATGATGAACCCTGTGCTTCTGCGAAAGTGGACGACTTTGACTCTCTACCAAATTAAGATATAGTTGAAGCATCAACTTTCTTATCTAATGTTCGTCCCCCCAAAAAAAAATCAGAATGCAAACGCCAGATGTTTGGCGGTTTTTGATGGTTACCTCTTAGTTATTAGACTATATCAAAATCTTAGATCTTCTGCATGAAATTCTTTTAAAATTCATGCAGAAGATCTAAGTTTCTTTGTAGGAGAGAAGTGTTTAAGTGATCGTGTTCGCAGGTGATGACCGTCGTAATCGAAATTATAGATATTTACCAAAATCAAAGGATTTTTTTTTTCCTTTTAAGAATCCAAGTGATTATAAAATTTCAACTTTATAGAACTATTTTGGGTCTTCTTGATAACAGACAGAAGGACAACCAACGACAAAACGGTTTTATGTAAATCCTTACATATTGGTCCAAGATGACCCAAAATCAATAGGGATATTCGTTTTAAGAACCTTAACTTTAATTTCAATTAAAATTGAAATACTAAAATTTCAACTTTGCTTCAGAAATAGTTTTTGAGTTATATTGATTACTAGACCGAAGGACAACTGACATTGTAATTTTCTAATAGGAAGCTATTATATTTATAAAATCCTATTATCATGCTGATAAAAACCATGTTAGTGTTAAAACCTTATCTTAGAACAATTCACAACAAAATAATGAAACAGTGGATTGTATCAGCAAAAAATGTAATTGAATGAACATCGAGCTGATGCGCTTATGTCTCACCTGTTAGACATAATCCAAAGAAATTCTATTTCCCGGGCAAATCAAAAGATTAGTTCAGTTATCTTATTAAAAGAGGACTCTTTTAAGTTTCGCTCATATTAACGGGCAGCATACATTTTAAAAACTGAAGGCCAAATTCGAGGGAAGAAAGGCTAAGGAGATCAAATGAAGGAAGGCAGTGATGAGACAAACGAACCGCCACCAAACGAAACCATTCCGGAAAAGAGGAAAGCACCAATAAAAGCAGAGGAATCAGTTACTACCGCGAGATCATCTTACCACCGTCCGGTAAACACGGAAGTGTATGAGGAAGTAGCTCTGAGAAAATGGATAGAGTGCAGGGGTATCGTAACAGATCACGTGGCATCTTATGAAAATCCTTTTATTGAGATTTGTGACAAGAATGAATTCGTTTTCGTTTGGTCGATGGACATCAACTTATTTTCCATGGGCAAATTGAATAATTTCATACCTTTATTTCTTTTTCATGTAATTCTGTTCTTTTTTCATGATAAAAGTCATAATAATACACACAACGTACAAAACAGGGATTCCCCGCAGCACTACTTTCACATTTTTTAGGCTGTTTAATATTTATCGGGAGAGAACTCCTCCATTTGCTGTGCCATCCTCACCTAATTTCAAGTAAATTCTTGAATTTAATCTGAAAGGTAAGTTATTATGCCTAACAACAAAAGCTTTTAAAGCTCTCGTATGTCTTAAACTTTTAAATTTGAAATATTGTAATTCAATGCATTACTGTATTAGCTAAAAAAATCTAATGGTTGAGTATTTATAAAATGGCCTTTAAGACTGAGCTTTTAAAATCAAAATTTTATCTAGAGAAAAGAAATGGCTACTAAAATTTATTCTCCAACACAAACTTAAATCAGATACAGAAAATATAATCTAAACTCTTAAATATGAAATTAGATCTCTATATAATGACTTATTCACATGTTGGATTCGAATTCACTATTAAAATGGATCTACATATCTAATGGGATGTGATTAATCTCTTAAATACGAAGGTTATTTTAATAAATTACTTTTTAGCTATCATGATTCTATCGTCCAAACGCCACAGACATAACGTTCGTAAAAATTGGCGAAATAAGTTCTAAGAACCTGAAAATAGGAATTTCAGTAAAAAATCCGGTCACAGACATTCGGTCAGCATGATTATTATACATTAATAAAACCAATAGGCATTTCTTTTTGTATTGTATTAACATTTTGAGGTCGGTTTTATGTGTGCCGCTCTGTGTACTATCTGATGGTGGAAAATAAACTGAATAAAAATAATTAATATAAATTAATTTCGTATTATACATTGTCTGTATAACTATTGAAATAGGTGATACTAGTAGAAATAGGAAGACTATCAAGAACATTATATCCTTTCAGACGACATAAAGAATACTGTTGCATCGTTTATAAAAAGTCAAGATGGAATTCATAAATGAAAAGTATCATATTTATGGAAATAGAAATTGTTTATTAACTCTTTTTCAATTCAATTTTGCCGTTAATTTAAACTAAAGATTTTGTGTCAATTTTGATTAAAATGATAGATAAAAAGTAATGGTATTACTATGAAAGTATTAAAAATACTACTTCAAAATGATAAAACTTTCTTGACGCCATTTAAATTTATATAAAAAAGTGAAAGTGTGAATTGTCATTGTGATTTTAAATTCGTTGCGTGATCTGCATATTGAATATTCAAAGAAGATAAGTTGCCCTCACAGAATCGAACTGCCTTTTCTTCAGCAATCGAATTCCAATATTTCTAGGTCTTCAAATGATGAATTCATAAGACGATAAAGCTTCTTCACTGAAAATTGTATTCATGAACTTACTTCGTAGAAGTAAGATGGATTTCAACTTAAAGCCATTCGAGAAATACCAATGCCTTCCAAACTTTCTCTATAGAAAACTTTGCTTATTTTATCTAGTAATAGGACAACAGAAAGAATAAATAAATAAATAAATAAATAAATAAATAAACCCAAAAATACCTTCTTAACATCACTAAGAAAATAATAGTAATCATTCAGAAGATATATATTTTTTAAGTCTTTTTATTTATATTATGTAATGCGCACGGTAATATAATAATCATATTGAAAAAACTTCATCTACACTTCATTTTATTATCCT
>JAFIDM010009631.1:160641628-160654629 GCA_023159025.1 Thereuonema tuberculata | reverse complement strand
TTTTATATTTATTTATTTATTTTATATTTATTTATTTATTTTATATTTATTTATTTATTTATTTATTTACTTATCATTTTTATAAATATCACTAATACAGTATTCTTATCTTTCAAAAAAAAAATAAAAAATTAATAAATGATAAGAGTAACATGTAAAATATTTTATTTATTTCTAAATTTCTTGATCTCTCAGTTTATTCTTTGTAATTAACTTTTTTCTTTCAATTTTTCTGTTTTCAACTGACCATTGTTTTATAAAGTATTGTTACATAAATACGACAGAACTTTACTGACTTATTAAAGTCATTGAAGATACTTTAAATGTAATTGGTGAATATACTATCTACTTTCTCAATTCTTTACATCGCCGTGCTCATCGTAATTATTGTGTTATGTATTGATCTTCTATTATCTCTCTCTCTCTGTTTTTATTTGTTTGCTTTTCCTGATGAGGTTTAAGTATAAGAATGGACTTCTCGTCCAAACTTCGCCTGATAATAAAAAGCCTTTTATATTGCATTTGTGGAACATTTGCTGAATCTCACAATCAAATGCATGGAATAAAACAATTTACTCCAACAACAATCATTAAAATGATTTTTTGGGATTACTTATCAAATCCAATGCTTTAGTCGTGATCATCGTCGCGTAAGGTTTTCACGATCATTTGCCTATGATTACAATCATTTTTATATCAGAAATTCAGAAAATAGAAAACCTATGTAAAATGCAATCTATGACAGATTTTTTTGCGCTGGTAAAGTTTTATACATTAATATGGTACAGAGTTTCTAGAAATTTGTAAAGAATGTGGTTTGGACAAAGTTCAGTTTTAAGGTATTTTTTTTTTTTGTTCAACAGTTATCAATCTTCAGCTTTAATGAAGGATCACATTTACTGTGAAATAATCGTAACTTCTTGTAATGTTTCTCTGTATAGCTGTTTGGTGTTTCTTGAGCTTTTTCAAATTTGGGAAAGGATGGTCATTACAAATCATCTTTTCTGCTTTCCAGTTATTTTTAGTATCATATTTTTATTATTTTCATTATCATTAGTTTGTTTTCATCATTATAATCTAACAGTTTCATGATCTCATCTTTGTTTTTAATAAATGTCACTCCTCATTCACCTAGACAAAAATATAGGTTTTAGTTTTAGTTAATACATATTGTAAGTATTTTACATATGTATATTTCAATTAAAATACAGTATCTGTTGATAGAGAAATTAACTTTCCTAACGGGAATATATTGTGGATTCGAGTAAATGATTAATAAAAAAATAAATAACATTGAAAAATACCGGTATATTATTAAATATAGAGTAGATCTATTGTAAGCAAGTAAATAATTTATTTTTAAGCTGTAAGGTGTTTGGATAATAATGCTTCTTGTGGTTTGACTGATGAAATTTCGAGAAGACTTAAAGAAAACTGAAAGAGAGAGATAATGTATAAAGGACATCACTATTCCTCGAACTACAATAAATCTTGTGAAGATTTCAGAAATCTGCCCTATAAATAAGCTTTGAGTGAAAAGCTCAAGTCGTGTGAAGAAAGAGTGTGAACGATATTTAGAAAACTAGTTATGTCAATTCAGTGGATACCGAAATTAACACTGAATGCAGTAACAAGTTTTAAGGAAATAATGTTACATTGCAAAGACAAGTTGGTTAATGGATTAATGTTGTCAGTGAGCTCTTACCAGCGTGCAATCTCACACAGCGAAAAGCCATTCCGAATAATAGATAGGAATGATATACAACAAAATCTGCAAGAATAAGAAGATAACCACTACCTTGGTCAGTAAAATCATAGAAGATATGCTCTAATACATTAGAATTTAAGTAGGAAAAGTAATAGATTGTTAAATTTGGAAAAAATGCTTGGATAAAGAAGTAGGTATCTAACAATAAGGGTTGGGGCAGTGACGATGAAAAGCCTGATGTGGCACCCATTGAACTATTTAAAAACAGCAGAGAAAGAGTGCACAATATCCCACTTTAATTCTCCGTGTTTAGATATGTTATTTTAAATAACTAACCAATAGGAAAATGGGGACTGAGAATGCACAGCTTCACAAGCACATCAAAACTGACGTCAATGGCACTCAGGGAAAGTTCCTTAATTATTCAGAAAAGAAACTTAATAACTTTTAAATAGTTAAAGAAATTTACTATTTAATAAATAAAGAAAGTTATTTGTTGAGAGAAGTAGAAAGAATGAAATATTTATCTAAAAGAATGGAAATTTAATGAAATGTAATTCTAAAAAATCATCATTTCACTATTAATAGATGATTTAACGAATAGAAATAAGGCGAGTGCTATTTTTTTGTGGCAATATTTAATACTGAACTTCTTCTATTTGTGTTACTGTATTGACTCCAAGTACACTTGGATTGCCTTTCCTTTAATTAAGTAAAAATATTTTTGAACAGAATGGTTCAGGCAGGAATTACACCCTAATTACCAGTTATTGCCAAAACAGAATCTTAGTTTAATTTTCAGACCAAGGGGAATTTGGTATTGTAGTTTAATAGACGAATTTAATCAAGGATACTCTGTTTATCTTGCTTCTTCAAAATAAAGATAAAAAGCCGAGATACAAAAAGCCCAGTTATTTGGACAATTGAGATCCTCCCTTCCTTGCATCTCTGATATAGACTGAGTTACAAACAAACACTTTGTCCGAAATCGAGGCAGCAATATCAATTTGATAAACAGGAAACGGAGACCAACTCCTATTGTCAAGACAACGGTCACTCTCCACTTTTAGTAGGGTTTAAGTTGAAAAGCGGTCAGTGATCATTTGGAAAGAATGGATTGTGGGTACAAATAATTTACTCTCAATTAATCCTAACTGACTAGTTTTCGTATAAATAAATAAGAAAAATAACAGTTCTTCATTTTCTATTTGTTCTTTCCCTTTTTAAACTTCAAGTGAAATTAGGCTTGAATTATAAAACAATGTAGCAAAGGTTTTCCGTCAATAGATGATACAATAAAGTTATATTTCATAATTTTTAAAATTATATAATTTAATTTTAGAAGTAAAAAGTTTTAAAATTCTTTATTCTCTTTTCAGTATTAAGATGTTCGAAATTAAGAATTAAATTGAAGTTGAAGTGGATAAAATTCGAAAGAATGAGTGTAATGCTTCAAAATGATTCCAGATATGCTAATGTTTAACGGATATTATCTGAATCATGTCTATTATCTAAAGCCATTATTTAAGTTTCAAATTCCTTTAGATTTTTCTTCATTAATATGGGTCATTCCATGCCAAGTGGTCTAAAATTAAAAAAAGTTCCCGCCATCATGTCTCCAATTTTGTTCAAATTTTAGCTGTAGCACCGGTAAGGTGTTAAATTAAGTTCCCCAAAATTTGAGGTCCCAAGCTTCAATAGTTGTTGATCTAGACCCCCTATCTGAAGGGTAGTCGATCCATGTTCGCGCAACATTGAACAAAATGCCACTTTTGGGGTCTAATAAAATTGAAATTAACTTATAAAAATGGCTAAAAATTTGAGATCCTATACAATTTTTCCTGCTGATTCCAATAAAATTAATTTTAACATTATGGAATCAAAATTCAGTCAAACAAGTTGACTCAAAGTGTGCAGAAAAATTTGTTATGACTTCCCGCCACAAAATTTGATAATATTTAGACTCTAACAACTTCCAGGCAAAAAAAGGTACGGACTTGAAATTTTGAACAAGCACTATGCTTGGGCTAGACATATTACTGCCAAATTTGCAACTGTCTAGCATCTACAGTCGCCCTGCAGGATCTCTTCAAATTTGGCACTGTTGGCACGCATGGTAAAATTTACTAAGTTGAAGTATGTTAAAAGTCGAAGTATGTTAAAATTTGTGTGTGTGTGACATATTGCATCCTGATTACGGTATGTTTACTGCAGGATCCCAAGCCTGATTGTGGCTACCTTTGCTTCAGGAAAATTTTGCTCTTTCCAATTTCTATGAATTTGAGTCTTAATAGTCACTTAAAATTATTGATATAATTATAAATTCATTTGCACTTCATTTAGGGTCAATCCATACCAAACGGTCCAGCACTAGTTGCTCGGCCATTTTTAAAAATATTGATTTTTTTACTGCTGTTACTCCTATACATGAGTACTTCAAAACAGGCATTATTTTTTTTTTATTTGATTTCGTTTAAAAATGGCGTCCATTTTTGTTTTAGGGTTTCCAAATTTTAATATACTTTGACCTGCCTACATGGCTATTTAATGGTCGCATTGCAAAAAAAAAAAAAATACATCAGTCTTGTAGAGCAACGTTTTTTCTTTCAGATGATACTATTCACAAGCAGATTCAGGTAAACTATTTTTTAATAATTGGCTTTAAACTTTGTTAATTTTACCATGCGTGCCAACAGTGCCAAATTTGAAGAGATCCTGCAGGGCGACTATAGATGCTAGATAGTTGCAAATTGGCAGTAACATGTCTTGCCCAAGCATAGTGCTTGTTCAAAATTTCAAGTCCATCCCTTTTTTTGCCTGGAAGTTGTTGGAGTCTAAATATTGTCAAATTTTGTGGCGGGAAGTCACCACAAATTTTTATGCACACTTTGAGTCAACTTGTTTGACTGAATTTTGCATCCATAATGTTAAAATTAATTTTATTGGAATCAGCAGGAAAAATTATATAGGATCTCAAATTTTTAGCCATTTTTATAAGTTAATTTCAATTTTATTAGACCCCAAATGTGGCATTTTGTTCAATGTTGCGCGAGCATGGACCGACTACCCTTCAGATAGGGGGTCTAGATCAAAAACTATTGAAGCTTGGGACCTCAAATTTTGGGGAACTTAGTTTAACACCTTACCGGTGCTACAGCTAAAATTTGAACAAAATTGGAGACATGATGGCGGGAACGTTTAGACCATTTGGCATGGAATGGCCCATATATCAGTCTTCTTCGTCCAATTTTAACAATCCCATTTAAATCTGAAAACTAGATTTTTTAACGAAACAAAAAGAAAAAAAATATATTTAGCAAAGAAAAGTTGGATAGAAATATCAGTTATAATATAAGCTGGGGAATTTTAGTCAAAGAAAGAAGCGTAATTTTCAGAAAATATCAGAACAAAAAATACTAAGAATTTAAAGAGTTTTAAAATTTAATGAACAAACAAATATTGAAAAAAAAAATAAGAAAATCGTTTGTCGAATAGTTCTTCGTAATAAAATCACATAATCATAATTCAAAGAAATAATTGTAAGAAAAATTTTGTTTAAAAGGCTAGTTTTGTAAAAATGTAACTATAAATTAACCAACGATATTATTAATATAAAGCAACTCGGACAAAAATGTAATATTTTAGTAATGAATTTTTCAGGCGTAAATTTTGGTTGGTGGATTATGTGTTAAGGTGCAACAGTAGCTACGGCCATGCTGCATCACAGCCGTAAATAATATCAACTCAACAAAAATGAATTACCGTATTTAGACATAATGTTCATAGTCCAAACAAAACCTTCAAGTATTTTTTTCTCTTTTGTTCGTCGAAATATCAATAGTCTAGTGACACCTTTTAAAATTTGTGCCAATTGACAATAATTTTCGAAATCTTCAAAAGTAGAAAAAATCAGAAAGAAGAGCTTCTTCTATTGACTTTTTAAGTACGTGTATTTTGATTAGCTCTTACAAACTTTTTTTGTCTTCTTCCTAAGTTAGACAAAAACAAGATAAAACAATCACTCCCAGTTGCTCATTTAGATTTCTTGATTTGTATACTCATCGTGGAAGTCTTCAAGAATTCATGCAGTATCTATTAAATATATCTCGTCGATCAACTGGAAATGCCTAATGTGAATGTTCTTTTTTCTTCTATTTAGTTATTCAAGATATCATATTTTATTCATCAATTTTTCCATATACGGAATAGACATTACATAATTTAAAAGAAAAGAGCCAATTTTCATTACGTGCTTGCGACCTGAATAAGGGGCAGCTGTGACTCTATTAAATATTATCAGAGTCAAACAGCCAAATAAAATACTAGCGCAGAAAGTACTTTTCTAATTTTTTTAAGTTTTAAAACTGTTTTTTTGTTCTTAAAATTATTTTAATTAATTTAACTACATTAAGTTCTTTTACAATCCGACAACAGCAAAGATAATCTTTGCTAATTTTCATGTACTTTTATTATTTTTAGGATTTGGACTGAGAAAAGGAACTTCCAGGACTGGTGAAATTGTAGTTTACAAAAAGAATAGCGATATCGAATCTCGTAATGAAGAATATGCATGTTAATCCATTTCTCGAATTACACTGAAGCGTCAACATGAATGACTTTGTGTCTATAACCTGCGACTGGGTCATTTCAAAAAGGAAATATCTTGCTCACGAATGCAGTGTTCATTACACTAATGTAAGCAATTAGTATCCATTACTTCCAAATAATAATCGATAAAGCAGTGATAGATCTTGGAATTTTCAATAGGTTAAGTTGGACTATCAAGTGTCAAGAGACTTGAAAAAAAATCTTCGGATTGATCCAGCATTGATCCAGCTTAGAAAGAATACTGAAAGTTTAACTTAACTTACTATACACAAAGTGGTTGATGTTAATTTACCTTAAGTTACTAAAATATACTAATCTAAAATTGAATGCATTAAATTAAAATGCATATTTCATAGGAAGTATTTTTTAAATATTGATATAAAATGATAATTAGTTCAATTGTAATAAGTTCAGCACAGATGAGACTTAAATTTAACATATCTTTACTTAAGGATTACGAAAATAAAGTCTATGAAATAACAAAAAGCATCCTCTTTATATTTAAATTATCGTAAAAGTAATTCTTTTAAGCTAATAACTGATGCCTTTTGCATGATTGAAAAGTTCACTCATTGAATCTCATCTGCAAAGATTTAATTTCAGGACCTATTTTAAGTAAATTCCATTCATCTCTCACTAACTATACGTAGAAACTCATCAAACTGACATAAATGAAAAATATGTATTGTAAATATTTCTTTACATTTTTTCTCATCACTTTTTATAGAATAGTATGAAACACAATTAAATAAGATCTTACTCTGTATCACAGTTTTTGCATCTATACTGACTTTCTATTTTCTATTGATTCCGAAGCAACGACTGCTGTTTTCATAGCCAATTTATCCTCCCATTTCCCTTTTATCTGTAGATGACACCAGTGGTTCAATAGTATAAGCACTGGTCTGCTGCTTCTTTCAGTCAGGGATTTCTTCCAGATTATTTCTTCTCCGGACTGGCTTTAGGATTCATCGAGCTGTCTGTAAATGGGAACTGGGTTTCTTTCTCGAGGCTGAACAGATTTTGATTGTAGTTCTTTTTAAATGACTGCTTTGTTTGTTTTCTTAATAAAGGGCAAATATTTTTTTTGCGACTCGTCAGGATGGTTGGGTTTCTGCTTTTGTTAGTACGGTAGCATTATGACAATTACAACTACTGTCCTCCAAATGAGAGATGGCCGCCCTGTTTTTGTGAGATCTGCGCATGTATGATCGATTAGTCTGGTCAGGCACTTCCGTCTGATTTTATGACAGGACGCCGCCATTACGGTAATCGCTTGTTACTTTGCAAAAGAGCATTGTATTTCTAAATAATAAGTCTATATATTTATTTATTTATATAAATAATTATTGTTAGCAACTGGTATTGAAATAACGCTGAATAGTCGAGAGAAGTTTTAATTTGGCGTTATCAACATGTCTTTCTCAGTGAAAACAGACGCCATCGTCCATTGTGACAGGAAAACATAATTGATCAGCTACCGGAAGGGCTGCGCAGTTCAAACTTCTTCCGGCCATCTCTCATTTGGAGAACAATACAAGCTATTATTGTTGTCTTGTAGCCCTTCGTAAAAACCATAACTCTATGCTTTCCTATTCACCATTAAAAACTAAAACTGCTAGAATAATTCCGACTTTTACGAAAAAAATTAAAATTTCTCTTTGAAATGCCCGGTAGTCTAAAAGCTAACCTATCTAAGTGCATTTTCTTTGTTTATTTATTTATTTATTCTTTCATTAAGACCCTTTGTGATGGCATGCAAGCAATTTAATGCTTTAATAACAAGTTCATAATGTATGAGATTATTGTTCCATTTAAATTAATTTCAACGGATCGAGGGAGATAAAGGTCCAGCATTCTATGACCAAATCTATTTACTAAATTTCATGGTCTAGAAGTACTACGTAGAGATTTTAAGAATCTACACACAATAACCCAAAATATTGCATTTGCATGATCTTAAACAATTTATCAATGTTAATGGCTTTTAAAAGTTATTTTTTTTTTACACTTCTGGAGAGACTGCTTCTTTTAATTATTAAACAATGAGAAATCCTCTTGCTTTTTTTTTGTTGTTACTTTTGATGAAAAGAAGTAGGTGTAATCATCATAATAAAATTATTTTATTATTTTAATTCGTTCTATTCGATTGTCCAATATATGGTTGAATACGATTATTCTAGACATTTATTTTAACGAACATTCCCGTTTAAGGGTCCTACAACATCCTGTTTTTCGAGTGATATGTCTACCAGCATGAATGCGTGGCAGATTGTTATTTACAATCTTGTTGAATCTTGTTGGCACAAAAAAAAAATTAAATATCATTACATAATCTTTAAAAATTAACACAATACATAGTTAAATATTGCCGAGGCCTAATTAATGGGTGTTTTTTAAACCAATTTATATGCAAGAACCAAAGCAATATTGTTTTAAGGACTTAAAGACTACTAACATAGATTATATGAATTTTCATAGGTCTAATTAAAATCAGACACAGAGAATGAAACTCAAAAGCATAAGCGTACCCAGGATTTTGGAATGGGAGGGGTTACGATGGCCATTCAAATTAGGAAAAACAAAAATCTTGTTCTTTTCCGGATGGGGGCAGTTTACAAACAAAAGAAAGAAGTTTGTAACAAAAAATCCTAGATTTTTTTTCCATTTTGGGTGCATTGACATACCAATATCCTCCCCCTTGGGTATGCCAATGCTCAAAAGTTTAAAATAATTCAAAAATTCGAAATCACCTAATTAGATTTTAATAGCATCAGCAGTTTTATGGGCCACTTCAAAATTTGAACTGAAAAACATATGCCCTCAAACAATAACTTTATTAATACAAATAATATTTAGAATATTGTTTCCGAATCCATCCAACTAATACCTCCTTTTGAAGCTCAATCAAAGTGCACTTGTAAACATAAATTCAGTATTTAGGGAGATATATTGCTGTTATTTGGTTAAATTTTTGTAATTTCATAAATATTAAAGAGGTAAAATTTGTTTAGGGCCTAAACATTGTAGATAGAATAGCTGAAATCATTACGTATGAAAATACCTGAAATTGCATAAATATAGAAATGTTTGCATTGCTATTTACTTAAATGTAGTTTTGATCCTATTGACAACTTTCAGAAACAATCGAAAGTTCGTTAAGCCAGAAATGGAGTAAATATCATTAAACCTAACAGTGAAAGATGAAACTCGTTATTATTTCCGTATTAACGAAGATTGGTTATGCGTTGGGATCCATCACTGTTTAGTTGCAAGGTTATATTACAACAATTATTAAAAAAAAAATATTTTATGTTTGCGTTTCATTCTTTATGTTTCTGTTTCTTGCTTAGCCAAATCAAATCTCCTAAGGGGTTTACAGAAATTTCATTTATGTCTTTGATTAAATTACCAAATATCGTTCTAAATTGAAAGTTATTACTGTATTTTTCTTCATTTTAAAGATTACTTAAAGACATGATAACCAAAATGGAATAATGAGTGAGAAAGGAAAAAACAAACAAACAAACAAACAAAAATGGAAATTACTTTTAAGGAATTGATGAAGATTAAACACAATTTTGGACATATTTTTTCAACTGTTACATTTAAACCTAATTTAATTTTTTAATTAAATTTGATTAAAAAGAAATCTAATAGGAAAACGTAATTGCAAAAAGTAATTATAATTGAAACCATTAGATCGAAAATATAGATAATCGTCTAATCCTGATTCCACATTAGGTGATCATTTGACCATAGCGATATTTTAGCAAGTAGATGAGAGCGTTGATTAGCTCTGCTTGCATTGAGTCCCAAAGCAGTGCTCACAAACGTTTTGTGAGCATTAATTTCTGAGATTGTTTAATACGAATTTGGTTAACATGACATCAAAGTCTCTGGAAAAGTGGTCGTTTAGGGAGGTGTTTGCTGAATTAGACTAAGTTTTGACATAACCTATTCCATTGATATCGTTACGATTTGGTAAAGATAGTCTTTATAAAGATTTTAAAAGATTAATAATTCCTCTGTCTCTTCAAAATAAATATTTATTGCTGTTAGCTTGATAAATTATTAAACTAAGACTATTATTAAGTTAGATCATAATAGCAAAGTCTGTTACATTTCAGTGTATAAGATGGAATACAAATCATAATCTTCATTTACGTCAAATAATATAAGGAAGTACAGAGCTCAGATGCAAGAGCTCAGATGCATGTTTCCTTCACTGAATTTGCCTCTACTGAATTTAATGTTGTGAAGATTTTAATCATCTGCTTAAACAAAGAAAGTTTTTGATGAAATTTCAAAGACTGAAACGACTTAAAAAGTTAAATTGTCAAATTTAATATTAAATATTAATGTTAATTTTACAGTAGTGACTATTAATTTTAAATTTTTTGACATTAATGAATGCTTGCTTTCCATTGTATTGCAGTAATGATGAATAGTGATGTATAAAGATCCATTATTATAGATCTAATAGAAAGAACTCATAGTATTGCTAGACATCTAACAATGATCTCAAGAAAATTCAAACCAATTGTATAATAAAATTATTCTTACCAATACCATTTAAAGAACTGTTGACTCTTTGTTAAACTTCTTTTTGACTTGCTTAATGAATGATGATTAAATACTTTATTTAAATTGAACCAAAAATGCTTTTCAAAGTTTAAAAAAAGTATTTATGTAGAGGTTAAAAAAACATTAACTTCTAAAAACATGTTCTTCTTTAAGGATAAAGATAAATACTTTCATGGAAATCTGATAAAAGTGAAAAACGATCAAACATTTAAATCCTGCAAAGTTTTGACCAATTTAAAAAATTTAAACATTACAAATACACATTTTTATATTACTCTGGATACCCGAATGTTGATTAAATAAAGAAAAAAAAAAGAAGGATTTTTTTTTTCCAGAAATTTCTGAAGGAAAATTAAAATATATCAATTCACTTAAAGCAGCGAAAACGTGCTAAATTAACTTTACGTAAAAGACTATCTATGAGTTATACTTAAAACTGAAAATATCTGGTGTAGTATATATACAAAAAAAGTGAAAAAGACGAATTTGAAGAATAAAAAATAATTCCAAAGCATTCAAATCTAAGATATTTTAGAATAAGTTAAGCATTTTAATGAAAAAACTAAAACAAAAATAAAAACAGCACATGAATAAATAAATTACCCTTCCGAATCAATTATCGGAAGGAATTGGGAACGGCCGTTTCGTCCTTCTAGAAATTCATCAGCGCAATTACGTGCTAAATATATTTTTATTTAGGTAATTCACCTTTTTTTTTAACCTTTTCGTTTTTTAAAAGCCTTTTTGCCTATTAGTTATAGGCTAAGGCTTTGTGGTGGTGTAAAATAACACAACAATTTATTTTCTTGCTTCTTTTGCTTCGGGGGCCACTGAAGACGGTGGCCTTCAAATAAGCTTGTGCCTTTCTGATTCTTTTGTCGGGAAAGGCGGATTAGGCTGATGAGTCCCTAGAAGGACGAAACGGCCGTTCCCAATTCCTTCCGATAATTGATTCGGAAGGGCAATTTATTTATTCATGTGCTGTTCTTATTTTTGTTTTATTTTTTTCATTCATATATTCGCAGCATGTAAAAGAGCATCGTCTTTAAAAGACGGAGCCAAGATCATTTCAATCAAGCATCCAAACAAAAACAAAAAAAACGAAAGAAAATAAGGCCTTCTCTAAGATTTCAGGGTTTAAGGTCAGGTTAATGTTGTTAATAATGCTAAAAAAATTGAGAACTACATTAACTAACGTTGGTTATCGATCATCACTAAAAGAATAGCATTTTCTCAATGAAATCACATTGAAAGGGAATGAGTAATGTAAAGAGTTTATGCTTATATTCAAAACTTCTAATGATGTAAATTTAGCTTTGAGATTAGCCTTTTCGACGTTAATGGATAATCAACCAAATTTCAAGTCTATTACATAATAAAAAGATAAATAAGAAATATTATTCTGTGATTGATGTAATGTGTGAATTCGAATGCCTTTGTAAAGTTGCTTATTTTAGATAAGAGCTGTAGACAAATAAAATAAATAAGTTGTTTTTTTGTAGAACATAGTGATGCAGTTGAGGAAATAACATTGAAAAATTAAGAGATCAGAAGATTAATTAAATATGGCACGCCTCCTTTTAATGCGACAATCTATATATATAAAAATGAATGTATCTTTCTTTCTTTCTTTCTTTGTTTCTGTGTCCTTTATACACTCCTAGGCCCTTTGATCTATCTGGACCAAACTTTGCAGAATTACTCTTTAGGACACTGCGGAAAAGATAGGCTACCTTAGAACCCGGACCCCCCCCCCACCAAAGGGGTTGAAAAGGGTTAAACGCCCTGAAAAACCCAATATCCACCTGGTGGTGAAAATAAGAACTACACAAATATTGTGTAAAGTGAAAAATTCGCTCTCCTATGGGGGGGACACCACACTTGGGTGGGAGGAAGCCAACACAAAGGCTGAAGTGTCCCACCCCGACCGACACCGGGACCTTATATTTAGGGCCCCTTCTCGGGCCCCCAAGTCAATTGCAAATAAGGAAAAATTCGCTCTCCTAAAGGGGGCAGGGACACCCCACTTGGGTGGGGGGATGGCGACACATGGGCCTAAGTGTCCCACCCCCGATCGACACCGGGACCTTATATTTAG
>JAFIDM010009631.1:160616154-160641618 GCA_023159025.1 Thereuonema tuberculata | reverse complement strand
GGGGGATGGCGACACAAGGGCCTAAGTGTCCCACCCCCGATCGACACTGGGACCTTATATTTACGGCCCCTTCTCACAAGCCCTTTCTTTCTTTGAGTGGCATTGCAACGCATGCCGGGTACAGCTAGTTATAAATAATAATTACAATAAGAAAAATTAAAATAATAATTTTAATTCGAATTAATTCACATATTAAAATAAACAAGTGAATATAATTTTTTGCTAAAGCATAAATTTAAGGGCGACCCATAATATTATAAAAAAATTAAAAATAATGGACGGAAAAAAGAAGGAAATAACCTGGAGAAAGAATGAAAGAATACTGGAAGAGAAGAAAAAAGGGAGAAAAATAATCATGACGCGTATTTCACGTGGTCCATAGTCGGCCAAATTCGAAGAAAGAAGAAGAAGAAAAAAAAGTACATTAAAAAAGTACATTAAAGTACATTAAAGTTAGGAAAAAAAATTAAAAAACGTTCGGAAAATAAAAAAAAAAAAGAAAGGAGATATACGGATTCGAACCGAAAACCTACAGTATATGAGTCGGAGACCTTAAGCATCAAGCTACAGCTGAAATAAAATGGCTGCATTTCTAACATTTAAGCTAATAGCGGAATTCCAATGAAAACAATGCCAAATACCTCGAACATATTTCAATGGGGGTGGGGGCGTTGGTCCCTGAAAGTACCCTATTCCTGTAGTGTTTGAGCCTCTGGTGAAATCCGTTTGTCGATCCGACCTTCCGTACGGTAGATGTTAGGGATAGACAGACGCGGACGGACGGACGGACAGGACAAACGCAATAGCTACCGATTTTGGTCGCTATCACAATAGCTTCCAAATGGGTCGTTAAAAAAAATGGCTTATAAATTAGATATTCGCCAGTTGTTTTAGGCTGAGAAAATGAATCGATAAATATGCTAAAAAGTAAAATATGGTAAATTAAAATTTAACTATAAACATTACCTATAAATACTAACAAAGAAAACTGCTTTTTAATCGAATGTTATACTTTTGTTGCTTAATTTGTGGTACTAGGCTGTGCTATGGATAAGTTAGTTCAAATCTTTAACATATAAAAAAAATAGCATTTCTATTTTTCTGAATATTTAACATTAATTTGTGCTTCTTATAGTCATGATTTTTTTGTATATTTAAGATAAACTGATAAACTGTGATAATGAAGATAGCACATAACAAAATAAGATCTTTTAAATATTTTCCGGATTCTGGAACTCTTTGATTAAATAACATTTACGTAATTAGCACACATTTACTTAGCATGTAAAAAATTACTAAATAAACTGTAGCACATTTCCGATTCGAAACTTTGAATATTTTAACTTAATTATTCAAAAAATACGCTATTTAATAATTGTTGATGTTTGTTATTGCTGAGACACTTGAATCTATTTACCATTCTGAGGATATTTTTTGTCGAAGGTTCTTTCAGAAATTGAAATGAAAAACTTATGAGCCATAAGGGATTTCTAGCATTATCATTGCTGGAAACAACTCATATTACATTTACATAACAGCGCCGTTTTTCTCTAGAAATAAAAAAAAAAAAAAAAAATATTTCAAGCTGTTCGGTGAATGGCCTCCTCCAAACTTTTAGAAAGTTTGCTAAAAATTAAAGCATGAAAAATTATAGAATGAAAACATCCTATTCACTTAAAGTCTAGGCGATCCATAATATTATACAGTACCATATGAGGAACTTTATAATTTCCATAATCATCGCAGAGCTCTGCGGAGATTTTCTCTTCCAACACAGCTAAATGAATCATATTTACTAAATGGAAGTTCTTGTCTTATCTCCTCTATTTTACTCTTCTTCCCATCTTTCTCATACATATACAGTGAAGAATTTCAACCAATTTCGTTGATGGACCCATCTACCCACACAACTTTTCCAGATCGTTGACGTCAGCAGAAATTTATTTCAGGTTCAATGATGCATTCAAATTTCTTCTCTTTTGTATAGCTTTCCTCCTAAGCCTCTCCCTAGGTCTTTCCTGAGTAATGTTTTTATTGGTTATTAGCAGGATTTGGGCGAAAACAAATTTTATAGCATAGTTATAAAATTTATGAATGCATCCGTCCTTGCTTCGGTTTTGTGAGAAATTTCAATACAAAAACTCAATGCTTTTGAGATTGAATATTTAATATTTTTGTTTAAAGTTGCTAACTAAATTTTAGAATAAGGAATTCATTTGAAACTAAATTTGATACCTAATTGAACCTTTTTTTTAAACATTAAACAAATAAAATTTTTAAATTATATTTCAAAAGTGCTATTTACAAATGTGTAATGATGAATAACACATTTTCAATTACAGATCTTCGTTCTTTGTTTTGTTATTCGCTTTAAATGCTATGCCTCTTACGAAATCATAAGTAAATTAGGCAGAATGAACCAAAGATTAACTTATGTCTATATTTCATTACTTCCGAGGGCTAAAATTTTGCCAATGAGACCTCAAGCTTTTAAATAAATATTTATTTGCGTTTTTGAATTGCTAGAACAGGAAAATATTTAATAGTTGCCGGAAAATAATGAAAGTTTTAGTAATTCATAATAACCTCGCGAACAAACATTTACTCTCTTCTCCAAATCAACGACGCTACAATTAGTTCATTAATAAAAGCTTCTAAATGATCTTATTCATAAGTCCAGTTTTTTTTTACCGAAATGGGAAAATTTTCATTAATTTTAATTTAGAACATTTTTTAAAGTATAGGGTTTAATTTAAGAATCTACAAAAAACTTTATTATTTATTTTATAACTTACTATTTGAACAAAATACACAATCTACTGTATTTAAAAGAATTTGAATAGCACGACTTGTAATTGCATGACATTCTGCTTTTTTATTTATTTATTTATTTTTCATTATTGTTATTTTTTTTTCCTGCCAGAAGATGTCAGGATCGTCTAGAGATTAACTACAATATTTATTTGATTGAATCATCCCTACGTAATTCACCCTTGATTAAATACGAAAAATGAGCTAAAATATTTTATAAAAAAGTACAGAAAAAGATTTGGTCGCAGCGTCGTCTTACATAAAAGTTAAATTTAATATGGACAAATGACTACAGCAATAATAACAATTTTCAATAGTATTTTTTTTTTTTAATATTGTGAATGTTTTCATGCTCTGTTAAACGAAAACCAATAACTGCAGCCGAAAGAACGATAATTGGAAAGCGTCATTAAAAGAGTAAAATAATGAGCATTAGATAATTTCATGTGTAGTAAAAAAAATAAAACCTGTGTTGAGAGAATATCGACACGAAGGAGAATTTATTATTCATTGAATAGCATAATGGTATTATGCCTAAGACATAACGGTAGAAGCCTTTATTTAATAAAGCCTTTATTTTCTATGTCAGAACATTTGCTTATCTCATTTATCTAAAAGCACTTAAGTACAGTAGTATTTTACTTAATAACTTTTCAGTTTAATAAATTCAGCCTTCTCTTGATTCTTTTTTTTTTGTCACCATTTCTTAATACTTGTTGTTACAATCATTGATTAAATTCCGTAATATTCAGGACATCTATGCCAAAGTTACAACATAAAACTCTGGAGGACAGGCTAACACCGAAAGCCAAATAATTACGTATGAGATTCAGGAGTGCAAACAGAAACAGAGTCAATGATAGTTCGGATTTTTTTGAAAATCTCCAGAAATAGACGGAATAAAAGAAAAATATAAATGAAAGTAAATGTCGCCCTGATCGTTCATTCACAAGGCGATTTCCAATGTGTAACCTGAAAAAGCTCTATAGATAATCGGGATTATTTTATCTTAAGGTCAGCATATTTTCTTAGAAAACTTGTTTTTTAGAGACAACGAGTCAGAACACCAGCGTTTCCATATGGTTCCATATGAAAAATCTCATGACTAACTACAAAGATCTTCATGATCAGTTTTGCTTTAACAGAATACACTTGATAATAGCAATTAAATCAGGCGATTGTGATCTGATAGGGAGCACGTTTGTACTAGAATTATTTAGAAGAAATGGTGATTAATTGAAAGCTAATTCAATACTGTTGTTGGTTGATTTGATTTGACTTTTGTTTTTGTTTTTATTTAAAAGGATCCTGCGCAAATTCCACTAGCGGTCTCTAAGACCATAGAAATAAAGTAATAAAGACCATAGACAGCCGGAAGGAGAGAAAGAGAAGAAGATTAAAATAAATACAAGAACAATCAGGAATCATTCATTCCGATCCTGATTGGAACTCAGATTTAAGCATTTCAGTGAAATTCGTACTCCACCTCCAAAGACCTCGGCTGTGTAGGTGAAATATTGGGATGGTGGTTGTTCTACAAAAAATTACCATTGAAGAACCCTCATCCAATGACTAAGAATAAAGGTCACACGACAAAGAAATTAAAAAGGGAAAGTAACTGTAGTCAAAATATCGTCTCTCATTTATACAAGAAAAAGTTGAATACAAACTAGGAACCAAAATTTTAAAAAAAAAATCAAATAAACATTTGAAATTATTATCCCTGGAATCATTGAGAACATAGGCGAACCTAACTGATCAACCTTAAAAAAAGGCAACACCGATGTTCCAAGGTTTCCTCAACAATAGCTGTACTTCCAAACAAATAATGCTCACCAACCATTTCGCATTATTTGTTCAGAGAAATAGATTTAGTAGTGACATAAGTGGTAAGGGTGATCACATCCTTCATTGCTGCCTCTCAAACATAGATTTAGGGTTTTGCCTGGAACAAAATGGAGGAATTTCCACGAATGGAGGGACAGCCAACGGTTCAGTCAAGCTACCGAACAACGTCACAAGATTGTTGATATTGGATGGATTATTGAACTTCGTGTATTGGGATAAATGTTGAATATATTTGGTGACAGCTTAGGGTGCGGATTCCTTTCTCTTTTAGCGTTGTGCCTTCGTTTTTTACCCATTTCTCTTACATTTGGTGTATATTCAAGAAATTAAAATAGGCCAAAATAATATTGAATTGAAATTCGGCAAATAGTAGTTATTGCACAACAATGAACTTATTGACTATGTTAATAGGCGTGAACTAGTGACAATGCAGTTGTTATATCTTCGATTGGTTTTACGAAGACAACGAATGGAAAAATGTTTTCATTTAAGGATAATTACGTGAATAAATGGATCCGGAATTAAATGACAAATGAGAACATAGTGAAAGGTCTGCCGAATATAAAATGACTCAGTTGATTTTATGCAAACAAGGAACGAATTATCGAATTGAGTAAATCCGGCAAGGCACAAAGTATTCTATAGATATTCCATGAGAAGACATTAAAGGTAACAAATATTATAAAGATATAAACTATTATTGTAGAAGAAAAGAACATTAAAACGATTAAACAGCTCAGTGGGATGATTCTTGGATACAGAAGGCTAATCGATAGTAAAGAGTAAAGGAAACAAAAAGTGAGAAGGGATATGGAAACTGTGGACATCTAGTTCCGTATTAGGAAATAAATATGGAATCTTTGCCGGAAATCAGAAGCGAATCCGATTCTTGTTAAATACGATCGGTACAAAATACAAAATACAAAACTGAGGTCTTTTTTTGAGTTAAAATTTGGTAAGTTCATGAAATATTTATTCTTCTCAAATCAGGAAATAAGAATAGTGATACAAATTCTAAAAGTACTGAATGGCAGCAATGTGTCCATTAACTGAAATTTCCTAGTTTGAGAAAAGAACATCTTTTTGTAATATAATAATATAGGTATTAACTATTTATCATATTACGTTACTAAGTAGTTAAAAATGATTAGTATCATTAAATCAAAGGGGAACAAGAGTTGATTCAGGCAAAATAATCAACAAAAAGTGAAGTTAGGACGAAAAAGTAAATTAATAAACATAAACAAAAACAAAATGTTCGACAATTCTTATGTAAGCTTAATGTCGGAAGATGATTCGACAGATAATGAATACAAAAATTATTCACAAATAATTAAAGAGCATATATAGTAAAGTATTAATTCTTTTGATCTTATGGATATAGGGAAGCTACTTTTATTGGAATTCAAAATCTAGATTTTTTTTTCTTTGCAATCTTTGAGTTTGCAATTTCTTCAATTGTAATTATTACAGTCCTTCGTCATTTTTACAAAAATCAGGAAGACACTCAACTATTGCTTGAATCCAAACAAGTAGATTATCATTCTTTGATTAAGATAACTATGAAATTTATAATGTACAATAGTTGGCACTCGTTCAAAATGGTTCAACTGGCAAAATCTTGAAAACATGACGTTGGATTCTTGAGTATAAAAAAGTAGGAAGGTAAGATCCCAAGATTAAGTAAAAAATATGTTTCAGTTTACTAACTCTGAAGACAAGTTGTTTTCAGAAGAGAATCGTCACTGATTCAAATTTTGTAAGTTATTTGGTCCTGTTGGTCACTCTACAAGTTACATTGATAAGTTCGAAACGGAGGGTGTTTATAGAAGAAGGAATAGGGACAGCTGTAAAACTGCACGACAGTCACGAATCATTACGCTTGGCAGAAACATAATTGCTAGGAGCTCTGGGGATGTATTGGCACCCTTACCTAATGATTTTCAGACTGCATTTAAACGAATATCAGTGAGCGTGAGCCGCAAAGGATCTCTTTCCGAAAATGCCATTAAGGACCCTGTAACATTATTCTTTGCTCGGATACCCCTCACTGCATTTCATGAAACTAGTTCATTATGTTTTCTCTGAATAATCCCTGTTTGGGAATACGCAACTTCTTTTCCGGATATTTGAATAAGAATCGTCCTTAGGAATGAGAATAAGGTCGATCTCCGCATAGAGTTCCAGGCTGTTTTTAATATGTGTCGAGCCTTTATCTCTGTCCAAGACCACTTAGTCAAAATACAGTGTGTTTTAAGATGGAGGCTCCTTTATCAGTTTTTTTTTTAATTGTGGCATGATAGCTTTAAAAATACGGAACCTTCTTAAATTTAGACTTTGAAGTCATAAACGAATGGGCGCCATGAAAATTTTACGGGGAAGAGGGAGAGCAAAATATTTCTGCAATGTATCAAAATAAAAATAATCAAAATAATCACTTTAAAATTATATAAAGTAATTTAATTAAAAGAAAACAAAGAATTAAAAGAAAAAAAAATAATTAAAATTTAATTTTTCTGGATCTGTTACTGATCTTCCGAGAAAGAAATTACATGAATTATTTTAAAACCGAAATGTCTCTTATGTAGTTTTCCAGATCTGTCTGTGCGCAACGCACTTTCTCTGTGTTTGAAAAATAATTTTAATTTCTACTGAAACGTTCGCGCCGGGAATTGGATCTACTGATCCGAAGTCAGACGTCTCATCCATTAGGCTACGGGGACCACATTCTAATTATTGTTAGATATCTCTTGTCACTCCCTCTGTGTATGTGACTTAATGAGAGAAGAACCAGAGAAAAAAAAATAACTCATTAATTTTAGCCTACTAGATTAAAATTTAAATTTCAATGTTCATTTTTTTAGCCTATTACAAGAGCAGGCCATTAGATGCAGACGCTCGCCCTCAGCGATGAACTGAAGAGTTGTTCGAGACATTTCTCGAATTGAATGAAGAAATTACAAGTGAAGGGCAAATACTCTACCTCAACTAAAAGTTGTCACATTATTATCTCGTCATTGTTGACGGGGCGTATATACTAGTTATATTATTCAAGGAGCGTCAACTACCCAAACTCGGCTGCCAGTACACGAAAAGCTCCACCTTCCGTCTTGTCCATTAGAACAACGGATATTGTTAAGATCGTCTTTTTGTTGTTGTTATCTTTCCGATCAGACTTACTAGCTTCGTATAATTTCAGATACAGTAGGTTCAACGAGGTCAATAATCTGGGATGACCTGTCGAAAGAAATTTCCCTGTGAATGTGCCCTGACTTGACTGAGTCTCAAAAGGCTTCCAGCCTTTATTTTTTTATTTGCTTAACAAATAAAAATGATTTTGAAGATGTTTCATTGTCCAGTACTAAATATATTTATCTCTCTATATCTTATACACTGTTTGCCAAAAAAATCGGAATACGCTGAAATTTGGTATGGAAATTCCTCTCTACCAAGGATGCAAATGACTAAATGTTGTGGCCAATGAAGATGATCTGCTGTCACAGTGCGCAGATCAACTGCGCAACCTGTGCCCTAAAAAATACTCTGCCGCGCATCCACCGCGGTGAGTGTATTTTCGTAAGGTGAAAAATGTTTAAAACTGCATTTCCAACTTTGAGGTTACGTCCCACTCCTAAGGCCCCGCCCCCCCTACAACCCCGTGAACAGATTTCGACTTTTTGTCACTTATTTGTACTTAAACCAATGCCCTAAACGCTCTAAAACGTTGTGGCAAAAGCTGTCAAAGCAACGTCAGGATAAGGTTTTGAAGATAGGAAAAACGTCAAAAAGTGGAAATTTCTATCAACCGCCATTTTGAAACGGGTGATCCGATTTTGTTGAAATACAATATCAGCCGAGTCCTTAAGGGTATTTATCACTCATAAAATTTTAGCTCAAAAGCTCAAAATTTTCGGCAGTTATCCACGTTACAATTGTGAGGTCCCCCCATTTCTAAGGCCCGCCCCCTGAGAACCCGTGAATAGATTTCGACTTTTTTGTTACTAATATTTAGTTAAACCAATGACCTAAAAGATCTAAAAAAATTGTGGTAAAAGCTCTAAAAAAACCGTGAGTACAAGGATTTGAAGATAGGAAAAATCGTCAAAAAGCGGAAATATATACATATAGTGGGGAGAAGAATATTATTTGAATGGCTTACATTTTCGTGATCTACGACTCCTGATCGGCGCCTTTCACAAGGTCCCGGGCTCATCTGTTCAGTTAGGAGAGAATGCAATAGTGTGTTTTTCCTTTGGAAAATACATTAACAGTTCGAAGACGCTGACGGAGATCATTCTGGTTATGGCTGCCGTTAAATCTAACCAAATTTACTATCAGTAATGCCTTTACGATGACCCGGAGTCCCTACACGCAATTGGACGTCTTTGAGAGAGGCCACATCATCGGGCTAGGAGAAGTAGGTTGGTCATACAGAGCAATACGCGTCATCTGGGAGTACAAACATCGCCGTGGCAAGGTGTTGGCAGCACTGGTTGCGGCAAAGTACGCATCAATGCCGGAAAGGCTTTTTGAAGACTTTGAAATTGTAATATCATTGCATTATCTACACATGTAGATTACATGTGGTTAATTTCATTCCAAACGGACGCTTCCTTCATGGTGCTTCAAGAATTTTTTTGTTGTGGCAAAGAGTGAATATATGTATATAAATATATCTTTTACACTGTATATATACACAGTAGAACATCCCCAATTCGGAATCCCGAAATCCGTAACTTTTCAAGATGATATCCTGCCTACATGGTGAATGCATATGGGCGCATTCTCCTCACGCGGAGGGATACGTTGGTCACAAAAGGAACAATGAAAGATAAACTGATTATAATTTCACCTTTCTATCAAAGGTGAATCCAGGGTATTCTTTTTTTTTTTCTTTTTTTTTCATTAGCAAAACCTAAATAAATAAATTAGCCAAATGAAAAATTTATAATCTTTCTTTTTTTAATTTGTATTCATTTTTTTACTTTAAATAAAAATATAACTTTTATGAAATTAAATAATTTTCACTTCTCTGTAAACACCACCAAGCCATTTTCTAAAATGGCGGAAAATTCCAAATCCGAAGTTTTCTCTATCCCAAGCTTTCCTGATTAGGGATGCTCAACTGTATCTAATAATAAAATAATTTATTAGTACATTTATATGAAAGTACTTATATAAAAGAGGAACTTTATAAATTAACATTAATACTTTCATTCAAATTTCAACTAATATTTCTATTAAGAGAAGTTAGAAGTTGGAATTTTCGAAGAACTCTTTTTTAAGTATAGAAAAGAAAAATTTCTCATGTTATATTTCATGGACGTTAAACCTTATTATTTAAAATTTCTGTTTATTGCTCAAAATTTTGAATTTTTTGAATGTGAAAGTGAAGATTGATTTTAGAAGGCCACTTCCCAGTTTATCGATTTTTCTGCTTTCCGAATCCCACACGTGCTCGAATCCATTGAAAAATAAAGGTTGGGATTTTCTAGGATATTAACAGGAATTCCTTTATGATGTTGTGATATTCTTAACTTCCTGATAGTTCTGTAAATTTTCTAAGACACTATCTGTTACAAAATGGGAGTTTGGAATCTGCGTAGACTTGCCTAAGGTCAAAATGAATATTTTAATAAAATATCAGATTAATCTCACAAGCTACCCACAGGAAAGCTACTCTCGATGAAAGAAAAGTTTGATCTATTCAGTTTTTTATAGAACAGCGTGGATAAATAATAGACAGACAAACAGAAAAATAGGTAAATTCGACTTTTTTTAAGATTCTAGGTTACCTGCTGTATTACTGTGAAAGGATGACTTGGAACTAACTTTTCTCAACACTAAATCATCTATGAAAATAAATAAGTTTATATAAACTTTGAGTAACTCTAGCATTGAATGACTCTTCTCTTTATCAACAGCATTTTGCTATTTACTCTAAAAGACTAAATGATTTGATAGAAACAACAAATACATATTAACCTTTGATTTCTCTTTATTTTCAGAAACGTTTAATATCAAATGTAACTTTCAATGATTGATGCCTTGAATAGATAACGATTAAAACTAATAACATAACATGTAGAAAAGATCAATGTAGAAATGTTTAAATTACTGTTCGTCAGAAACTAATAAGGCCAGTCTGCTGAAGGATTACAATGAAAGATTAAAGTCTTTCTAAAGATGGTGACAAAACGGAAATTTTCAAAATTTGAACCTTTGCAGGAAATCGTTAGATATTACCTTGCAAATTAGTTAAAAATTATTATTAGGAAAATGATACATTGTAGATCATGATTCATAGCTGAAGTTGATATAAAATCTTTTTAAAAAGAAAATTTATTTACCTCTTTTTATTATTTTTTGTATTTTTACTTTACATTTTACGTTTATGTATTTCTTATTTAATTTATTACTCATGCCTGATAAAATTTTAAAAGGTTTCGAAGAATGAATGAAATTTAATAAAAAGCTCGCTTAAAGGGAATTTCGTAACCATTCACAAGATTTAGAGATCAAACGGAAAATAAACACATGACTTTAACAGATTTTTGAGTAAATGTTGTCAGGCATTTATTTGATTTGGATAGGAATAAATATCCATGCAGTTGAAATGGTTTGGAATTGCATTGCTTTGCTGGTCAAGCAAATCTCGCCATTGTATGGCTCGCTATTTTAATAAATATAGAATCACTTTTTGACCATTAAATAAACATCATGTTTGGAAGTCTTGTTTTTATTACATCAAGACTTCAAAAGATCATGTTCATTTAAAGACTGTAAGTTGTTATCATGACTGTATCATTGTAAGCTTTGGGATTCTTCGGATATAATATATGAATCACAATCTTCGTTTTTAGTATAATTTATGTGTTTATTTATTGAAAATTTGATTGACTGATTTTACCTAGTTTGAAAGTATAAAATTTTTACTAAGCAATCAGACTACATAAAATACCGACTAAAAAAATTATAAGATTTTTTTTTTAATAGTTTGAAAGATAAATAATTTTTTCTTTCTGTTTCTTTATAAATTAAATGTACTGTGAATATCAAATAACCCAAAAAGCACTTTAAACTTAATAAGTCGTAGGAGATTTCAATCTGTGATCTGAAATATTGTAATGTTTAATTCATATTGAAAATAAGTAACAATTAATTATATTGATAATCAAATTAAAAACACAGCCTGAGTCCTTTCCTCTAGAGAGAATTGAAGAATATACATTTTTCCTCTTTTTTCTTTGTCGTTTGCAAAAGAATAATTTATATTCGAATGTCAGAATCTGAAGTAAAATCGTTTCAGTGTTGGGGCTTCTTACTGATGTTTGTTTTTTTTGAAACGACTACAAGTTCCTTGGGTTATGTCTTCCTATCGCATGCTGATTCCGGGCCTTTATTGACAGAAGTCTGGTCCATAAAATAGAGTAAAAGGCATTTGGAAAGATAAAACCGGGAACATGCTGTTCAATCTTCTAGGTCCATGTTATTGGTCTTACACTATTTAGATAGTTTTGCTGCTTATTTTATTTTCTCTACTTTTTGCGACTATTTTATGAAATATCTAAACGTCTTTCTTTCATAAAATGGGCAAAACCGCATCCATTTCATATACTAAAGATGTCTTCCTAAGAATTTTGGAATTTCTGAGGAATTGTGATTCAATACTTGCATTTTCATCAATCTATATAGGTTGTTTTAATTCATTAACATAATTTTACTTCAGAAGGAATATTCTTAAGTAAATGTTTAAAAATATCAATTTTGATACATTTATATACTCAAGAGACGTAAATACTAAGAGAAAAAAAATTATATTTTGGTTATGGAATGGGATCGGGATATTCCCTTTTCTTTTAAAACAAACTTTTAAAATTATATTACTTTAAACAGTATTCTTTTCTTTTCTTTTATTTTAAAATATTCCTAAAAATAAAGTGAATTGAGAATATTTCGGGCGTAATCCTTTATCCTCTCATCATTAATGCGCCTCAATATACAGGGTGATTCCAAAAGATGGTTCAAAAATTTAGCCTTTGGTGCTACATAAGAAACCAAACAAAAAAAAAGCTCCTATAGCCTAAACATGGGTCCAGAAATTAATAGTTTTCGAGAAAAGCGTCGTGTATCATTATTCAATGTAGGTGTGTTTAATTCTTGTTTTGTTTTGTTGGCACAGTATGATGCGAGAAAACGTATTGCAAATATTCATAAAATGAACCACAAATAATCAAATTAGGGAACGAATGATTTAATAAACGGTGTTTGTAAACCAAAAACAAACAATTAATGGATCCAGAAATGAATAGTTTTCGCGCAAAAAGTAGTTGGCAAAACGTAGTTTGCAGTAATCATTGTATTGTTATAAGAGGCAAAGCAAATAATGGAAACGAATTGGAATTCGTCATAATTAATGAGGAGCTTAGTATCAAAACCCGCCATCTCCAAAAATTGCAAATTCCAAGCCAATGGAGTTTTTACTAAGTTCAAATCAAAACCCATCGTTTGCATTCAGTTTAACTTCAAAAATAGCCATAACAATGTATTTTGATACGATTTCGATACGAATTTTGTTTCAAAGCCCGCTATGTCCAATGCGAATGCATTATCAAACCCCGCCATATCCAAAACTATTTTCCACGCGTGGTGGTGCCACAGTAGTTTCAATATATCAGCGTCCATGTGATGTCGATAGAAACAAAAGTCTTGCTGTTTTTATGAAAATTGCTGCCGGTGAAAGTGACAATGGGACGTTTATGCACTGAACTTTGTTTATCCACTGAAGGTGAAGTTAATTACAATACCGATTGCACACAGTTCAGTTCGATTACGAAGAGGGGAAAGAAGCTACAGTCGATAACACCGAATCGTGTATCCCTTGGAGTTCAAATTAATCAGAAAAAATTCCAGGATGTTCGCAAACTCCTCGTTACAAGGTACGAATGGGAAGAAAACCCAGATCTGGAATTCTACAAGGGAATACTGGTGCCTGATGAGGCAGAATATTCAGATTCCAGAACCGATAGTGAATGAGATTGCACCGCTACGGATGAGAAAACTACTTAAAATAATTCCCTAGAGTGCGAGTGAAATTATGTAAGACACATTTATTGCAATAAAAGAATGTTCAATTATGAATAGTGATAATACAAGTTAGTGTGAAAATTATTTAAAAAACTTATGGACATAAGGGTTCGCTAGGTGTTGTTATTAATCTTAAATCAGTAATTTTTACCAGATGGTGACCAAATCCGGATCAGCGGTGAGTAGGAACTGCATGTTTCTAGTAAGAAATTGTATTTCCGAGATATATGGCGCAAAACCTTACTTCAAAAACCCCATAACTCCAATACTTTATATCAAACACCGCCTTCTCCTCACAAAAATGGAATATAACGTTAAAACTGCCAGGATCAGATTTTTTTGATTTGGGTCACTTTATTACTCTTTCTATAACCTACATTACAAAAAAAAGTTCATTTGTAAATTCGCAGTAATAACGTAGATACAATTTTTAATTTTGGAGATGGCGGGTTTTGAAACTAAGCTCCTCAAATGTTCTCCGTTGGCTTGCACGCATGCTTCCGCTCCCCTTCTCAGTGATGGACAAATTCTTTCACAAATCCCGGGATTTTGCCGTATGTCCTGAAAACAATTGGTCATTCGTTCTCGCAACTCGACCTGACTGCTGACTGGACTGGAATAACACTAATATTTTTAAATATTCCCAAATACAGAAATCCAGAGGATTAAGATCAGGGGAGCGTTGAGGCCATCGCCGTGGTCCACCCCCTACCGATCTATCTGCCACCAAATTGATCATGTAAATAGCGCTGTACAATTCGATGAAAATGTGCTGGCACACCATCATGCATATACTACATTGTGCTGCGAATAGAAAGCGGAATATCCTCAAGTAATTGAAGAAGGTCATTTTGTAAGAAATAACAATAAACCTCCCCGGTTAGTCTGTTCGGAAGAACAAATGATCCTAATAAATGGTCTCTTACAATTCCTGCCCACACATTTACTGAAAATTGCACTTGATGACGTTGTTGGTGAATAGCGTGTGGATTTTGGTTGATTTTGGTAGGCCCAAATATGGTTGTTATGAAAACTGAAGATTCCATTTCGTGGAAATTGAGCCTCGTCTGAATAGAGAATTCTGCTAAGGAATGACGGAATTACTAACTGTTGTAGTAGCCACTCACAGAAGTATAGCCGTGGCTGATAATCTCCTTCATTTAAAGATTGAACTCTTTGAAATTGATAGGAAATGAATAGATTTTTATGGACAAACTAAATCCCTCTTCAATAACAATTCGACGAGTGATTCGTCGAGTTCCTGCATCACCCTCTCTTCCAAATCATTTGTCCTCACATTTATGGGCCTTCCTGGTGATTTTGGATGTTCCATGTTATCTTAGACGTTCATGGATCTTGATAAACATACGTCGATCTTGTTGGTGTCGATCAGGAAATTTTTCTGCGTAAAGACGAGCAGCTTCAAGTGCATTTCGATCGGCCTTGCCATACACCAAATGCATATCCGCTAATTCGCCATTTGTAAATACGAAAGGCATTGCAAAATTATAGCCAGAATAACTGAGATTTTTTGACACTAAGACGAACGAATTCTGCATGCCACGTGGCAAGTGCGCGCGCATTGGAAAACCAATTAATTGTTGCTGCACCCGTGTTGAACGTCATTCATATTCGCTAATTTATTGACATGTGTTTTATTCAACATTAAATCATTCGTTCCCTATTTTGCTTATTTGTGTTTCATTTTATGAATATTTACAATATGTTTTCTCGCATCCTACTGTGCCAACAAAACAAAACAAAACAAGAAGCAAACACACCTACACTGAATAATGATACACGACGCTTTTCTCGAAAACTATTCATTTCCGGACCCATATTTATAGGAAATTTTTTGCTTGTTTTCATGAGTAATAGAAAATAGAAACTGTGACTCAATTTTGATACACCTCATCCTGTATACTGCAGTTTATTGAAAGAGAAAATTTGTTGTTTGTAGAAACTGCAATATTTACTATTACAAATAATGAAATCATATTAATTTATAGATAACATTTATATCATTCAAGGTTTAGTAACTGAAGGAGATTATAATTAATGTATGATGACTTTTACATGCTTCTAATTTAATACATCAAAAGTTTTAATAGTTATCATTTACGTTTTGTTCTATGGAATTAAATATAATTGCGTTTTGAAGACATTTTTAAAAGCATTTAGCTTGAGAAGAAAACATTGCCCCAAAGTAATACAGAAACATTCGGGGTTGTGCATTTTTTCCCTGTTTTGTTTGCAATTATTTCAGCTTTAATAATTTAATAATTAACTAACTACGTATCTTTCAGTAATGATATCAATAGCAGACGATTCAAAGAAAACATATAAAAGAATAAATGGAATATTAATCAATGAATATTTCAATATCTTTAATAAACTTAGCGTGTGCTAAATGAAGAATCACAGTAACAAAAGCTACAGAACTCATTAAGTGAAAGTATTTTAACAATTTGGATACTAGGAAAAGTTCTTGTATCTGGGATAACCTTTATCAGCTTGAATAGCAGCTCACTTAAGCTAAGAGAAATTTAATAAACATATAAATAAATAACATGAATGATCTTTAAAATAAAAAGTAATAGTAATAAAGGGGAAGGTCCCAATTTGGGCTATCGCTTTTATTTTATGAATTTCACGAATAAAAAAATTAAGATAATTATATTATACCAGTATACGTAATATCGAAAATGAGTCTACGTATGATAATAGGTTGAAACCCAAAGAAAATTGCTTCAATTTTTTTTAAAGTTACAGAAATGGTTTTTGAAATTGTGGTCCAAATAAGGGCTACCAACAAAAATTTACTGTAATACTCGAATTTTTTTTTAAAAATGTGACAAAAATGCTGAAACAATTAAATTAAAATGTTAATTGAACAAAGTCACAAACATAAACGTCCTTTTCAACACCTGCACAATCACTGTGAGCCCACATAAAACACTAAATACCTTTGACCTAAAGTTCCCTCCCCTTGTGGAATTTCTAGGTAGCTTTTATCTTCAGTTAATTTAGTTTTTAAACTTTCTTTTATCCTTTCGAATAATGTTTTGGAGCATTTCTGGGCATTCTTAAAAGAAGAAATCATAAATCAATTGGTTTTTTTTGCTCCAAATAAATAAAAAGGTCTAAATATGGCTAGCCCACATTTAGACCTTCTTAGGTAGCCTGTATTCAGACCAGTTGTTAAGAAATATTAAGATCGGTTCCCACCATTATCACGTGGTTCTATGCAATAAATAAACTATGCTAGAACAAGTTTAGAATGTAAGTAATGTCATGCATTTTACAAATCACCTTTTAATTCAATAGAATTTGATTAAGAAAATAACAAAACGCTTCTGTAAAATGTTTGAAGATCATGAAGTAGGTTGATTGGCACTTATCACCACCCTGGATCTAAATAACTTGACTTTAGGTGACCAACTGTTCTTCTCATTTCTCTTTGTTACTCAGACAGATTTTCACTTTATTTCCACTGCGCGGCAATACTTCCCATACTTGAATTCTTCAACTAGCCCATATTTAGAGCCTAAATTTCGATCTTCTCTTCTAATAATAAAAATATTAAAAATAATTAATACCTAGAATTGTCAACTTTATTCCAGTACATTAAAGCGAAGGTGCGAATTTTTATATTTATACTTAATGATCTGATATGTTTAAGTTTTTTTTCGAAACGATATTAGAGAAATTATATAAATTAGAACAAAAGGAGGAGTTGGCTTCGTTAATCAACATACAAAATGACCGAAGTATTCTACTTGCTAGTAATGGCTAAAGTATTCTACTCCAATTGATAGTTACTTATTATTTCGTCTCGATTACATCTTTATATTTCTACAAATTTTAATCTTCATTCCTGAAAATCATACCTGAAATAGGTTGTCTTTCTTTTTTTCTGATTATTTTATGTTGTTACACAAAATTTGTTTCTTCTTATAAGTCATTTATTCCACTTTTATCTCGCCTATCCTCTATTCTCATACTCAATAAAATCTGTTGTCAACGACAATTCCTCAAGTTCTTCCCTCAACTCCCTCTCTCCTGTTACCAATGTCTTCTACAAGCTTTGGTTTCTCTGACCGGAACAGTGGTGAACGGAACAGTCCGTTTCCAATTATATATATTACGTGGAGGTAATTAGATTATATCTCCATAGAAACAGTAATTTGTTTTTTGGTATTAGCGTTTTCAAATCCCAAATCGCTGTCCGGGTCTCTCTCTATATATATTAAATAGCCGTAATTTCAGTAATAGTATGTTACTAATATTAATATACTATTTAAATCTCTGAAGAAGTAGGAGAATGCCTCAGCAACTCCCCATATTTTGTGTGCTGATTAAGGATAAGAAACATTTTACGACAATTAAAAAAATAAGTATTATTTATTGGTAGACTTAGTCACTAAATAGTGTTTTCAGATTAAACCGTGACCAGACTTTACCAATGAATAGCAAAATAAAACAAAACAAAAAAAAAAAAAAAAACAAAACAAAGAAAAAAACCAGCTTTTGATGATTTCATGAGATCGTGAGCGATTTTTTCTTTTCTTTCCAAACGTCAATCCAGTGATGCATAGTTACTTGCCAAATATCTTGAATATCGGCAGTGTTGATAAGGTCCGACGTTATTACCGTTTTTAATTTAATGAAAATTCGCCTACAGTACTAGCTCCGCTCGTTTTGCTACAATAAAAGAAAAGAGTTAGAAATTAAACACCGCCACATATTAAATACTGATCTTGTGATTAGTCAGTGGGGTTTTAATTATAAGCCATTCTATCGTCCTTATTGTCGTTCTTATTTTTTTTACATTTTTTACTTAAAAAAAATTATGTTCTTTAAATTTCTCTGTGTTTCATTGCAAAAACAATCTTAATTGATTTTTGTTCACTTATATTCCATCTCAACCATGTCAGTGACATGGTAAAGCATTTCATATGTTGAGAACAGGAATACTACTTTAGGAGAATTAAAAAAAAAAAAAAAAACATTAGTGGCTTATAACAATCAACCAAAGGAGAGGCCACTACTATTTTCTACGACGATGATTTCTCACGTTCCTTCATTTCTGCTTCTTTTCTTGTTTGCAGATACAAAGGGAAGCCATCAGCAAGATCCCGCTCCCCTCGGTACAATAGTGGTCCCCAATTCCCTTTACTCTATCTGCACCAATAACTTCATCTTCCTGCCACTCATCGATGTGTTTTCTTCGTCCATCTGCTACTTTGCATCGACTTGCCGATTATAAATTATCCTACAAATGAAATCACTTCATTGACAGAAGAAGTAAGAGTAGCGAATTTTATCTGGTTGTTGGCCCCCAGGGTTCAATCAATTTTTTGTCAAATAAAAAATAGATTCTTTCCTGTGATTAAAGACGATTAAGTTGGACTGAACTCCCGACATCCTTTTCGTCAGGTGATTTTGTGTTTGGTTGAATCCCTCTTGAATCTTCATGTTTGAGAAGACGGTGTCCTTAGGCTATTGTGCATTTTAGTAAAAAAAATTAAATGTATTGCGTAGGTAATAGATCCTGTCTAAACTACTATCCCGTACACAGTATGAAGATTTACCTGAATATTATTTGTTGGGTAATGTGATAGAGAAATTAGTTAAGTTCATAAGGAATGTCCCATCACTAAAATTTAACTAATCTGTTAAAATCATTACCGTTTCATGAAATTTGCTAATCTTATTACTATTATTAATACCTATAAAATACTTTTAAAATTTGAAATTGTAATTTTAAATATCGTGATTTCTGAAATGATCAAGAAAGTTTCTGGAAATACCAAGTTCCGAGAAATCTGCTGGGAATATCATCTTAACTTCGGTATTCCTTTTATATACTTTGGTCCATGGAGATCTGGTTTATTAACATTTTGCAATTTCCATTTCCTCAGGAAATCTTGTAATTATGGGCAACAACAGAGGCTGAAACAGGCTTTCTCTGATGCCAGTAAATCCTTTCTCTTGACACTCCTAATTAAATCGTCTCAGTAATTTCCTAAATTCATGTTCCAAAACTGAATCATAGATTGGATGAAGTAGATGCCACACTAAAATTCAGGAACTTATGTAGATTCATCATCGTAATTATATCATCTTCTAATTTCAAAACTAACATTTTTTCTTGATAAAAATCCCTCCTAAAAAAAAAAAAAAAAAAAAAAAACATTGTCATTTTTGAACGACAATGTGTATAGTCTTCATGGCACTCCCATCTCATCTCATTTCTAGCCTATTAGAAGGAGTAGTTTTAAGACTCTCTTGTTTGTTGTTCCACAATAAATTCAAAACTACGAAAAGTATGACCTTTAAATACAGTGTTCAGTAATCAGCTTCATAGTAACGCAGTTTAAGCTTCATCAATAGTTCAGACTGTGAAATTATTTCCTTTTATATAAAAGATATCTTAAAGATAATAATTACAACAATTTTTTACTGTGATATTAAATTTTGCTCACGTTATTTTTTCATCGAATGTAGCTTAGTCTTTGACCAACTGGTATTTCAACTGAAATACTAAAAAAAAAGGTCAAATAGGCTACGAACAGTTGACTGAAATAGACCTTGCCTTTATCAAAAGTATTATCCTTGGTAATGTCGCAGCTCCCGTATATAATTTTTGTAAATACCCCAATATAAAATTGCACATATTTTTTTTTTGTGCACTTCTTACCAAATTTTCTTCTACTCCTATTATTTAGAAGTAGGCCTATATTGAAGTTGGAAGCCTCAAGAAATTGATATTAGAAGCAGAAAAACAAAACTATTTATTTATACTGTGCAAAATATGCTTTTGATTATCACGCGGAAAAGTCGAAGTCAATTTTAAAAAAAATCAATTGATGAACTTCCAGATTAACTTAAACTTGTTTATAAGAGGTAAAATTCAATATCTACTGTACAATAATAATAAATACAGGCAACACAATTTGAAGCTAAATAATATGCCTTTTCAGTACTTTATTACAACGTACTTTTGTAACATTACCCAATATTACAAATATATACAAATATATATAAAAAACATCTGAACATTAAAAATTTAGCTAAATTTTTCTCTATTTTTGTTTTTGTTTTTGAAGACCTAAATACAAAAAAAGGGAATAAGTCAAAATATACTAAGTTTGACTTATTCCCTTTTTGTATTTAGGTCTTCAATTCTGTAAGGTAAGTCGTAGTTATTTGAGCAATTCTCTTGATAAAGATACGTAACAGCAAATAACTTATTTCTTTACTGTTATTTTGTTTTTGTTTTTTGAAAATGATGGATGCAAAATTGCATGTTAATTCTATCATTTGAATGGATCTTACGTTATAGATCTTACTCCATTCAAAAGTTTCTTCAAAACAAATATAAACGTCTTAAGACTTTTAAAACCTTTCTCAAAATTTTTAATTTTTTTTGTAATTATCAACAGAGTTGTTTTGTTCAATTTTATGAAACTTAAACTTAATTTAAACTTAATTTCTTTAAGAAAAATTAAAAATTCCTCTTGTCATATTCAAAGAATTATTTTAAGACCATCTCATAACATTGAGACACAAACATTATTCAATGTTGATGTTAAGTATTTTTTTTTTCATCTTTTTGTTTTACTTTTGATTTTATTAATTTTCTGACACATTTTAAATTTAATTTTAGTGATTGTTCGTTTTTGTCTCTTGAAATTTTCTACTTCATGGGATCCTACTTCTTGTTTTTGTTCTTCCTTTCATGTTTTCAATCTACAAAGATAAAGATTACTTTTCAGTGAAATTCCGTCGGATTCAGGTTTCTCCATTTCCCATTGTAAAAAAAAAAAAATAAAATAAAAAAAAGACCCTAAGGGATATTCTTTGTCTTGGCACAATCTTTACCAATAGTTTGGCAGAGTTGAATGCTGTTTGAGATCCTTTTTGCCCAAATTCACTGCCAACATCCATTGGCCAGAACATTGTGTTCTTTGCTTGAGCGATTTAATGAATTTCGATCACAAAATACCGTTTCCTTGTCAGAAAAATCTCAAGGGTGATGCCGAATTATTAAATATGTCAAACGGGATTACAGAAAGAGAAAAATAATTAAGTAACATAATTTTTGAATTAAAAGAATATCTTCAGTGACCGTAGGCTCGTGAAAAGACTGGATCGATTTGCTCGTTCCTTATTTATTCATAACGAATGATAATGAAATGGAAAATATTTATGAATATTTTATCAGATAAAAGTTTAAGTTTGTATTTAGTTCAAATTTTTGATATTTGAAATATCAAGCCAACTTTTTAATCTGAAAGTAAAAGAAATATTGCTTAAGAAATTCTTATGTTGTTTCTAACTTTCTATATGTTGATGTCAGGAAATCAATAATCCTTTTATCGAATCCATAAGTTGCTTTGATATGATTAAAATTAATTGGATTATGACAAATCTTCCATGATTTAATGCGGATAATTTAATTTTTTTTCTTCAGGAAATGGAAAATGGCTATGTTTATATTCGATGGCTATTATGATTTAAACACAAATAAAATAAAAAAAACAAACAAATCACCTACAATAGCAGCGTTTTAAGGAAAGTGGATTTCAAGTTCTTTCAGGAACCTCTTGTATTCCAGGAAATAAAGATGAAACTGATAAAGTTCTTCATACACAAGAGTAAAAATTTAAATCTGAAAATTTAATGAAACCTAGTGATTTCAGAGACACTCTTAAGAAAATCTTTATTATCTGTATTCGGGAAGTGAAGACATCTCTTTTTTTTCCAACTATTAGCTAATTTGGAATTTTTTAACTAAATAATTTTTTAATTATTTGTAATTCAAGCTAATTTTTGCAATTAAACAGTTAAAAGATAACTTCGTCTATTTTAAGAAATAAAAGTATTTATTATATACTGATATCTTCTTAAAATAGAAATGGAAAAAAATACATTATTCATTCACTTTTCTATTATTTTGTGACTTTTGCTTTTATTTAGTTTATTCTGTTTTTATCTTGCGCTTATTTTTTTTTATATATTTTTCTTTTTCTTTTTCATATGTAACGGATTTTCATTCGAAATGAAGATTCAAAATGAAACAATATTCGAAGTTGGTGAATTTTAAAAAAAAGTAATAAAAAACCAACTTAAAACTAAATTTTAATTTTTATTTAAAACAGTTTAATATAAGAACAAATTAATAGCCATAATTCCAACGCCCTCCCTTAAACACACTTTCCAAATTCCGGAGCATTAAGTGCGGGATAATAATAATAATATATTTTTATATATATTTAAAGTTATGTATAATAATAAAATAATATTAAAATGAATTTGGTTATTCAATCTGAGTCCCCACAACTATTTAAGAAACTAAAATAGCAAAAGAAAATCGGAGCATAATTCCTATATTTCTTCATTCTCTCATCGTCAACCATTCGGGACTCTTTAACTGACTTACTAGAATTGATAATAGATTTCAGCATGCAAAAGGAGCTATAATAAAAATAAACAAACTATTTCAATTAAGACGTAATAAACTCTTCACTATGATTTTTTTTTAAACCTTTTTTTTTCCTGTATGACCTTCATTTCTTTTAATTTTCCCAGATAAAAAAAATAAAATAATTCAAAATTGAAAAAAAAAAAAAAAAAATCCTCATAGTTTGAATTTAAAGTATTTTTTTTTTTTAAATTTATCTATCGAAGTACACTATCCAGTACTAACAGACTGCTGAAATACCTGGAGTCATAAGAGAAAGTTCATAACAACTATCCTGAAGGCTATAATACTTTGAATCGGAGGTCAGTTTGAAATTGGTTGTTGTAAGTAGCTGTAAATTGTCTAAACTTAAGTATCGTTAATTAACATATCGTAATAACTTAAACTAATTAACTTTTGAACTATTGTCTATTAACACGCCTATGCTTTTGTTAAATATAAAATTTTAAGTTGGAAGAAAGTAAATGGTTTCTAGTAATAATAACTTAATCTATAAATTACACTTGTTAAACGATATTCGTAGTTACTACAGTTTTCCTCATGAAATTTGTGTTGTAAATTGCACCTTTTGTAGCAATCCTCTTTTTACGATGTTGAGATTTATTACTTTATGCCTCCTTACTTTAGCGATATATTAGTTTCTAAAAGAATTACAAGTATAACAATTCACGAAGCTTTAAACTTCCCCGAATTAATGGAAATTCGGTGTCAAAGGGGAAAATCTGCATTTAGATCCAAAAGCACTTCTCTTTCTTTACGACCGTCATTCAGTAATTCATGCAGTAATAACAGCGTCGGTTCAAAGATGTGGAAACGCTGGAAAATTTTGTTAACCTCGATTTGCCATTGGGTGCACTCATATTTTGAGGACCTTCCTCCCTCACCGTCCAAGGGATCAAAGGTCATCTGTAAGAATGGAGAGGATTTCGTCTCTAATGACTTCTTCAACTGACTCATTAAAAGATTTTGGAGTCCATTTAATTTTTACGGCTCTCCTGTTTTATCCGGTTTTACTTTTAATTATCCTAGATGCTAATCACTTCCGAAACACACAAGAACACGATTAAGGGTATTTTATTATTTATTTTTTTTATTAACGATTCCATTCTGATATTAACTTAAAAATGTATTCAAATAGGCAAAAAAAGGATAATTTGTCATAAATTGTCAGCTTGGAAATAAAATTATAAAAAATAAAAAAAACAGGAAATAACAAATAACTTTAAAATTTGCAAAAAATTCAGATTAATGGGTTCATTAAAATAAATTTCAAGTCCACAGCTTATTGATATTTCAGGAATGTTCAATGGCTTTGCCTTTTTATTCGCAACTTGCAATTCATGATAAAAAGGAAGCAAATTTGTATTTTGTGAATACATACCCTTGCCAAAAAAAAATTGCAAACCTTTATTAATACCTATTTTATCTGAAAGGTTCGTAATTTTTTGATCAGTATCATATATCCAAAGCTCGAATAATTGCAAATCTAAAAGTGTTACAGTCAGTTGGTGAACATATGAAAACGTTAACTAAAGGAAATAGGGTAAAAAAAATTAGGATTTCTAAGCTTTTCATGTATAATTTTCTAAATGATTTTAATTTTTTAATTATTTAAAAATTAAAAAAAATACTACAAATAAAAAAAGTAGGTAGAGGAAGGTGACCATATTTCGGATGGTGCCTTAATTTCGGATAGCGTGATAAATCGCATACCGGTCAGCAGATTGCATTAGTGTCTACCATGAGCGGAAGCTCTGGCCACCCTATGTAATCTGTCTTGTCGTCGTGAGCCTTTGATCTGCAGGTACGCAACAATAAATAATTATAAATATTCCAAAAAGTGACTTTTTGAAGATGTCAACTTCGAACACAGCTGGAGCGCAAGTGGTAAGTTCTAATAATTTGTTTTAAAGTGTATAATGAAGTTCGTAAAACGTAGTTTAAGTGACAAGTCGCATCATTGTGTATGATTTTAAGATTAGTTTCAAATGTTGATTCAAAAATATTTGTCATAACGTCCTAATTTCGGATAGTCAATGGTGCAACATGAAAATAGGTTTTGTTTTGATTGGAATTTGTGTTTTTATTTGATTTGAAAAATCGGTTTAACGTTTTTCAATTTTTTTAAGGTCAAGAAACGTTGACTGTGAGAACGCAGGGAATAAACGCTGGGTCTCCGTGCAAAGTGGCCCTTGAAGAATCCTTTTGATATTTTTATTTTTGTATTC